>JAMLFY010000002.1:39307004-39907004 GCA_030441495.1 Dalbergia oliveri | reverse complement strand
TCTCTCCCAAGAGTCTAACAGTATGTTTGGTTTTTACTTTTAGAAAGCCTAGAATCAATTTTGACGGTTCATAATTGATTTTGCTGAGTTTTAATGATGTTTGGTTTTGAAATATCAAAATCAATTATAACCTCTAAAATTATTATAAAAAGTGAAAATTTCTTATTTTATATCAAAATCAGTTATGGAGTAATTATTAAATATAAGTTATTTTACTTTAAAATTAATTCTTACAGAATCAATTCCATCTGGAATCAATTTTACAAACAAAGATTCAAGTACACAGTAAGATTCAATTACAAATCACTAAAGACGCCTAACTAATTTCCACTACTTTTATTTATAGTCAACTAATCTCCTAGCTAACTATTAACTAATGGCATCTTAACAATATTATAAATTCATAAATAATCATGCTTAGTTTAATGTATGCATGGTATATATCGTTGTTCTTGTGTTGGGATGAAGGAAATCGTTGATTATCCAAATAGAATTATTTTCACTTCTCACTTTGGAAAGCATTCACGTCTTTGGTAAATAAATGCTATATTACCCTCATCGAATAGAAGGTCCGAAAAGGATCTTTCTGAATCTTGAATACGGATCTGATTTGGACTGATAAACTTGTATTGAATTTATCGATGCATACCTTTAACATGCCTTGGAATGGATGAAGAAAAGGGAAAGTGTTATGGTGGAATGGAAATCGAGTGAAAGATCATCTAGTTGACTAGTTTATAATGAAATGAAGAAATTTAAAGTTCAAACATCGGCATGACAAGCCTTCTCTTTTATGCTACTATACAGGAATTTATTGGATTCCACGCCCCACCATGGTCTTAGATTAAAGATACAGACAAAATTATTCAGGATGGTTACACAAAATAAGTTTATATCTTCTCTGCTGCACCAAACAACACTTGGTTTGCTATCTTGGCTCCTCGTTCTTTGGCCATATACAGACCCACGTGATGCATGAACTCCTGCCAATTGTTACATATTACATAAATACAATGCAGTAAATTAAATTTATGCCTCAGCTTTGACACTTGCGGTTATATATATATATATGTATGTACCTGAGGATGAGCTAAAGTTCCTTTGGTGTTTCTGGCTACCTCAAGAGGGATATCAAAGGTGGCACAGGCACGTGAATACACCACCACATTTTCTAGAGGCTCCAGGAAACCACGGTTTTTAGCAGATATTGTTGAGCACACAAAGTCCAGAACACAGATATCTGTGCACACACCTACAACCAGCAGCTTCACCAACAAGGCAAGTAAATAAACACACACACATCACTGGGTATATATAATGACATGATTCACTAAGAAGCAGAAGTGAAAACTAAAAGCTGTTCTTTGAAATCAAAGGCATCCTTAGTGCTCTGTTTGCCAGGAACAGAAACAACTAACAACATATTGCAATAATGCTCACAGTTTTGATCTTATTCTTCTTCACCCAATCTACGAAAACGTTTGAACCATCTTCTTCTATTGAGCCCAAATATCCATCGAAGCAGTCCTTTCTCCTGATTGTTACGTTGGTTTCACCCTCTAACCATCTTAAAGCTGCAATTCAAGAAGAAATATTACATAGCTGGTTATGTATTTATTCTATTCCTATTAGATATATATATATATATATATATATATATATATATATATATATATATATCTTGCTTGGAGAGTATTTGGATCGTTGAGAGAATGGAAACCGAGAGAAGAAGGTGTGAATAGTTGGTAAACCTGGAACCAGATTTGATTCATCAGTCCCAAAAATACAGTGAGGGGGATAAGGGTCCTCTGACTTGTTAGGATGGTGAGAATCCAGGAAAGCCATAACTGGCAATTTCTTGTCACAGAACAATCTGGCTAGTCTTGCTGATTCATTAATCATCCCTGAAATCTGTCTGTTGGGTTCTCTTGGAGCCTGAAAATATCACCCATCTCATATAAAGGTTTGATTGATCCACTGAAAAAGGGAAACCAATGAAGACACATGCAACTCTTCCAGTTAACGAAAAAAAATCTAAGGGTGCCTTTGCTTTGCAGTTTTCAGTTTTCAGTTTCCAATTTGTTTAAAACTGAAAAACTGAAAACTCAAAATTTCAGTTTTCAATTTTTTAGATTTTCTTTCACAAATCTAAAAAACTGAAAACTGGCAAAGCAACACACCCTAAGAGTGCCTTTGTCGAAGAAAACAGTTTTCAATTTTCGTATTTAGTTTTCAATATGTTTCAATCTGTCTAGCTTTTAGGATTTTGTGAAGGAATCAAAGATAATAAAAACTAAAAACTGTTTTCTGAAATTAAATGCACTGCTATGAATTATGAAGCCATCACAGAAGAATATTCTAGTTTATCAAAATAATAATTATAAAAATAATACAAGCATACAAGGCCACATATAGCCTCTTCAATAATTTTGAATATAAAAAGAATGAAATATTCAGTTGAGCAGATACCAGATTTCCGGCACCAACTGTGCAGAAGCCATTGATGATGTCTACAAGAACAAGACCACTAACAGTGTCTTCAGTTAAAACCACTGACTCCTGCTCCAGAGGAATCTCATTCTTCAGGAGTTCAACTGTCTGTGACACCATATTGGTTGAATAATCCAACCTATGATTCTCAGAGATGCAGAGGAGGGAGTTGTGTATTCACTCACTCTCACACCAATATATGCATCTTCATCTTCACAAATAATACACAACGTTTTCATAGATATAATAATATTCAGTTATATTATAGGGCCTCAATAATGTAGTCAGTGACTCAATTCAGCGGAAAAGTCAAAAAAGTTTCCAGTCACGGATTCAATAACAGTAGAGCCTCTTTGTCACACCCACCGCCAAAAATATCTAACTTTACAATATTTCTTGCAGCGTTCATCACATCATATTCATGCTATAAACTCAAAAAGTCCAACTATGGATTGATTCAAATAATGTGAGAAGTTCATTTCATAGTAAAATTAAATTAAAAAATTTATTATTATTATTATTATTTAATTTTTAAATTTAAAAGTATTAAAATATGAAATTCGAATATTCAATTCGATACTTTTACTTTATTTATTAAGACATTTATTTCTTCGCAATATTTTTGTTATGGAAAATGTGAATTTGTACAACAAATCTCTTTATTCACATTTTATCTTGAATTCAATAAACTTTTGATAGCTTAAAAAATCATGCTGACATGAAGTTAATACTATACTAGATATCTAAATGAAAACTAAACTAACAAATTAAAATAATGAATAAATCCAAATAAAGCTAATTTGTTTTTTCCTCTTTAGCAGTAAATTAGTGGATTAAATAAACCGAAGTAAATCATTACATCAGAGGCTACAGTCAAATACTACATAAATATCCTGTTAATTCCACACAATCTGCCAATTTTATCGGCCTGCATTTGGCATATGTCATAAATCATAAATCATAAATAGTAATAAATATAAAGATATGTATTAAAAAGTTTCTATGTTAATAAAATGTCCTTAAAACAGAAAAAGAAGGACCCTTTCAGCCGTCTGTTTTAAGTGTTCTGACTTCTGTGGTATCAACCACTGAAACTGTCTCAAATGATAACATTTTGGTGAAACCCACATACACCCTTTCATAATATGAAGTCAGCACCAACATCAACCTTGTACCAACTCCCCAGTTTCCGGCCAAAGTTCCAAACTTTGCTATCAAAAAATCGCCTTTTCCCTGTGACGACCCCTTTCTGCAGACCAACAAGAATGGCTTCAGTTTCTGGGTCTGGGATGAGGCCAGTGATGGCCTTAAGTGGTTCTTCTTCTTCTTCATCATCCGCAGGTGGTGATGATATTGATGGGTTTGTTACTCTGATAGAGTATGTGGGTAAGAGAGGAATCAATGTGGGAGATAATCTGGTGGTGTTGCTTGATCACATACAGTATGCTTGCAAGAGAATTGCAGCTCTTGTGGCTTCTCCTTTCAATTACATCATTGGGAAGCAAAAGGGTATTATTGATGATGCTGTGGCTGGTGATAGGGATGCTCCTAAGCCTCTTGATATAGTCTCTGTATGTTTTCTTTCTCTCTGAGATAACTATGATGAATGTTATTTTCTCCTACTAGGATGGAAAAAAAAAAAAAACCGATATATCATATAATATATGTTTCCAAATTGAGGTGAACATGAGATGAAAGTAGATGCTAAAAGTGCATGTGCTATCTCTTACCAAGTGTCCCCTAAAATTCTTCCGATTTTGGGACTTTGTTGGTTTCATTTCATGCCTGTTGCTATGTGCATTAGCTGAAGCACTCTCAGGGAAAATTAACACAATTTAGCTACCTATACCTGAGTAGTTGTAGAGTGACACAATAAGAATGCCAAGTTGCCAACCAAATTGGTAAATACCAATATAAGAAACCCTTCTTCTGACTGCTGATAGTGATATCTAATTTAATCATTTAAAAACTCTGATGTTACTTGGTGTTACAACCTTTAGAGTATGTTGAAGGTGGTTATCCTCGTGACCCACATCTTGCAGGAGTGTAAAACCCATGTTACCATTGTGACAACTGACAAGTTCTAAGATCGCTATGAAACAGATTGTTAGAACAGTGATGATCACATATAATGATTGATCTTATTTTTCACTGCTATTCTGATTCACCTTACGAGTCTGAGTGGTGGCTGTCCTGTTTTAAGTTCTGTTCTTGCCATTATATCTTGTGAAGAACTATGTAATTCTCTTAATTAACAAGATGCTATAAGAAAAAGAAAGTAGTTTATTGATCAATACTCCAATCATGTGTCATTGCAGAATGAAATTATCCTGTCATCACTCCGAAAATCTGGAAAAGTTGCTGTGATGGCTTCTGAAGAAAACGATGCACCAATTTGGATAAGTGATGATGGCCCATATGTGGTCGTAACAGATCCCCTTGATGGTTCTCGGAATATTGATGCATCCATTCCGACAGGTACAATTTTCGGTATTTATAGGCGGCTTGAGGAACTAGATGATCTTCCCACTGAGGAGAAGGCAATGCTGAATTCACTCCAGAGTGGAAGTAGGCTGGTTGCTGCTGGCTATGCTCTGTATTCATCCGCAACTATACTGTGCACCACCTTTGGTTCTGGAACACAAGCATTCACTCTTGATCATTCAACAGGAGACTTTATTCTCACAAATCCAAGCATTAAAATTCCTACCCGTGGTAATAGAAGCAGATCTAATGGCCTAACTAATTTAGTAGATACTTTATTACTCTTATCTTTGATTCCTTCTGTTATATAATCAACCTAAGGTTGGAGGCATCTTATACTTTCTTCATTTTCTTTGGCTATTGGCATTGTTATCTGTCTTTTATGTAAAATTTATCATATATAATTGAGATTAGAAACTAGTTAGAGTTAATTGAGTTCGTTAGATATACTAGTTTGTTATGCTCCTTTGTCTCTACAAGGTTGCATCCCACTTGTATTACATCACTTTCATCATTTCAGTAAAATTTGATATTCTATCTTGCTCTCGAATTTTCCCAATTCTCCTCATCTTTTGGGCTGATACCATGGATTTCAACAAAATTTGATGTATATAGCTTATATTGTTGACAGGACAAATTTATTCTGTGAACGATGCGCGATATTTTGACTGGCCTGAAGGTTTAAGGCGATACATAGACACTATAAGACAAGGAAAAGGTAGATATCTGAAAAAGTACTCAGCCAGATATATATGTTCTCTGGTGGCTGATCTCCATAGAACTTTGATGTATGGGGGTGTGGCAATGAATCCAAGGGATCATCTTCGTCTTGTATACGAAGCAAACCCGCTTAGTTTCATCGTAGAGCAGGCTGGCGGAAGAGGGTCTGATGGCAAGAGTAGAATTCTTTCCCTTCAACCAGTTAAACTGCACCAGAGGCTTCCTCTATTCCTGGGTAGTTTGGAAGACATGGAAGAGTTAGAGAGTTATGAAGATGTGCAACAAAGAGTGAATCCTGGTTATGAGGTTTGAGGTTGTGTCACAGAAATTTGGAATATTCAACATTCAACAATTAATAATTGTGCCAAACCAAATTGTTCCAGTGTTCTTTATCTGTTCAATGAATTGTCCATCATTTGTGTTAATATATTTTTCCTTCCTTTTGTTTCCCTCTTTTCCTGTCTCTGTTTGTTTATTTGGAAATGATTATTTAGAGTGCCTACAAGTTACAAGGTTATATGATCTATGTAATTCATCCATCGTGCTCTGTTCTGTTTAGGCCATTGAGCCTTAACATCAAAATATGGTGAAAACTTGTTATTGGTGTTGGACAAGTTAGGTTTGTCTCACATTAGTGATTTATATGTAAGATTTATTGTGAAGCACAAATAATTAAGTGTAGCAGTCTTTATGACTCATCGGCAAAAAATTATTCTATAAAATGTAATGACCAAAATATTTTATCCTTGAAAATTATAATCCAAACAAGTTTTTCGCCCTTTTTTTATGCATTTCGGTGTTTATGTATGATCTTCTTTCTAAAGTTAATGTAAAAAAGGAGGGGAAAAGTGAGACAAATGGACATACCATTGGGTAGTAGCGTTTAAAACGATTAAAATTATGAAATGATTTGAATTTTTTGAAACAGTAGAGGAAAAAAATAAAAGAGGAAATGATTTGATTTGAAGTAATTTGAATTGATTTATAAGTTAAATTTTATCTTATATTTGAAATGATTAAATAGAATAGGAATTGAATTAATTTATAAATCAATTATTATGTTTAAAAAATACTAGATTGTGTTTAGAATGATTAAAAAGTTAAATTAATTTGATTTGATTTATTTTTAAGTTTTACAAACAAATCATTTTCACTCAAATGAAATCATTTCTTATTTTTTAAAATATTCAAATATAAGATTTGATTTATCAATCAAATTATTTTTATTTTTTAATCATTTCAAATTTTGGAGTTTAACACTATCATGGATGGTTGGATCGAGAGCATGAAACGCATTACAAATGCCAATGGCAAGAAGAGTTAAAATGAATCTCCCACAGTCATTGGATTAGTCATTTGCACATTGCAATTTTCCATGTGTCTATATCCAAACCATTTTCGATCCCATATCTTCCCATCAAACTAGCACATTCATCAACAAATCTAATTATGTCCAATCCACACCACTTCCCACTAGAGCTAAAGAAGCGCAAGTCAATATGACAAAACCACAAGAAAGGAATTTCTTTTGTATGGCAATGAAGCATCAAGAAGTATTGTACTGCGACATTTCACCAGTCTCTCACACTCTCATCTAAAATATTACTTTAATATTAAGTAGAACATAACACAGCTGATATTCAATGGCTATACAAGAATCATTCCATCAGAAATAGTGATAGAAGATTTCATGTCTCTCATCTACTACCATATTACTGTTTGTCATATAGATGTATTATATCAAAAGGCTTCTCCTTTCCATCCTAAAACCTTTGACCTTTGATGTGGACAGGATAACATCCCTTCTCATTTGCTGCAAATGCCATATATTTGTACATTTATTTTATTATTATTATTAGGAGGTCTAATTTAGTTTCGGTTGTGGATGGGGGGGGGGGTGTTAGATATGAATATTATGTCACAAATGACTAAACATTAATTAGTGCAATGGATGGAGGCTCAATTTTCGTTTAGTTTACGTTTCAGTAGAATTATCTTTTAAATGATTAAAGATGAAAAAGTATTTTAAAAGAATTGATTTATGTTTAAGAATGATATTTAGTAAGTGAGTTTAGAATTATAGATGCAATATGAGGGATAAAAGTAAAAGTTAATGTAAGAATTTGCACGTGTTTTTTAAAATATTTTTTTATTTGATTGTTTTAAATAAGATTTTAAAAAAAAGTAAAAATTATTTTACTTTTGCATGTAAAATCTATAATCTATTTATAATAATATCAATATTCCAGACTATATAGAAAAAATTTTCAGATGTTATTTTTAGGATAATTTAGGACCCATAATTTTTATAACTTTAATCTATAATTATTTTAAAAAAAATCATAATCATAAAATATCATTGAAGATTATCGATATTTAATGAAATATATATTTTATCATTTAAATAATAAATATGATAATTTATCTATTTTGAATGTCACCAAATCCTTTCTTTTTTATTATTTTTAATAATCCTTTTTTTATTATCAAAGATAGATATTTGAACAAATATTATCATATTTTGTTTACATATTCTTAACTAGTTTATCAATATAAGGTACTATATCTTGAATTGATTTATTATGTATATGGGATTATTAAAAAATAAAAAAATAAAGGAGACAATAGCATGTGTCAACATAGAAATCCCAAAATAAATAAAATATCAAGACACAAATATAGAGATAAATTTTTCTCTAAATTTACTTTTCTTTCCTATTCTTTCACTATTCTAATCTATTCATTCTCCCATAATTTTCATTGTGAATTTTTATTCTTTCATTTTATTATATATTGTGATATCAATTGTGACAAACAAATAGTATTCTTTGAATTTTTAATATTGACTTTTTTAAAATATTTTATATTTTTCATCCTCCTCTATGCATAGGAACATGATGCCATTTGAGCTGTTATATTCCTTTTTACTTACTTCACTCTTTTATTTTTCACTTTTAAGTCGCTCTTCTATAATTTACAAGGTTTTGCTCATCCAATATATTTCCTATCATAATTTCAAACAATTTCATCAATGTTAGAGTTTTGGCATAGGTGTCTTATGATTGTAATTGTCACGACCCAAAAATTATGACCAGCCCATAAAGGATATTGTCCCTATTGGAAGCCTTTTCGAATTAATTTTATACAATCATGCGTAGTAAATCACTAAATTAATGCTTATAACAAATCATAAAAATAATTAATTAATTAAATAAATAAATTCATAAAATCTTCTTGAAAACTTTATTACTAAAATACATAAAATATTTAATCCTTCCAAATCATTCCAAAATCCATAACCGAAATAGACAATCTTAAATCATGTTTCTGAAAGAAATTACATAAAATATCATTATGATAAAATAGTATAACCTTAAAAATAACCATGAATGATAAATGATGTCCGAAGACCATGCCTGGACACTACTAGAGTACTCAATTATAACATGATCCTAATTTAAACTTCACTACAAAATGAAGCTCACCATTTGAACAGCTGCAATGCTATCAAGTCTGGGTCTAATAATAACTCTGAAGCTGTAACTTAAGGGAGGAAAAGGAAGGGTGAGTTCATCAAACTGAGCGAGTCTCCACTCACAACCCACATGGGACAACAACATACATAACATATACATACAACTGATAAAATCATTTTATATACATAAATACATATAACTTCCTGAAAATAATAATTTAATTGAATCCATGGTAATAACTAGTAGAAAAAACATGAATTATTCTGTAGATAAATATCTTAGCTAAATAGCTGAATCTGAGTCAATGGCTAATCTGATGGGCACCTAACTAGGTCCCATAAATGGACACCACACTAGGTTCCTTACTGGGTGAGCTAGTCCTCTAGCGGACTACTTAGTACCCAGGTTAACGATCAATCATGTAGCCGTTAATTGTTATCCGTTTCTCACTAATTACTAAAAAATAATAACTTGCAATTAAATTGAACAAATCTGAAAGTTTTGAATTCATATAATTCTAATAATCTAACTTTAGCATAATGATTCTAAAATCATGCCCAAGGGATTACTGCTTATAGACATAGTGATTTCAAAAGCCTAGAGTATGTATGGCAATTGTTATGAATCATACTTAATTCAATTCTTTCAATAAATTATAGCAGATGTTCTAAAATATTAATAAGAAATCCATAGTCTGAAAATATGGTAATCAATATTTTTGCTGTAAACATTAAACTGAGCTCTCATAATTTCATAAACTGGAAAAAGATTTTCTATAACATGCAAGGTATCAAATATGGTCTCATGAACTTTCTAAAATAAGGCTTTCATGATAACTTTGAAAAACAAAATTTTTTTCTGAAAATTGACATAATCCGTAAAAGCATATATTTGGCATAAGTCATTCTAGAATTTCATAAATAATTTATATAATACTAGAAAATATTAATAATAACCAAAAGTATGGTCATGAGCTTAAACCCACTCACCGTTGCAGGAGTGCCTAACCACTGCCTATATGATACTAAGGAATTGGAATGACACTTCAACTGCCATAGAATTATAGATAAGAATTAGGAATGACTTGGAATTGAATGAGAAGAGAAAACCATGCCGCAATAATCTAAAGATTTGCTAAACTCATAACTATATAAGGATAGGGGTGAGAGCACCTATGGAAGATATTGATAGAAGAGGGTAAAGATTGCATTCTCTCTCTAGCAAAAAATCCTTGGACAACTAGGGTTCTTGAAATAATATTTAGGAGTATTATAATATGTCAAATATATACGAACAGATGAAAGATGTCACTAAAAAGTTTTATTTTATTTTTTTATTTTATTTCTATTTTTTTGTTTTAACATTTTCTTAGTCTTTAACTTTCACTGTGGTTAGAATTTGGCCTCAAGGCTAGAAATAGCATTTGTTGATAATTGAGTTAGCTTTTTAATGCAAAAAAATCACATCAATTAGACATCTACAACTTAAGATATTTGTAAAATGCTAAACATGGGTCATACTTGACACCATAAGAATAAGACTATGTTAAAGGTATATATTCTAACTAACTTGTAATACAAGCAACAATGAAATAAGGATAATGGCTAGAATAAATCTAATCATATCTTTTGCAACTACTTGAATAATTTAAATTCAAACTACCCTAACATATCTCTTAATTATCTTATTGTATCATATATATAATATATATATATATATATATATATATATATAGTATGAAAAGCTAATGAAGTTTTCAAAACAAATAATATATATCTTGGTGTATTCACATTATGTACTTATTTCTCTTTTGAAATAATAACAATAGCAGGAAGTGGCAACAACAACAATAATAATAATGATGATGATGACGACAATGAAAATAATTTACATGATAAACAAATTTTATTCTCAATTCTAATAATTAATAACTTTTTAAAAATATCTAATAATTCTTTATAAAAAATAATATCTAATAATACATGTTAAATATAAATAATATCTAATATCCTCAAGTAAGTATCATTGTAATTCAGCAATGCATGAAAAATCATTTTCAAATCATAATGGTTATGATTTTGGTTAATTATCAATCACTTTAAAAATCTTCAACTATTGATTTATTTGTATTCAAATTTTCATAAAACTGATATATATACATGGAAAACATATTTTTCTAACATATTCATTTAATTCTATATATTTATATTTTTGAAAGTATTTGACTATTTTATAACGCTTAAAAATTATATCTATTATCAATATAAAATACTTTATGCTAACATCATTATTACCAAAGTAGTATTTGTGAATACTATATATATACACTAATAATCAAATCATTATAGAATAATTACAATCTCTAATGAAAGAAATAAACCAATCTCAAATTGACACTTTACATATTACACACACACACACACACACACACACATATATATATATATATATATATTCTCAAATCCTAATTGACATTTATACCATAAATATAAATGATAGATATCTAAATAAATCATAATCTTAGAAATGATATAAAAATTAATTTAAAAGAGCATATATGATAAAAAGGAAAATTTAATGTGCTATATCTTTTCTAATTCTAACAATATCTACAATACTAATACAAACATTAATATCAACGATAATTATAAACAATGTTGAATCTAATAGATTTGATAAGATAATATTTTTAAAGTGTAAAAATCAAACAGTATCGATTATTATAAACAATATTAAATCTATTTCGATAAGATAATATTTTTAAAATTTAAAATCAAATATCATAACACAAACTAAATATCATAAAAATATTAAATATCAAATTCAAATAAAAACTGAACATTGGCATAGAATTATTATAAATTTTATATTTTATTTTCTCATTTTGGAATTGATATTTTCTTTTATAATCGAGATTTTACATGATTTACTATTTCACATAAATTTAAAATAGAGATTTATATCTATTCATTCTTTTGATTTATTTATTTTCGATATACAATCTCTTCATTTTTTTTAAGGCATTTAAATGTCTCTTAAGCTTTATCCAACCCTTTATGAGCTTAAGCATATATTTTCAAAAAGCATCCACTTTGGGGATATTACAGGAATGTAGCAAAATAGTATTTTTCTATCACATTTTTTTATATACAATATAGATCATATCACCTTTACCGTTTCAACTCTCATTTTCTTAATCACTTGCCTCAATTTCTGTAAAATTGCTATGTATCTATCTTTTCATCCTTTATAAGTCTTGGTTCTCAACTTTTATTTTGTTGTGTTAAGCATTCATCACTATTTTGTTATAAATTTTATTTGGAAGTTTTTTGGCTATTGCAATCAATATGATTTCCCACATCAATTCTAACAATGAGTCCTACCAATTTCTTGTTAGAATTTTTCACTTATGAAACATCCTAAGTTATGCAAAGCTAAATTTCTATTTTCTATTGAAAGAAACAGGAAAATGACAATTTTTAATATCATTAAAATTGATATGGACGGGTATTACACCTTTTTTTAATTTACATCAATTTTTACTATCATTAGTTCTATATATATTTTTATCTTTATTTGTTACGTTTATATTTTTCATCTTTTGTTATATATTTAATACTTTTCTTCATTGTAGGTGTTTTTTTTAACAGTTTATTATCACATTTGAATTGTCTTCACCTATTATTTTAGAAGCTTCTAAAATAGTTTGAAATTAGAGGGACAAGTTATGTGATCCAAAAACATCCTTCAATAAACACATTTAATTATACAAGTTGCTCCAAGAAAAATATTATAGTTAAGAATAATATCAATTTGGCTATAAGTGATATGACTAATTCCATACGGTAATAAAGTTTGGAAGCATAAGATTATAATCTTTTTTGGATTCATGCTAAAATAATATGAATGATATAGTTACTAGATATGTTGATAGTTAGTACAGGTAGTTTTAATGGTATAGATTTCTAAAATATTGAAGATTATCAATACTAATGATTTTATTGGAATGTAATAGTCTTGATGTGAACTTATTGATATATATCAATAATAAAATCCAATTTACAACATATTTATGATTATGTTTTCAATTAGGGTTACTAATTCAAAATTTGAATCAAGGTTGTAAACCTCATTCCATTTTTTTGTCTTTGCATACTATTGTTATACTAAATCTTATTTAATCCTAGACTTAATTAATCTGAATTAGTTACACAATTTTATTATCTTAATTTTGAATAAAATTTTATAAATAAATTTTGTGTTCTAATTGAATATAATTTTTTTATGTGGGTGTTCTAATTGAATATTAATAAAAACCAAATGAGATATTTTTATCATTCATATGCTGAATTTCTTTTAAAAATAATACATCACATAATTTAACAAATCTCATCAAATTTGATTTTTGATTTTGAGATCATATTAAATTTAAACTCAAATTAAATTGATAACTATTTTTATTCATTTTAAACATCACTTAACAACATTACGAGAGAAAATAATTACTTAATAGGTTTTAAATATATAAGTGATATGTAAATTCGAATCAAATCAAATTTTATTTTATTCAATTAATATGAATATTATATTTAATTTGTAAACAAAATTAATTGAAATTAAATTAATTAATTATCAATTTTAATTAATTAATTGATGGTACAACACAATAATTAAAATAATTATGCTGAATAAATAAAATAAAATTTAGGTAATTTGATAAATTGACTTTATGTTTCATACTGATCTAAATATATTGTGATTTTGTATTTCATTTAATTTTTTCCAACTTTTTACAATATAACTTTACTAATTCAAACAACATGTTGTTTATTTAAGTTTTTAAGTTTTTGATTTTTTAACATATAATTTAATGTTTGATTTCTTACGGTTAATGCTGATAAATTAAAGTCAGTGAAATTAGTGAATCATAATATTTTTTTATTTATGGGGTTAGTTTGATTCTGCCTAAAAGATCATCTAATAAATATATGATTCTATTTGAAAGAGATAGTGAAGTAAAAGATAATTAAATAGGAGAAGATTGATTTAATTTAGCATGGACATTATCTACTTCAAATGAAAATAGTTTTAGTTTAAAGATTTTGATATTATTGCTCGCTATTGTTTTTGCGTCAATATTTTCATTTTTCTAAATGAACCAAATGATATTTAAAATTTGTTCAATAACATTCATGATTATAATAAAAAGTTTATAATTATTGTTATTATGATATGTTATTGATAATTCCATTTTATTTTTATAATTAATAAGTATCAATTTACCTTTCTTTGATAATGATACTAATCATTTATTCAATTTTATGATACTCTTTTATATTTTTTTTATTATTTAATTTTTTAACTATTAACTTATTTTTAAATTTCAGCCCACGTTAAGAGAGCTTGGAGGATTAGGTCCTCCAAGCGCTTGCGAGACATAATGCACGATGTCCGCAAGGGACACATGAACCGCTCATGGCTGAGTGATGCCACCCTTAGCAAGTTACTGCCATTGGGCCTTTACCGACCTTCAAGGATTGGTCAGACAAGGGAGGACAAACGGACATTCTAGAAAGGAGTGTTGTTGCATATCGTGGCTCGAGCACCTAGGAGGGTCATCGAAAGCGTCTAGTAAGTCTTTAAGTCTTTAAATGTTAGTTTATTACATTTGAATTATGGCAAATACTATGTTTTTATGACTTTCTTGTGCATATCTGTGATTGAGGAGTTAACCTCCCTGACCTAAGGAAAGCTCTTTAAGGAGACCCACACCCGAAAGGTAGAGCGGAGCGAATTCTAGAGAGGTTGGGTAGATCTTCGCTCGAGGCCACTTAGGTAAGTTTCATTTCAGTTATCTTTTTACTTTATTTTTTATTACTTTTTCCATTTATGTCTTAATTATTGTTTACAATCTTTTTTTTTTCTTTTCTTTTGTAGTGCGAGTTCAGAGACTTATGGGAGAGGCGCAGGCCTAGTATTAGACCAGGAGGCCGCGCTAGGCCTGATGTTGATGTCCTTCCTCCTCCAAACGAGGAGGATGTATGGACCCAGGTGGTCAAGGGTTGCATATACGAGATGGGGTACCATTCTCCAGGAGATCCTCATCCCGCCACGGGTCTGCTAGGATGACGCCCTAAGGGAGCATGTGCATGTTCTAAACCAAAAGTTGGTGTAGCAGGCAGGGCGAGCCAGGAGCAGGCACATCTCCTTCAATAGCTCCAGTAGGCAGGAGGCCGAGCTGCAGGATAGCAGGAGCTTAGGGAGATCCAACAGCTGAAGCCGTCCATGGAGCAGGAGCAGCAAAAGAAGGCCAAGAAAAAAGATCAAGTTCAGAAAGATGTAGGAGAAGGTCACTTGCGATGTTATGACCTTTTTCAAGGATATGCAGGCTTTAACATCCTCTGACTTCGGCAATATGCTCCCATAGATTCCTCTCCCCTCCATTGCTGAGGGCTCTTCCTCCCTCCATATCACAGATGACTCTGCTAGGTCCGATGATGATGATGGCGCTGACGATGGTGACGAAACAGGACTTTAGCTAGATTTTTATTTTTGATACTTTATTCATCTATTACCCTTTGTATTGATTTTTGACATTTTATTTTTTTATTTTATTTTATTTACAATACTTTGTTTTGTTATTGTATCATTTTGTTTACTTAATGGTTATTTTATAATTTTTCACTTAATATCATTTCAATTGGTAATTGAATTATTATAAGAAAAAATAATTAAATGCAAGCAATAGTAACGTATTAAATCGCAATGGCACTAACAAAAAGAAAATTATTAAAACCATTACCAATGCGTTTAACCGTCGGTGAAATAAAATAATTATGAAAAGAAACCCATCGGTAAGTGAGTTGGTAATATAAATAATTTATTATTATTATTTTAAGTTTCCTGCAGGAATATTAGAAGTCTCCATTGGTAATATTAATTTCCTAACGTCTGTGATGCCTTTAATCTAATTGTACCGACGGGTATTTATTTTTTATACATGTTAGTACACCTTAAAAAATTACCGACTGGAAACATAACCCATCGGTAATAATCGATCGATGACCAAAAAATCGATAGCCCGCACCTTTGGTATACTCTACGGTACAATTGCACCCGTTGAAAAACGCATCGAAATCTCACATTTTTCTTGTAGTGATATATTCAATTTACCATAAGATATATTTAATTAAATTGTTATTTTTTTAGTAATGATCAACAAACTATTTTTCAATATCATCCGTGCATTGCATTTAAGTCCTATGACTAGTTAATTTATATCGAGACTTTACAAGATCTTCATTTATCCTTAAACATTTTTTTATGTTTTAAAAAGTATCTTTTTCTATGAGGCAAAAATTATAGTTTCTCAGGACAAGAATTTGTAGTTTTTTAAGGAAAAATCTTTTTGGCACGAACAAATTAAGTGCGAATATAAAGCGAAAGTGTGATTCCCATTATTTCCGTAACCTTCCAATGATTTTCCATCAAACAAGAAATGAGTAACCAATAGTATGAAAACTTTTCACCTCTTTTACATATTCGTACTTTTCGTTTTGAGCTATGTAGAAGTGTTATTTTTTTTTTAATGATTATGTTTTTACTAACAAAATTTACATAAATATGCTGGAAAAAGATAAAAAATACTTTTTAAATAAAAAAATATCTTTTTTTCTCAAAATAATAGCACATAATATTTTTTAGATTTCTCTATAATCAATTTTAATGGAAGTCTCAAAAGTAAAATGTAAATCCAAAATGTAGTTTTTGTCAAATTTTTTTTAAAGTACTTCCATAATTTTATTGTTTGTTTGTTTGTGCTTCTTAAAAGAAGTAGAAGTAGAAAATAATCAGTTCTTCTGATTGTTTTTTAGAATCAAAAGCAATAGAAGAGAGATAATATTGCTATCTATTTATTAAATTAATTAAATTATAAATATATTCTCATAAATTTTATGAAAAGATAAAAAATAATCTTTTATTAAATAATTTTCACTGTGTATCCTATTCAAATTACAAATCATATCCTTAATTGTAATTTTACTCAAGAAAAGTATTTCTATATCTATTTCATCTAAATAATTTAGCAATTTCTGATTTAAAAAATACTTATATAATTACATCCAAACTGTAAAAATAGGATTATGTTAACTTGGTTCATCCTATCTTCCGGACCATTACATAGTCCAATGACATTACAGTCAGATTTTATTTGAATGACTTGAATTTAAAGAGATAATAACAATATATAATAATAAAATAAAGCAAATTAAAAAACTGATATTTTAGAAGACCTAACTACCCCCACCTGCTTCTCTAATTTTCATGACTTCACCACCACTATCCGATAAGTATTGCTTCTTGTTCTTTGAAAATACCCAACTTTTCAACACAATTTATCTTCTCTTCTTGTTTTTGCAAATGTGGATTGAGATTTCAAAAGAGATGTTCCAAGTTGGAACCAATCAAATCCCCTTGTATCCCTTGCATAGGTAGCTGCTGCTTGGTTCAATGGAGATGCAGAGCTTCAAAGGCAAAAACCTTTGAAAGGTTTCACTAGAAATAGCCTTGAAATGCAACAATCCCATATCACATAGCAACATTTTGAATAAAACCCATTTGAGATTGTTAAAAAAGAAGCTTACGCATTTTTAAGATTAAAATCATATGCTCACTCTATGACGATACATCAGATAAAATAGGGAAAGCAGTGTTTTTTTTTTTTCCTTGGGTCTAGGAAAAACAAAGCCTCTTTACTGCAGCAGTCATTTACTAGAAAATTGTGAAACTAAAGTGTGCTAAAGCGTCTGGATTAAGATTTGGGTTGTTGGAGGAGTACATGTGAAAGGAAAGCCTTGAAATCAAGACGTTGAATAAGGTCACGTTTACGATGTTCATCTACAAAAGGCAACATTGGATGTTGGATAGTGTTTTTTTTTTACACATATTTTACAGATATCGTATCAACATACTTTTATCAATTTTTGGATTGAATATCAACCTCACTTAATTTGAAATTTCATACTTCATCCACTAATAAATATAAGTGTGTTGATATAACGTCCTATAAAAATATGAGTGAAAATAATATTTCCATTGTACCCCTCAAATTACTTGCTATAGTAGGTTTTTGTTTTTTCATTTTTTCACTTTTGTAGTTGTCAAAAGGACCATTCTGCCTCTCTTTAAACCACCTTTTTTTAAAATGCTATTTACATTTATCATTCATGAAATATCATATCGACACATTCTTATCTATAATTAGGTAAGATGTGATCCACTTAATTTGAAACTTACATTTTATCTAATAATAAATAAAAACGTGTCATAATATCTCATAAAAATATAAGTACAGCTAACACTATTTTTTTTTATCTTGTTTTTCTTCCGTCACTTATGATTGACAGCTCCTGACATCATCAACAGAAATGGCCTAAAGCGATCAAAACTCATTTTACATACGATCTCCTTATTCTTATTTATCAGTAGTTAGTTCCAGTTTTTTAAATATCATCCTAGTTAAGTGGTCTGGAAAAGAATACAAGACAAACTACATGCTCCGATGGGTCTTCGTCTTTTGCTCACCAGTGATGATGCTGGGATTCATTTTTAATTGACGGAGTAATAGTTTCTTCATTTTTTGTTTAAACTAATCACACCAAACAAAAATAAAATTATTCTTTTATAATTAAGAAACATTTTGTTTATTTAAAATCTTGTTTCCTTAAATAGCTAGAGATGGAAACAAAAAATAAGATCCAAATAAAATTTAAGATCTAGTTCATAATTATTCAACAGGTGAGTAAACTTTTTCATGAACCGGTGCGGCCAGTATTGCCATCAATGGTTTAAGTTTAGTTTTTATTTTTAATTTTTTAATTTTTTAAATTTTATAAAAAAATACTGAAAATTCTAAAACTATAAATTTCATTTTTCAATTTTCATTTATAACTTTTAATATTTCATTTATAAAACCCTAAAAAAATAAAAATTAAAAACTGAAATCAATAAATCATAATGCTCCCTATGCAAATCGAAAGAAGTGATGGAGGCAGCTAGAGTAGGAGGAGATTACAACTCCATTTTCACTTTTTGAGGACAAACTTAGGAGCTATGAGATGCGTGCCCACCATTGGAGGCCATTGTAAAATGTAAATTTTACACATTTCGTATCTCAATGGCTTCTTTAATGTATGGCTATTACAGTAATAAGAAGAGAGAGAAACAAGGGTTGAGTTTGCCCATCTCAAGCGAGTCCATGCAGGAAATTCACTGTTGCTGCTTTTCTTCTATGTTTAACTATAGAGTTTTGCTGGATGCCACCGGTTAAGGACACTAATAAAAAAGAAAATTTATAAATTAAGTGATGGGCTTAAAGCATTGAAAATATAAATATTTTTCAATTCAAGGTAGACTTTCCTCGTTTACTTGATAGAGTACAGTTACTCCAACAAGAGCTATATATATATATATATATATATATATATATATATATATATATAAAACTAACTCTAGCTCTTTTAACCATTAGATGTATAGAATTTTCACATCAATGGCTATTTTTCAGAGGAACATTTTAAACGTGACCATCTTTAAAATATTTCCGTGAAGCTAATTTAATAGATACTTTGGCAACTAAAATGTCTAGCTAATAAGTATCCACTCCAGCACTCATACTTCAATCCTCCGCTCAAAAGTTTAGCCTGCTTACCAAACTTTTATATTGCTGGTTAAATGCATTTTGACTTGTACTTCTTTTATAGTGCTGGTTAAGTACTTAAGTGCATTTGACTTCTGAATGATGACTACTTTTTACCAAAAGTGGCATCTTCACTAGGTTAGGTGCTTTTTGACTTGTGACACATTCACCGAGAGTGCCACTAGTTTCAGCTCAACTAACGTTTACCATTTTTTTTAAAATTAAATAAATCATATAATCCTTTAATAAAATTTTAGAAGAGTATTTAGTTCATAATAAAATAAAATAAAATTTATAATTTCTCAAGATTTTAATAATAGGACATATCAGTTATTTTATATTATTTGATTTTTTAAATATTAATATAATTACACATTGATCTGTTAACATTATGTTAAGTGATATAATGTTATTTAAAGTGGAATAGAGTTTAAAATGACTCATTTTGATGGTTAAAATTCACAAAATGACTCATTTAAATTTCTATTATAAGTTATAAAGTGATTTATTTTGTATAATTTTAGACACAAAAATGATTGTAATATATTTTGAAATAGCTTCATTTTTTATTACTTCTAATATTTTAATGATATTTCATCATTATACTGTGTTATATGTATAAGTCCAGTAATAAAACATTAACAAAAGGACTAATATATCCATCATTTTCAATTTTAAGAGATGATGAAATTAATTTTTTTTCTTAAAGGATGAAATTGTTTGACGTAAAAATTTTAATGAACCAAATAGGATATTTATTCAATTTTTTTAATTTGCACCAAAAAAATTAGAATTATCAATTAATAAACAATAAATACAGCCAAGAAGTTAGGAAATAAAAACAGCAGGCGCATTTTAGCAGCGTAGAGCTCGTTATCACCCTCCCTGATCCCTGCAACTCTTGTCATGTCATACTCATGTGCATGCAGCGCCACAACCTAGAGAGAGAGAGAGAGAGACACACACACACACCCCCCCGGACCAAGCCACAAAACAAAGCACAAAAATATAAAAAAAAAAGAGAAAGAAAGAACGAAAAGCCCAACAACCTTCTTTAAAAAAAAAGTTATAAATTAAATTAAAAAAAAGAAAAAAACGAAAGAGTTCTAGAAGGAAGAACAGAACATGCATGCGTAACGAGTGGCGGATATCTATATAGACAACAGTGAGAGACGACTACGGCGACGTGCTCTCTCTCTTCACCACCCAACCGTTACAATTTTGCTCCAAATTCAATGCCCGACCCGAACCCAAACCCAAACCCGATCCACTCAAATGGGCCCCACAGGCCCACCAGGCCCAAGGCTCCGCCGGGCCAAGTGGCCTTCCGCCTGCTCTGCCACGCGTCGCGCATCGGCGGGGTCATCGGGAAGTCCGGCAGCGTCATCAAGTCGCTCCAGCAGGCCACCGGCGCCAGGATTCGGGTCGACGACGCCCCGCCCGACTCACCCGACCGGGTCATCGTCGTGGTGGCTCCCGCTTCCCCTGCCGCTGGAAATAGCGACGGCGGCGGCGATGAGGTGTCGAAGGCGCAGGAGGCGCTGGTGAAGGTGTTCGAGAGGATTCTGGACGTGGCCGCCGAGAGTGATGGCGTGGAGTTCGGCGATGATAGGGTGGTGTCGTGCCGGCTGGTGGCGGAGACGGCGCAGGTGGGCTCGGTGATCGGGAAGGGCGGGAAAGTGGTGGAGAAGATCAGGAGGGACACCGGCTGCAGGATTAGGGTTCTCAACGACCGGTTGCCGGCGTGCACTGCTTCCTCCGACGAGATTGTCGAGGTCAGGGAGTTTATTTTTTTAGTTGTTGTTGCTTGCTGTGGTGGAATCAGTGTGTTACTATTGGTGTGTTGTTGTTGCTTTATGGTGCATTGTGCTGCTGAAGAGTGTAGTGGTGCTGTTACTGTGCTGGTGTGTCAGTCTGCATTGTAGTCTGTTAGGGCTTTTTTGTTAATTGAATTGATTGTCGTGGATTGGATTATGATGGATGTTGAAAAGATTCAATTTGTGCTGAAAGATTACTGAGGGAATCCAATGTGTCTATGATCTGTTTAATGGGTAGATGACTAAGGAGAAGGGAATCAATGGATCCTCTCTTTTTAGCATGATCACTTCATTTGAAAAGAGATTGATACGGGCACTTTAAATAATTGTAAAATTTAAATTGATGCCTTAGTTAAGATGTTTGTGTCTAGCTTTCTCTGTCCATATGACCAAATCATGTGGAAAAAAGATAATAAGAGATTTAAACTTCTTAAATTTATTGAAAGGGAGAACTAAAGATAATGTAGAACTACATCATTTAGTAGTCAGAATCAAGATTTGATTACCATTGAAGAAATACCATCAGATAATGAAGGGTCTTCCACTTTATGTATTTTTCTTCCTTGCTTTTGTTTTTTGTTGATGAATTATGATGTGAAAAGTGGTGGTACAAAATAGATAATAATGGATATGGTGGGTTTGAGTTTAAACTCATATAGAGACAGAGAAAGAGGATGAGCATTGATTAGTGTAGTAAAGTGGGAATCCTTCTTGTCGTAAACGTGGAGGTTTCCCAGCAAAATTCCAAATCTAATCAAATAGTCTTGTAAAGGCAAGTAATAAATAAGTAGACTAGTTAGTTGCATCACTTGCATGATAGATTCTCGTTCATATGCATGTTGTCTTTAACACGTGCGGTGCTGCCACGTGACTTGGTAACAGTGGTTCGCTATGTTGGCCACATATGATATGGTCCTTCCCAGGGGCAGAAACAGAATAGATTCATTGTTTAAGGGAAATTTCGTACTATCCGTTAGCTTGGGGGCCTTCTACTTCATTTTTATGAACCGGCTTTTCTAATGGATTATTTATACGATCCATTAGCCGTCCAGAATTTAGTTTGATCCAATCAATCAGCCCATTAAAAGTTTTATAAGAATTTGAATGGATAGTGAATTCATGAATTATTTTTCAACCTTTAGTAATTAGTAGTCATTGACGTTTAGAGTCAAGCAGCCATGAGAAGGGATCCTCTCTATTAGTTAAGTTGAACTTGAAGGTTCATGGTTAGTGTTTACTAATGTCTTAGGGTGCAAGCCTGCTAGTGCAAGGTCTAGTTTCTTGAGGGCCTATACGGAGTTCTATTGTGACTGCTTTAGATGCAATGTCAGACAGGGCTTCAATTCCATGCATAGATTTGCGATCACGTTTTCAACTCACTGATCATAAGGGCATGTGAATGTGGTAAACAGACTTCAATTTACTTGTGCTGTATTGTTTATTTTCTTTTTATGCTGAGAAAAGATCTGTTGGAGCTGTGTCAGATAGAAGGCAATGTTTCATCTGTAAAGAAGGCCCTTGTAGCTGCATCTCGGCTTCAAGATTGTCTTCCAGCGGATAGAATGAAGATGATGGGAAGCAGACCTTATGAAGTGGTTCAGCATGAAGCTTCCGCAGTTCCACATGAGACATTAACTGATCCACCTCCAGATCACGTCCTGCAGTGGACATCTGCAGTCTCTAATTTATCCAGTAGCTCTAACTTGAATTCCTCTGGAGTTCATCCATGGTCAGCTGAAGTTAATAGAGTACCAAGCCTGGATACAAAAGCATCTCAGCGGGAAGTTACCTTCAGAATTCTTTGTTCCAATGATCGGGTTGGTGCTGTGATTGGAAAGGGTGGCAGTATTGTAAAAGCTCTTACGAGTGAGACAGGGGCTACTATAAGTATTGGTTCTCCAGTACCTGAGTGTGACGATCGATTAATAACTATTAATGCTTCAGAGGTTTGTTAAATATAATCTTTTTGCTTTTGCTTCTTTCTTGCATCTAGTAGTTGTATGCTTGTATTTATATCATTATTTACCATTCTGATTAATTTTGTTTTGCTGATGGCTTCAGTTTTGGCAGAATCCTAATTGAGATATTCCCCAGCACAGAAGGCTGTTGTGCTTGTTTTCTCCAGGTCTGTAGATGGTAGTGTTGAGAAGTGGCCAGATTTGGGATCAAGAAAGGAGTTTTCTGTTACTGCACGACTTGTAGTCCCATCAAACCAAGTGGGTTGTTTGATAGGGAAAGGAGGAGCAATAATCTCAGAAATGCGGAAGGCAACAGGGGCTAGCATAAGAATAATTGGTGGCAATCTGGTTCCAAAGTGTGCATCAGATAATGATCAAGTCGTTCAGGTGTGGAGATGATCCTTACTTGACTTCTTTCAATCAATAGATGCTGAAGAATGTTTTTTATTTTTCACCACATATTATTCTGCACTTCTTGTAACTTATAGAGACTTTTTCCTCTCCTGGACTAAAACAGTTTTGTCATCAATTTTTTGTGCTATTTGAGGCGGCCAGCAATGTAAGCCATACATTTTCCAAGAATTTACTTTGGCACCAGTTACACATCTTGCCTCAAACAACACTTTTTCCCTTGAGAGCTATATTTTCTGTGTTTTATGGAGAGTAAGAGTTTGATTTTAAAGTAGGAGCTGTTTATTCTCTAACCTTGTAGACTTGTAGCATACTCATCATCAGACTAGCCAAAATGATATTCATGATGTTCCTGATGCATACTCAGTTACTGCAACTGGTGTATTGAAGGCAAGGAAGAGAAAATCAGACTGGAAATCGAACCTGACAAGTCACTAGTTCAAAGGTTTAATGGTCCAACCGGTTTAACCGGGTTAGCTGAAATACAAATAATACTAACTATATATAATATAAATTATATAAATTATTAAATAATTTAAATGAATAATAAATATATATTAGTTATTATTTTCTATTCCAACAATTAACTTTTTTTTTAGGTTTGAGCAATTAATTAACTTACATAACTTGAATAATTTCTGCTATATTGGTTTTTGTTTTAGGCCGGTCATTATTGGTTTCCTATGACCCATCAATAGGAAAATATGGACTATGGTTGGTTGGCCCATAACCCATTATCTATGAAAAAAGAAAACCTAGTTTTAATTACTAAGAGAAGTGGAGCGCAGCTGCAACAACATCTTATCTCTTGGTATATGTTTTCTTCTCTCTGTTTTTGTGTCTACTCAGTAGAGGCAGAGATAGGGAAGCACGAAGGCAGGCAGCGTTGCGTTGCGGAGGTGGACGGCAAGGCGGAGGCACGGAGCTTCTTCCCTTGATAGTGACCGCCAGTTGCAAATGGTCTTTGGGAGAGAAGAAGATCTGATGAGATAGCTTCGTGGAGCAGAGGGGAGGGCAGCAGAAGAAATGCGAAGCAGCTTCGCCGGCGGGATAGAAGAAGATTCAATGAGCAGAATTGCAGAAGTGATGAGCATATATGAAGATTTGAACCGGCCAACCTTAGAAACCGGACCGGTCCACGGTTTTCCCGGTTTTGATCGGTTTTTAACTCCCCGATTTTAGGGGCTTAACTGGATCGGCAAGGTGATTGGTTCCGGTCTAACCAATCGGTCTGGTCCCATTTTCTCTTCATTGATTGAAGGTTGAAATTAAAGTAGGAGCTATCCAGATTTCCTACTTGATTTTGTGTGATTTAGTATAAATCTGATCTTCAGACTAGCCAAAGAGATTGGTGTGGTTGGTGATATATATAGTGGTTATAGCAACTGCAATGGCATTCAACCTTCATTTCCAAGCATTTAGGTCAGACCAAAAAAAAACAGAGCATTTACTTTGACCCCAATGACCTAATTTAGAATTGACAGCAAAACCATCTTGTTTCCTAGAGTGTTTCTATTTAGGCACAGACTTATATAATGTATTTGTTTACTGAAAGCATCAGGATAAATCTTGCAATGATGTTTTGGAATTTATTAATTACTATCTTCACTTTTGGTTGTCAGATACTGGGAGAGCTTTCAAATGTTCAAGATGCATTATATAATGTAACTGGCAGATTGCGAGATCATCTTTTTGGTAGCACACAAAACAGTGCTGGAACAAGGAACTTGTCCTCTGTACCAGTCGATACCAGCTCCAATGGGAGACTGAGGGATCCTGTTCCTGTTGGAGGTTCACCAATTGTTGGTGTTTCTCATGGTCTCAGTGCTCATTCTTTGTCTCAAAGCTTAGATTATCTTGCACTTACTCAAAATTTAGATCATTCATCTTCACCAGGGTTATGGGCACCACAGGTATATTGCATTCTGTCTGCTGGCTCGTTTTCCTTTCCAAGTTTTCCCTTATTATATGATTAAATTTGTTTGCAGACAGTGGCTGGGATAAATTCTAGAGGTATCAAGGATGTTGGCAGGGGATTGACTTCTCGAAAAGGTGGAGTAGAACTTGTCAGGTTGGTGATTTCACCTAATGCAAATCATACTTTCAAATATTTTGAAAACTAGAAGTGCTATTTGTGGTTTGGTATACACAATGTTGATTTCTGTGGTATACACCACCTTGAACTTGGTCAGATCATGTACTTGCATGAGATTGCTGGTTTGTGCCAATGAGCTCATGTTATCATATTTTCTTATAGACAATCATTTCTGCTATGCCATGCCCTCTTCTGTCTGATGGCAAACTATTACTCTGAACTAGCATCTTTTATTTTATTCAATATTGACCTTTCTGGGATCATTGCTTATTTTCTATTATTTGGAACCCTGACATTGTGTAAAGTCCTCGACTCTACGGTAATGTGGTTTCTCATGTTAATGTGGATGGACTCACTTAATTGATTTTCTGCTCATGACAATGGTTGGTTAACATTCAAGAGGCTCTTATTGATGGGTGATCTGTAATCCCACTGTAAATCCTTACTTTGGTTGGTTGGCCCTGGCCTTTTGAATGGGAAAAGCCTCCCTTGAGTCCCTTCACCCTAAACATTTTTGTCAGAAAGAAAAAAAAGGTGGTTTCTGGTAGTGTGGTGGACACAATCACTTGAGCATACAAAGCAAGATGCCGCAAACTGGGAAGTTCCTAAGTTATTATTACTCTGTTTTTTTTTTTTACTGCAGTGGGAGTAAAACTGCCATTGTGACTAGTACAACTGTGGAAATCGTGGTTCCTGATAATGCCATTTGCTCTGTATTCGGGGAAAATGGGAGCAATCTAGCCCAATTGAGACAGGTACTCAACCTCAGATGAATTTACGGACATATTCTATACCATGTGCAGTTGCTTACTGGCTCCTCATATTAACGCATGTGAATTGCGTGTTATCACTAATTTGATTTCATAGCTCGTTATTTGTTAACTGATGCTAGAGAAAAAGTACGCAGTGGTGCTGAAATCACTAGATATTTTGGAAGCATTATACTATATTTTGTATTTTGGTTTCTGTCTGTGGCATTACATGGAGAACAATGGGACTTGATACATAGATACTGTGGAAGGCACTTATTAACCTTCTTAACTTAATTCTGTTCTCATTATCAGATTTCAGGTGCTAAGGTCGTGGTGCATGAACCACAAGCTGGGACAGGGGACAGGACCATTGTCATATCTGGTACACCTGATGAAACCCGAGCAGCGCAGAGCCTTCTCCAAGCATTTATTCTCAATGGATCATCATGACAGCATCTTTCATTGATTTCCCATTAGTTTTCAAATAGATTTAGTTTTGTTGCCTCACTTCAAAAACCAAAAAAAAAAAAAAAAACTTTTTGACCCCCCACCGAAAAAGCATGTGCATTATTTTACAGGGAAAAGAGGCAGGCCTTGTGTACCAGTAATCATCTGCTAAATCAATTTAGCTCAGGCTGTTCACTGAAGAGCAGTGATCTGTCTGAACCTCGGTAACTTACGGTTTTCAAAATAGTACCTGCTTAATAATGCTTTCAATGAAGATGTCTTGATTCAACTACAGATGTGGTTCTAGTTCTATGATTTAGATGAGCTAGTTTAAATATACCCCATTTTATTCTCGATGAATAATTTGATGGTCTAAAAGCCGTAGTGACCTTAGGCTAAGGTTGGTGTATAAATGAACTTCTGTTTGTCCTGTGGTTACATTTAAAAAATGGGGTCAATAGCGCAATGCTACTATCAGCTCTTAAACCCTGTGGGCTGCAATTGGTCAAAATGCAGATTTGTACTGTGAACTGTGAAGGTTCAATGGAAGGCTTCACAGTAGTTCCGTAAAATGAGATATTTAGTTCTACTGGCAAAAAATGGTAAAAGTATAAACAAAGAGATAAAGATTCAGAATCATTGCACATTAAAGCTACCACCCAGGTATGGTGGTTTTAGCATTTGGGAAACACTTAAACAGTCACCTTCAAACAAATATTAGTCTGAGGAGATTCATTTCTGAAGTCTTATCCACACTGGCATATATTACACAACCATGCAAAATAATATTACACCAGCCAAGAAAACAAGTTGGTGATACAAGCAGTAGAAACCCCTCTCTGGCTCTTCAAAAGGGTATCAATTGACAGCTGCAGCTGCTGCAGCAGGTGTGGGATTAAGAGTGATTTCCACATTATCATGGACTCCTTGCAGGAGCAGCTCACCATCGTATGTCAATATTTTCCTTCTTTTGGCTGCTCTTAGTGTTCCAACAAGTGCTTCAAATATATTTGCGCATTGATCATCGTTAAACAGTGTTCCAAATGTGACCTTCATAACACAGGCCATGTTTTGTTCATCTTAAAAGTTGGTGACATATATGTCGTGCTTTAGAATATATCAGAAAAAACAAGTCCACTTAAAGTTTAATGGTGAAACTGAAAACTACAAACTTCACGTAGATAGATGCTCAGAGACAGGTAAATAAATTCACTATTGCTTTGACTTACAGGGTCATGCCCAACTAAAAAAACACAATTCACTGGTTGATTCATATGTTTTCTGCTATAGTGCCATGTCAGAAAATCTAATGCATGCAAGCAGAAGAAACAATCTCAAGGTCTCTGCGAAGACTTCAATGCTCTTGGATGACAAATATCTATAGGACAAACTTTGGATCAATAAATATTGTTAGGCAGCTTAGTGTTGTTCATTTCAATGTTTCAACAAGTCATCACATTGAATAAGGGCAACAGTTTTCTGATTTGATTAAAAGATCTGTCTTGTATTGAATGGTTCCCACATGCTCTTTCTGTTCTCTAAATTGAATTCTGTACCTTGTGGAAGCAAATGATACACGTCTGTGATTGCAGATCAATGGACATCTAAAATTGGGGGTTTGATTCATGGATTTCCTAAGAAAAGGAACTATCTTACTTCTTGGGTTTTATGATCAAGTCAAGTTCATGGGATTGGCATAACCAAAACTCGATTATCACACCTTCTGTTTTCATTCCAAGGCCTGAGAGATAGGACAAGACAAGATCCACAGATGGATTAAAAAAAAAAAGATAAAGAAGTGAACATCTATGAACAAAGTTATGTTCCCATTTTGTGAATGACACAAAATCTAAATGACCTCAAGATCTAGATCCACTATAAGAAGAATTATCACATTCAGCAAACGTCATATATATATATATATATATATATATATGATTGTAAGGATCACCATAATATAATGAAGATTGAAAGGTGAGGAGAAATAAAGAAGATCCGTTTTAAATTTTTATACCTTGTAAGAACCATCTGTTTGGAGGTTGCCGAGCCTCTTGATTTCTTCCCTAAGGCGTTGAACCTCTTCTTCTACATTCATGATTGCAATATCTTCTCCTCAGGGGTCAGAATAGGAACACCAAAAATAAGAAAATATCTTTCCTCGACCTCGGTGAAGTTTCTGTTCAGCCTGACTGCATTTTATATTGAAAAATTCAGACACAATCACACAAGTCTAACAACTCATGTTTAAGCACATTTGTGGTGGGACACACTTCTATTACAAATGTGTTTAAATCTGAGCTATTAGAATGGTATCCCGCAAAAATCTTTCTTTAATATTTGGATTTATACTTTGTAAGATGCATGGTGCACTTGATAAAGTTGAAGTCGTAATTAGGAATAAGAAAATTGTAAAAATAAAATTATCTGTCAAAAAGAAATTTAAGTTAATAATTTGAACATAAATATGATATATAATAGAATTATATATGGTTGTTTGATCCATATATCCACCTGGTGAGATAAGTTTAGTTGTTGTAAAATTATTTATCTAATATAACTTTATATTAAAGTATTATCAAAATTAAATCTATATAACATTATTTAAAATTGAATAATAGTTTGACTTACATATTATAATTTTGGTGAGGAAAAGTTATATTTATAGAAAATTTTGGCACAAATCACGCAATATAACTAATGATGGAGACAGAGAAGAGAATATGTGTGTGTGTGTGTAGATTTGATTTTTATTTTTTATTTTTTAAATTTTGTGTATGTAATATTAATAGTTGTGCATGCAATGTGTTGAAAAAAATATAAATTGGTGTAAAATTAATAATAAGAGAGTTATTAAAAGATTAATTTTAAAATATATTTATCTAAACATATCTCCTTTTGTAATATGAATTTTTTTGAGAAAAAATAACGCAATTTCCAAGTTAAAAATAGTGATTATGTAAAGTATTTAAAAGAAAAGCTCCAGAATCAAATTCTTAACATTGATGTTTTATTTCTTTTAATATTATTTTAGCCATATTGTAAAAGTATTTTTTTCTATTCGCATCAAATTACATTTTAATGAAGAAGCGAAAAAAATTAAATTTTAATGTTATATATAAGATTTTTTTTTTTGAAAAATCAATAATCTCCGTTTTAAAATCTAATTTTGCTTATGGCAGAACTAATTTTTCAGTGCAAAAAAACTGAAAAAGTTAGAATGGAAAACTAAAATGATTAAGAGCAATTTCTGTCATTATTATTTTTGTTTATGATGATATTGCCGTCATATAAGATTAATTTTAAGAGTTTTTTGGTCTAATGTTAATTTCTTTGGACAAAGATTAATTTTAGGATATTTAAAAGATGATACCCGATATTGAGAAAGTTTGTGAAATTGAGAGTGCAGTGCTGAGTGGGGAGTCAGTCTCCTCCTTGTTGACTCAACACAAGTTCGTTGGGAACGGAACGGAACGGAACGGAAACACTCACTCCTCCATTCACTCGCACTCATTCTTCTCTTTTTCTAATTTCTAGGGTTCCAAATTCAGGAAATTTTTTAACACAATTTCCGCGGAAGAATCTGGCGGGGTGCTGAGTAGGTTCGAGTGATGCTGGAGGAATGGATGATAACGTGAATCGCGCAGCAGCAGGAGGCGGTGGTGGTTCCCATGCAGGTGGTGCAGCATTCTGAGGAGGAAGAAGAAGAAGAAGAAGAGAGAAGAAGAAAGGAGAAAAGCCCCACCAGAACCATACACCATTGAAGGCGATATAGGTATATTGGTTTTCGTTTTTTGTCAGCATAATCAAGTCTGCGGTTCGTATTAGGCTCTAAATTCGTCATTAGAGATGAGAGCATGGGCAAATGCTCAGTAATTTTGTGTATTTTTTTCCCTTTTCCGGTAGGGTGTTATTTATTTATTTATTTATTTTTATGTTTAATACAAGAGATTGGCAATTTTTAATGTGCTAAGCCCGTTTCTTTCTTTTTTGGAGAAAATAACCATGCGTCATGTATTGATACTTGGCCGGTCATGATATATTTGCTTCTACGAGTATGGTTGTTTCATTAGGTACAGGTGAAATTAATCAAATGCAAAAGTTGGTAAATCCATATTAGAACAGGAATATAGTGTGGAGAACCAAGTTATGTGAAGTGGATAAGGATCCCACCTGTATTCTCATTGGTTAGTGATGTAGAAATGAAGCCTGGCGCATGGCGACATTATTTGGGTTTGACCGTTTGACAACTCCGCTTGTTTCTGAAATACAGGTGCAGGCTGTATTGCTACTGTTGGGAGGGCAGGAGATGTCCTATAGTGTCCCCAGCTCTGGCTTTTTGCTGCAGCAGAACTGTCAGGACATCAGGGTACTTTTGGTAATTACTTTCTTTTTTGATAAATTTCTTCACTAATTGTTTCTTAACATATTATTAGGTCGTCTTATAATTATGTGCCAGGGAATAAATGATCCTTCCCAAGGCTCAAAGCTTTCGCGGAGAATCGAATCACTTGTTAGGTTTCGTGAAAAACGAAAAGACAGATGTTTTGAGAAGAAAATTCGGTACACTTGCCGCAAAGAGGTTGCGCAGAGGTAGTTCTGAACTCTGCTGTGGTATGGCCTATGTTGTCTCTCTTGATATTATGAATCATGTAAACAATTGTTAGGGTGAGGCAGAAAAGTAGTGCATATTTGTTAAGTTTGTTAGAGTGAGACTGAAAAGAAATTGCTTAGTTGTTGAATATTCTTGATTTCAGAACAAGAATTGGGGTTTTAATTTTGACACAATGACGTTAGCATGCTCTGCTTTGTCCTCTGGATGTAGAGGCTGGTGTCCTTATAATATGTTGTTATGTAATAGGATGCATCGGAAGAATGGGCAGTTTGCTTCACTTAAGGAAAACAACAAGCCTCCTGGTGAAAACTGGGATTTAAGTAATGGTACTTGTTGCCTAGAATCAATGTGAGTTTATATCTTGTTTTGTTTGAAAGTTAAGAATATGATAATTTTCCCTTAATGTGTTACACACTGGTGCTGAGTGCTGAGATGGTTAGTGTTCTGTTGGACCTCTGCCATGTTTTAGTGAATGTAGATGCCAGCATTGCGGAATCCATGAGAAGTCTACTCCAGTTATGCGTCGAGGACCAGGTGGTCCAAGATCTCTGTGCAATGCCTGTGGGCTTATGTGGGCAAATAAGGTAATTAATATATGTTTTGTTAGCTCAATGTGGTATTATGCCTCGTTATTGATTGTAGTGACTGTTGCCCTCCAGAATCAGATATGGTATGAGTCTCAATTTTGTACAATTTCAATTTAGCTTTATTTTGTTTTACCTAGAAGTCATGGCTGGAAGACAGGAGCTGTTGTCCCTTGTAATGTCATTCAGTTCTATTGAAAAATATTTACAAAGGCTTCTTACCTTTTTGTTATTGAATATCTTCTTATATTACTAAGAAATTTATCTTTAATGATTTGTTATTCATTTCTTTCTATTCCACTTTAACGACTTAGTTGATGAGTGTTTACTTTTTAAGGTCCTGTAACTCAAAATAGAAATACTACAGTCATATGCTGTAGCATTGTGATTTGTGAAATAGCATAATTACGGAACATAGGAAAGAGATACCCGTCTAATTGCTGAACCGCTTTACAAAAACGATATTTATATTCAGTTGTTCATGATTTGAAGGTAGGTTTTTTTGCCCCTCTCAACCAGAAGAATGACATCTTATTTGTTGCGGTTATCAATGTATTGTTATGGTTCTTCAATTGTTTGAAAGGTGGTTATTTTGCATGTCTGAATTGTTGTGGCCAAGCACGAAATGTTTGTTACCAACTGAGCAATTTCATGTTCTGATCTTGTCTAAAGTGACTTGGGCAAACATATTTATAATAACTGATCTGATTATTGATCTTCATTTTCATGCTTCATTGATTTGAAGGGTACCCTGAGAGATCTCAGCAAATCAGGAAGGATTGCTTTTGAGCAAAATGAACTGGTATTCTTTTTTTTTTTTTTTATCATTTTTCATCTTGTCTTACATTGTTGTTCTTTCTCCTGTTAGAAAGTAACCAAGAGGAGAATATATTGTGTTCCTGGATTACAGTTAATAATGAAAGAATAAACAAGTTCTACTAAATACCTGCCACAGTGCCAAATTTTAAACAGGCCCAGGTCACAATGAACGTAGTTGTTTGTGTGTAACCTGGATGGATTTGGATCCTCTCAGCTCTCACATGACCATGTCATTTGATGAGACAGACAAACAAAATGCCTTTTGGTGGAAAATATTATGAGGAAATTTCTTTGACAAGCTCTGTTCTCAACAGAAGACATTTCGAATTTCAAGTCTAAAATGTTCTCTTTATTTTAAGGATACTTCAGCTGATATAAAGCCTTCAACAACAGAACCTGAAAATTATTGTGTTGACCAGAACAAGGAGGTATCTTTTCATGGTCTCCTTTATTTTCACCTATCCTCATTGATGGTTCTTTAGAATAGTTCATATAACAGCATGAGAGCTCTTCCAAGTTATTTTGCATGTTAGTATATTTTCTTTGAGATTCTAGACTAGGCAAATGGTTTTCAAGTTCGGGCATGCTGTGGGTTTCTGATTTTTCATTTTTCAATTCATCAGAGCAGCCATGAGGAAAGGAAGCCTGTGTCAATAGATCCCAGACAGTTACCTGAGAGGACAAATGAGCAGGTTTTATTTATTTATTTATTGTTTGTATTACTGGATATTTTTTCCTAATTAAATTTAGCTCAGGCTGGCACGAGGAAATTTGGCTTTAGTCAAATGGGATTATGCAATTTAATTTCATTGACTAGATAATTGAAATATGTTAAAGTTAACAAATCCAACAACTGTTGCTGAATACGTGCTTGATCTAACATATTGTGCTGTGGTCGGTTAGAATTTGCCATTCAGAATGTATATAGTTTTAAAGATTAATTAAGTGGTTCAAATATATTTGAGACTCTTGCTAGTTTTATCTTTGTAATTATGTAATTTTGTCATGTGGGAAGCTGGGGTGTATATTTCAAGAGAATATGAGGAGAAAAAATAATTTAATATTAAAATTTAATTATCTGATTTACAGTATATTCTCGAAACTGCTGAAGCAGTCACCAATGGCATGTCCATCCAAGCGGATAATCACGCTCTTAGTCTGCATGAGCAGGTATTCTCTTTCATTTTCCCCTTATTTAGTTGAGGTATCCATCTGAGAGGGAAAAATATGAAAAGGGTTGAGGTGATATGATACCAAACCCAATATCAGAAAATTGTTTTGAGAATTGTTATGTTATACTCTTTTGAGGATTACAGGATATTCTTGAGGATCTTGCTGATGCTTCTGGGACAGAATTTGAGATCCCTGCAGGTTTTGATGAGCAGGTATCTGTTGTAATGTAACCAACTTGACGCGATTCATGAAATGAGGAAATAAAAATCATCTGATCTTACTGAGTATAAAAGCCTTTATCTATCAGTCACCTGTTAAAGTTCATGTGTACTGACTTACAGATTGATATTGATGATTCCAACATGAGGACTTACTGGCTGTGATCTGGAGAATATCGCTGTGCGCCGCTAGATAATGACATCATGTTGACAGACATGGTTTTGTTCGCAATGGAAACAAATGTGGGGGTGGCGCTGGTTCAACTGACATCCGACTTCCAGAAATGGTTTCTGTTTTTATAGACAAACTATTTCTGGAATGGAAGCACTGTGAATTCTGATTGTAGACTAACAATTCTCTCACATGAGAGTTTCTGTACATCCCAGTCGGTCGGACCAGCTTTGGTATATATATATATATATGTGCATATTTCAGTGTTTTTTTATCTGCCTATTCCACATTTTGTATTCTTTGTTCAAATTATAGTTGCATATAGGAGAAAGGGGAATATGCGAGAAGACAAATGTTGGAGAAATACTTGGTTACCTAGCAGAGTCTTATGTGTGGAGTAACTGGTTTGGAACCATGTGGTTCAGATCAATAATAATAATAACTAAACAATAAAATTTCTTTTATATCCCTCCATTTTATTTCTTCCAATTTTTCTCTCTCCCCTCCCCTCACCACTGGAAACCCGAACCATCCTACAGACAATGGAGTCCATTACAATGAACTAGTGGCCCTCCATTCCAAATTTCCAAACACCACGCGACGATACTAGATGACTCTAAAGTTAACTCCACTTGTGATTTGCTTAGTTTTGCCACAATAACAACCCCACCTGACATTTTATTTTTATCAACAATCTATTAGATTTGGAAGTCATACGAAAATGCTTTTATTTGTTTGATGTCTTTGTTTTTAAGAACAAACTGAGTATTTGCTAGACTGCTATATTCTTGTCACCATTTTGTTGATAAAGGGCTGGGTTTGGTCTCTGGTACCCGGTGGGTTTGTCATTTATTGGACAATAACTGTTTGATTTTTATAACCGCATCCCAAGAGCAGCGAGATGGAGAACATGGATGCCGGCAAGAGGGCACATTGGTGATGGTGCGACGTGGGTTATCAGGGTGACACCTCGATCTACTCCTCTGCAACCACCATGAGGCATTGCAGATGAGGTTGTAGAGGAGGGTGTGTTGGGGTGGTAGCGAGTCCGTTGGTGGGCAACAACAACGAGGTTATGTTGCCAATTGGTGATGAGGTCGCTTGTCGGTGGTGGTGATGTCGCGGTGAGTGGTGGTGGTGGTGATGGAAGGTGAAAGAAAAGGAAAATAAAGACAGGGTTGTGTTGAAGAAAAACAAAAGAGGTAAATGGAACAAATTATTAAAAAATATTTTTTATAGATAATGATATGAAAAAAATCATATTTTAACTTGATTAATTTTAACCATTAGATCTATTATTCTATGGTTGAGATTTTCTCACCATGTGATGATAAACTCATCGGTCAGCACTTAAAAATCCTCCTGGTTACGCACTCACAAAGATAGATAGCATGTTACATTGCCATGCAACTTATCATGAAATGACAAGTTACATACTATAATATGAACTAATAGCCATACGGCCATACCAAGAGACCCGCGAAGGGCACAAACAAAACTAAATCTGTTAAGTTTGAAAGGACCAATACAAAGAAATAGTTATACACAATATTCAAGAAACTGTATCATCATAATGAATATATAAAGAAAATTTAGGATGTAGGAGAGGCTATAACCTGTAGAGGCAGTCTCGACTCTGACCCTTTTTATGAACCATGGGAGAAGTTAAGAATATCGAGTCAGACTTAATATAGCTTAAATTTAAAATAGCTCGAGTGGATAATTGTCTTAGATTCAATATGAATAATTTTTATGTATATTGAAGTCGGTTTGATTCGAGTTTCTTAATTGTTCAGTGTCCAAATTATACGAATCCAATGTCAAAACAAGAGAACATGAACTTAATAAATCACACTAGCTGGTACATTCAGTTTAGTTTGACCCAACTTGAATAATGAATTTAACAATATATATTTTAGATAACATATTCCATATATTTTTTCATACTTCTGTATATATATATATATATATATATATATTCATGCATGACATGAACATCTTTTTCATAATCGAACATTACTAGTATTTGCAATTAATAGAAGGATGTGAACAGAGAAGCACACAACCACTACCATACAATACTAAACCCTAAATCCAACATGCAATCCTCGTTTAAGTAATGGTGGGGATTGAGGATTCCTTGCTCTATCCAACTTCTGGAGGAATGCTCCTTTATTTATTAATAACCGTTAGATTTTTATTAAACAGTATAGATTTAATAGAAAAATTGTTAACTAAAGTTTTCCTTTTCTTTTAACGTTAACGATATCCAAATGGTTTATGGCTTCATCCAAATCCACTTCGAGCCATATAGCAGTGTCCCTGGAGTTCGATTTGTCACCCTTAGGATTTGTTTGATTTTAATTTCAGTTTTCAATTTCAGAATTTTGTGAAGAAATACTGAAAATTAAAAATGAAAACTAAAACTGAAATTTGTAATTTTTAGAATTTTTAGCTTTTCCTTCATAGAATCTAAAACTAAAAATTGGAAACAAACAGATCATTAACTTCTTAAAATATTAAATTATCACCCTTGATTGCTTATCGTGCATTTTGGATGAATTTGTTTTTGTCACACCAAACACCGCTGATAAAATACGCTTCATTCCTTATGAAAAACAAGACTACGTTAAAAAATTAATATATTTGACTATAATTATAGGGGAAGTAAATCTTATTTGAAATTTAAATTAAATTTATATTTCATCTAATAATAAATAAGAGCTAAATCAACACAATATTTAAATGTGACACACCACGTGTAGCATAAACGAAGCCACTCCTTTTTCACTCTATCTATTCGCTTTTTTAGTTTTTGTTGTAAAACAGTTATCCATTTTTAATATCAATAAGTAATAAACTTTTTTGTTTTCAATACTACCTATGATATAATTAATTCTATTTATTTTTCAATAACATTACAATCAAATATATTTATATTTTAATAAGAGTAAAATTTTTCCATATATATTTTTGTCATTATCAAAATATATTTATTACTTTTATAATCTAACCTTTTTTTTTTTTTCAGAGAGATGTAGTCATGTAGAAGAGAGAGCAACTTCCACTTAGCCGACATTATTATTATTGTAACTTATTGCCGCCTGTCAAATCACATTTTTCTTAATTATATAGGATTTCTACCTATATTTTCTTAATATAATGACATCAATTAAGATAAGATTCTATCCAAAAGAGTAATGCAAATGATGCCGTGGCTGTAACTAGTGAGTTGTAAATGACTTACTGTGAAAGTTCTTCCATTGTTTTATACCTGTGTAATGTAAAGGGTAAAATAGTCTTATACTACTATATGTAGATGTTATCAATAGTATGAAAAAACACAAGGCAAAAACACTAATATACATTCTTTCACATTAGTGTTTGCATGATGCATAAGAGATAAAATGTATAAAAATTCAGAATAATGGAGAATTGATGGAATTCATAACAGGCCCTTAACTAAATAATAACGAATGGAAAGGAATAAAATGAGAAATGGATACAGAGACGTGCAAAAACTATTATATTTTCACTTTCAAATTATACCTTCACAATTAAAGAAAATCCCAACACCTGCAGTTAAGGCATGAAAAAAGTCGTTTATTGCAACTTCCTTATTCTCTTCTTGTTGTCTTCAACAAATAATGTATGCGAGATAGTTAATATAAAATTGAATTGAAAAACTATCTTGAAAAAAATTGTGTAAGTGTGGGATGAAATTACAAATGTCACCCAATGAAAACTCATTTAATAAATTAGGAAGGAGGGTTAAAGTGAAAATAAAAATTGGACACTAAAAGGAGGGAATCCCTTTATATTAGTGTATAGATTATTATTATTATTAATTAGTATTATTATTGGATCTTGTAACTCAGAAAACTGTCGAAAGTGGAACGCAAGTAATAGAATGTTACATACAATCATCATATAGAAAAAATAAAATAAAAAATATAAATAAAATAAAATTCGAAACTCTGGAGAAGTTGGGCGCACCATTCTTACCTTCTTGGCTGGCAAGAAATTTCCATTTCCATTCAAATACAAACTTCCATTTCCATAAACCCACGCAACGACACACAACGCATCCGTCACTGAGCGAGTTCACAGAATCACCACACCAATCTTCATCATCATCATCCCAGAAGAAGAGAGAAAAAAACCCTAACCCTCCTTCCCTTTCCACCAATCACCACCACCATCTCATGGCGGAAGAACAGGTGGCGCAATCTCCTCCTACTCCGTCAACGGCGGCGACGACTCCGCTGGGTTCATCGGTGATATCGCTGGTGAACAGGCTGCAGGACATATTCGCACGCGTGGGTAACCAGTCGACGATCGAGCTGCCGCAGGTGGCGGTGGTCGGCAGCCAGAGCAGCGGGAAGTCGAGCGTGCTGGAGGCGCTGGTCGGCCGCGACTTCCTCCCGCGCGGCAACGAAATCTGCACGCGGCGGCCTCTCGTCCTTCAGCTTGTCCAGACCAAGCGCAACCCCGACGGGTCCGCGGACGAGTTCGGCGAGTTCCTCCACCTCCCTGGCAGAAGGTTCCACGATTTCTCCCTGATTCGCAGGGAGATTCAGGTCTCTTCTTCATCTTCATCAACAATGAATTATCATAATCTGTTTGTTTTATATATTTATCTATTTGATGGTTTTGATTTCTTGCTGATATGTTATTGTGAGAGGAAGTTGTTTACGCGGGTGAATTCTTTTGTGGAATTATGGTTTGTTGTGTAGTTATAGCCTTCTAGGTTTTGTAAATAAATGGAATGGAGCAAATTAACGAGGATGTGTTCGTATAGTTTCAAACTAGAGGGAATTAGTGTTTGTAGGTTTGATGTTCACTGAACGATCATTATTACTTTGTATGATGTTGGGGTGATGGCGGTTGTTTACTGTCTTGGCTGAAGGTTTGTGAACTGTTCGAATGTTTTCCCGGGTTTAAGCTTGAGAAGTAGTTAAATTTGGGATGTCCATGATTTTGAATGCTGTATAGTGTGTAATACTCTGGATGGACTGATAAGGTATAGACTACACGCTGTATGCTGCGGCTGTGCTGTGTGGTGATTAATTGTCTTTCCTTTGTGGCGTCTTTTGACTTGTATGTTTTCCTTAATCAATTTTGTTTTATTATGATTGTTATTTTCTGTAGGCTGAAACTGAGAGGGAAGCGGGGGGTAATAAAGGCGTCTCGGACAAGCAGATTCGTCTGAAGATTTTTTCGCCAAATGTCCTGGATATCACACTTGTTGATCTACCGGGCATAACAAAGGTTCCTGTTGGTGACCAACCGTCTGATATCGAAGCCCGAATCAGAACAATGATCATATCATATATCAAAGTTCCCACCTGTCTCATTCTCGCTGTCACACCGGCGAATTCGATTTGGCCAATTCAGATGCTCTTCAGATGGCAGGAATCGTTGATCCTGATGGTGGGCTCATGCTTCTTAATGTCTAAAGCTATAATCTTTTAAAATCTCTATGATTCGTTTTAATTGTTTGTTGTTCTGTTGCAGGTAATAGAACGATAGGTGTAATCACAAAGGTTCAGTATACTCTTCTAACATACAAATGTATTTACAAAATTTATTATGTTATTTCCATGCTCTGACAAGTTTAGGTGCACATATGCTCTTTACTGCAGTTGGATATCATGGACAGAGGTACTGATGCCCGGAATCTGTTACTAGGAAAAGTTATTCCCCTCCGACTTGGCTATGTGGGTGTTGTAAATCGTAGTCAGGAGGTAATGGCATACTGTGGTGAAGACAGTAACTGATACTCTGATTACATTTTACCTGTGCACATGTTCTATCTGTTAAAGTTACTCGTTAATGTACATACGCGCACAAGGGCACTGGCCATCACAAACAAACATGCACTAGTAAATTGCTTGATTAACATGCTTGTAAACGTGTAATACTAAAATCTAGTTTGTCTGTAAATTAGGATATTCTAATGAACCGGAGTATAAAGGATGCTCTCGTTGCTGAAGAGCAGTTTTTCCGCAGTCATCCTGTAAGGAAGTACCATTGCTTGTATTCAATCCATGTCACTTCTTTTTTATGAACAATCCATGTCACTTCTTTATGTTGATTTTATGTTTGCTGTTTGTAGGTATACAGTGGTCTGGCCGACAGTTGTGGTATTGCTCAATTGGCAAAGAAGTTGAACCAGGTAGAGTATTTGCAACATTGAAAGCACAAATTAGCTTTTGTTGTTTATTTTACTGTTCGTGCTGGCCGTAGTTGCAGCTTCTTCTTGATTATGCAATTGAAAGATGTAAATCTTAGACATTCAAGATCAAACCATTATGAATTTCTACAACATTGGAGTTTCTGGACTTAAGCTTGTTATGTTTTGCTTCTACATCTCTCTGCAGATTCTTGCACAACATATCAAGGCTGTGCTACCAGGGCTGAGAGCTCGTATAAGCACTTCACTGGTTGCTCTTGCAAAAGAGCATGCAAGCTATGGAGAAATCACAGAGTCCAAGGCATGTGTTAATATACAGATGTGTCTCTATGTCTTTTAAAATATACTGTATAAGAATTATCCTTGTTGTCATTAAAAGCATCATGTTTTCTACTTGGGCTGGTAATTTACCTTATTTTATCTGTAATTCTTCATCTCCAATAGGCTGGACAGGGTGCTCTTCTCCTGAACATTCTATCAAAATATAGTGATGGTACTTACCTAACTCTACTATCTGATTTCTTATCCCTTCTTCAACCTTTGCATTCCTTAACATTCCATTTCTATTTGGTAGTCCACATATGTTACCATCCAAATTCAGGAATGCAATCTTTATTATTCTTTTTTTTTCCTTGTTAAAAACAGCATTCTGCTCCGTGGTAGAGGGAAAGAATGAGGAGATGTCCACATCTGAGCTATCAGGTGGAGCAAGGATTCATTATATTTTTCAATCCATCTTTGTGAGGAGTTTAGAGGTATATATTTTAGTATTTATATATGGTAGTACTTATGAACCTCTGATTAACACGAGGTACAGATACAATATCACACAAGCCCGAGGATATGGCAATTTCTAAAAATTATATGACACCACATTACCACAAGACAAATTAGTATTAAATTAACATTTAAGCCAAAATCTTAACTTAAAAGAATTCACTGTAAACATAAGAAAATTTTCTTATTTATTTAATATTGTGGCATTTCAATCTATATAGCTATAAAAAAAAATGCAAAATTAAAAATGAAAAATTGTAAAATGTGGCTAAGAGTGTCTAGTAGTGTCCATGAAGTGTCCGATACAGATGTCCAACATGGGTATGGGGACTATTTTGAATTGTTTGTGCATCCTAGTCTAGTATGTACTATCATGCAATGTTCAAATTAGGGATGGGTGGATGGCAATTTGGGAGGTTATAATTAGCTCATTAACCCATTTGTAATTGATTGAGAAATGAAAACCCAGCTATCCTATAATCTATTTGTTGTACATGTAGTCGGGTGACATTGATCCATTTATTCTAATTAACAATAATTTTTAGTATTATTGATCAGATGTTTGATTTTTTAACAATAACAATTAGCACTTTTTCAAATCACTTGATCTTCTTGATTTTGTAAGTGTCAAAATGAATGCTTCTTTTTGACTTGTTTCTATTGTCCCAAGCAAATTATACACTTTGAAATCCACAAATTTCTTATTAGCGCATGCACATTTACACGGTGTGGATTTTTAGGCATCGGGTTAAATTTACATTTGACTCAACCTAGGGATTGTTCTCATTCATATCTTCAGAGCTAGTTCCTGAGTCCTTTTATGTGATGCAACTTAATGTTATCTTGCAGGAGGTGGATCCATGTGAAGATTTGTCTGATGATGATATTCGTACTGCCATACAGAATGCAACTGGACCTAAATCGGCACTGTTTGTACCAGAAGTAGGTCTTTGCTCTCCCTTATTTTATTGTTTCATATTAATCTTATAAGTTTTCTGAGCAGAATCTGCTTTTTATATATTTTCATTTTTCACATTTGTTTAGTTGAAACCACATTCTTATCCTATCTGTTATGTTGGTTTATCCAATTAGAGAACATACTTATCTTTATTATTTTCAATTAATTAGGTCCCATTTGAAGTCCTTGTAAAACGGCAAATATCTCGTCTATTGGATCCAAGTCTTCAGTGTGCCAGGTTTATATATGATGAATTAATGAAGGTATGCTATATGCTTGCCATTTCTGTTGTCTCTCATCACCATCTTACAAGTGTGTGCCAAATTAAAATCCTCTCTCTTCAGATCAGCCATCGCTGTATGGTCACTGAATTGCAGCGGTTCCCTTTCTTACGAAAGCGCATGGATGAGGTTATTGGGAACTTTTTACGAGAGGGCCTTGATCCCTCTGAGAGAATGATTGCACACATCATAGAAATGGAGGTATACTGAAATTTAACTTTGATGAGTGTATACCTGATCCACCTTCTACTGCAATTGTCATGATAACAGTAGATGCTCAAAATTCAGTTAGGTAATTAGGTTACAGGGACTAAATTTGGTTCCACTATATATACCCAACTAAAATAGTGATTTATGTCATAATAGAAACTGAAGGCAAATGCTGGAATCGAACTTATAGAAGTTTCACTCATCATGTTTCTTTCAACTGCTGCATCTGACCTATCTGTGATTTCTATTGCTCCCAATTCCCAATTCCTTAATATTTTCTCATTTAACAGAATTAGTCAATTATTTTTCAAATTTTTAATGGAGTTGTATAGGTGGGAAAGCTGATGATTGGAATGTGAAGTCGTCATTAATTCAAATGTATCTTGCTTCAAATTTTAACTTGATGAGATTTGGGGATTCAGAAATTTCATTGAAACTAAGTTTTACCTGCTGCTTGCTTACTTGGTCGGGCATGGCTTGGTGTGTCATGTTAAAGTATTGATGATTGGGATTCTTTTTCTTGAAAATAAGGGGGAAGTCATTTACAATTTAAGAATATTGAATATTGATAATTTTCTGGATTTTAGCGGAACCATTAACATGTCAATATTCTACTTTCTTGTCTATCATATCTTATTCAAAGCCCCAACTTGAATTAGCAGATGGACTACATAAACACTTCTCACCCAAATTTTATTGGTGGAAGTAAAGCATTAGAGGCTGCAGCGCAACAGACCAGGTCATCCAGAGTTCCTCTACCGGTTTCTAGAGTGAAGGTATTATTCTTACCGACTCTCATCCAATTATGCTATATGTTTTTCATGCAAGCTGTGAACACTAATTTAAGCTCTTTCTTACTAATTTCCAACAGGATGCTCTGGAATCTGATAAGGGACCAGCCTCTGAAAGAAGTGGGAAGTCTTCACATATTGTTTCAAAACAACCAAATGGGATTATTACTGGTCAGGTATTTGGTTATATACTGCTAAGTTGACCAGAAGTTTTGGTTATATGTATTATGTAGTTCCATAGTATATTAAGAGAAACCAAGATAAGGGATGCTAAATTAGTTTCTTGTTTTGATGTATCCAAATAAAAACACAGGGTGGTCGTATTCAATCAGAAGTTGAAAAAGTAGTATCATCAGGTAATTTGTTTTTTCTAGTACTTGCTTGAGTTTATCTAAGCCTGTGCTTTGTTATCCATTTGATTTTTTGCTTAGCTTCACTGTGAATCTGTCAACACATATATGTCCATGTACTTCTCTCTGAATCTGTCAACACATATATGTCCATGTACTTCTCTCTTATTTCATGTTACTAAATTTTTTAATGCTTCACACATTTTATCTCCAGGAAACACTGGGGGATCAAGTTGGATGAGGATTTTTGGCGGAGGTGATAATAATGTATCGATGAAGGGGAATACCACCAGTAAACCACATTTTGAACCAGTTCATGGAGTGGAGCAGTCATTCTCTATGATTCATTTGAGAGAGGTATGCATATACATATATATTTTGGCAGATCATCATCAGCTTGATCAGTATCTTCCATGATATATATTTTTTTATAATGTCCTTTGGTTTCTGTAGCCCCCTCCTGTTTTGAGGCCATTACAGAGCAATTCGGAGACAGAAGCTATTGAAATCACAGTAACAAAGTTGCTTTTGATCTCATACTATGACATTGTCAGAAAAAATGTTGAAGATCTTGTCCCCAAAGCAATTATGCACTTCTTGGTACTTTCTATTCCTTTAAGCTTTGCAAAATTTTGTTTTCAAATTAGATTTTGGAATAAATAATGCGAACTAAGTAATCCCCTCCTTCCAAATCAAATGGTATGTTATGCAGTATACAAAATTTTTTAAATTCCCATTTTCCTGATCTGTTTTGGAATCTGATTAAATGACAGTATTCATTTGATCTGGTGTATCTTCTCTCCTATTGAAAATAGCGGGATTGTGATAAAAAGGTTTAAAACCCATTAGGCGCTTTTGCCTAATGCTTATTGATTACAGGTAGCAGTATTTTTTTTTTTTTTGGGGGCATGGTTAGAAATGTTATAGATATTTGCAAGTTCTGTCTTTGTTGTTATGGGTATCAAAGAGTTCTATTGTTGATCATTTGGGCAGACTTTTTGTGGGCCATGGTATATCTTTTATCAACATTCATATTATCTTATGATATTCTCTTTGCTACTTATTTTGGAGTGTTTGAAGTAATATACCTGAATAATGCATTACATTACTAGGTCAACAACACAAAGAGAGAATTACACAACGTCTTCATTCAAAAGCTATACAGGTAACATATAGTGGTTATGGCCTGCAAATTCAGATTTATTCTGGTGTTCATCTAAATTTTTTGTCTAATGTTTGCTGTTTGTGCTTGGTATGTTGCATTCAAACCAGAGAGGATCTGTTTGAAGAGATGTTGCAAGAACCTGATGAGGTTGCGAAGAAAAGAAAGCGGTGTCGAGAACTGCTCCGAGCTTATCAACAGGCTTTTAGGGTGGGTGATTTTAGTGCTTTAATCTCCAAACATATGTATTCTCCTTTATCATTATATCAAGATAAAAATACAATAAATCTTGGATCTTAGTGCTTTAATCTCCAAACATCTGTATTCTCCTTTTGTAACATGATGCAGCACTACATTGATGCATCTGACATGTCACTGGTACTGAATCAGTTTCTTCTGTTGACCTCCAGAAGTATATTCAATCCAAGATTTATTGTATTTTTATCTTGATATAATCATATCCATGAGCTCTTTTACGTAATCACATTGGTAGGACAATATAGTTGTTGTCTGATGACTGTATTTTCTATTGGTAGGACTTGGACGAACTGCCTCTCGAAGCTGAAACAGTTGAAAGGGGATACAGTTTGCCTGATACGACTGGCTTGCCTAAAATTAACGGATTGCCAACATCATCTTTCTATTCTACTAGCAGTTCGGGAGACTATTATGCAGCTTCTCCCAAGAACCCAAAGTCTAGAATGTCTTCACATTCTGGGAACTTAGATCAAATCTGGATTCAAATGGATGTGGGGGCATACATGTCAGGTTTTTCATACCATGACTGACTTGTGAGCTAGCTGAACGTGCATGTTGCTCCAAGGAATTTGACTTGAGCCAATTTTTTCATTTATTTATGCTGTGCAATTTTTGGGGCTTTGGAACTCGGACTCCGCAAGCTGAACTGCATTCAATTACTATTTTCTGAGTTTAAAATGGTATTGAATGTCGGTCACTGCACTTTTATACCTGAACTTTCCTCTTTTTACCATATAGCGTTGGCATTATTTTTCAACGCTCCAGAAAGAATAACGGGAGCGTATGATCTCTCACAGTTTTGACTATCGTTTTCATTGTATTCATGTATATTAGTATTGACCCTTTTGTTAAATAGTTAGACATTATTCATAGCAACCTTCCATAATCTTCAGCGTATGCAGTTTTACATTTTGTTCTGCGCAATGCCAGACAAGTTGACTATGTGAAATGACATATTGCTTAGTTCAATTTTTTTAAAAGAATTTGTTCATCGCTCTGGAAACAGGTGTGACACTGTTCTATGTATGTACCCTAGTTCGCATCTCGGCATGAGAAGCACTGAACTGCTGATACCTGGATCACCCTGGAGTCAAAACTCAAAAGCATGAAATCATAGTTGCAGGTTGATGTAAGCATGGCAGCAACGCCACAGTATAGGATATTATTTTATATTTTATAGATATTTGAGTCCCATTTTTGGGATACTCTAGACACCAAGAGAGAAAGAGGGAGTTCGGATGTAAAGTTGGAGGAGAAAAAATGAAGAGGTGGGTTCTATATATTTTTTTGTATTTTGGATGTCAGGTGTCTTGCATTTTGTGGGGTTTAAAAAACACTGTTAGTGATCAATAACCCCTGCTGTTCTTCAGCTATGATTTCCAAGCTCATGATTTCTTGGAGTTGACTTGCACATATCCCTGCTTGATGAGGAATTAAAACTTGAGACTAAAGTGCGTATAACTCCAAGTTGAAATGAATGAATTGAAGTTTCTCTAATTATTTTGTGGAATTTAGAATGAATGACACCCTTTGAGTATTTGATAATAAGGAGGGTTATTAAAACGATTAACTAAATTAGAGTTGTTCATCCCCTTGTGTTTAATCACTTAAAGGTATTTAATAAAAGTTATACGCATATCTAATAATTCAACAAACATATTTGATATTTTTCCTTTAATAATATGATTATACATTATACATGAGCGAACAATTGACTTGTAGTGAAAATATATAAATATTAGTCAATTAGTGAATTGGATACCTGGTGGTTTCACCGAAAAATAGTCACATGAGAAAAAGTTTCACCTAATTATCATTTCGGGTCTATAATTAATTAATTATATGAGCAATGACCCGAGTATCACAATAGAAAGTTATTATGAAACATTTTCAAACCTTATACTTGTGTGAAATATTTTTAAAATTATTGCTTAATAATATGTGAATCCATAATAAAAAAAATAATCACCAATAGAGAGTGCAACAAAAATCAAACAAGAGCAAATATTTATTTCAATCCTGAAATTTAAAAATTGAAATCAATATAGAGTCCTAGAAACAATTGATATCATTTCAGTACTAGCACTTTAGAATTTGACATCAATTTCTTTATTTTGTCAAATTATTAATAACTTTCATTATGATTAATTCTAGATAGTCGCTGAGTGGCAACAAGCAACCTTTGAATGGAACTGCGAAACTTTTTGCATTCGTGGACAGAAATCAATGAGATTAATTTGTTTTAGGAGAGAGAAAGTGGTAAAACCGACCAATCACATTTTTTCAAAAAATTTATATGAAAACGTTTTTCATAACACATAATATTTCTCTTAATTCTAATTATTTGAGCTATGTTATTTATATATGTTCCTTGATTGATTAGAGAAATAATTGTCATCTTACCCGGCTTAAAAATAAACAAATGATTATAAAGAAAGTTATTATTGTTATTTTTTCAACAAATGCATTAAACCTGGGAATTATTCCTTGAAAGGATAGAGGAGGGGGGTGGGAAGAGTTAAACATAGAACCACCTACTCAAAAGTTTAGGAGACAACTATAGCCATTAGATAAATGATAAAATGATTCAAATTTTAAGGTATGAGGACTCAATTGATATTAAAAGAAATATATTTAGGATATATCATTTTAAGTCAAAAATGAATTCTTTTTCAAACATAAATCACCAGTAGCAACTTGCGTATTTCTCAATATTTTAAGATGAGTTGTCAAATATTTATTAATTTCTAATTTTATTATGAATGCTTATAGAATAAAATCATACATTTTCAAAATACATTGGAAATAATTTTCTTAATACTTAAGAAAAATATTAAAGGAAATTTTGATACCTTAGAAATGTAAAACTTTTGATACTTCCTATATTGAGTAATTCAAAAACATTTAAAAAATAAATTTGAGGATTTAGAATGAATCATATCATATACCAAATAGAGATAATTATCATTCTAGCATTTAAAAGATTATGTTTGATAAAATAGTCCTAAAAAGAAATTATATTTATCTATGAACCTCCAAATATTTATTTTCTATAACAAATTCACCAAAATGTCAACTGACCTAAATTTTTGTTAACAAAAGTTATTGCATCTCATGTCTAATGTCATGTTTTATTGTAAAATCACTACATTATTCTCAAAAGATCATATATTTGACAAATAACTCATTTTATGCTAAGTTAACATTGTAGAAATTATTTAGCACCTAAAAGATTATGTCTCTACAAAATTACCTCAAAAAGAATCTTTTTTATTAACAAAAATGGAGTTCTTTTAGTGAATTTATCAAATTAAATATTTAGAAGGTAACGAACAGATACAATTTCTTTAACGAACTATTTTATATCATTCAAGTGCTGAAGTCGCGGGTCTCCCTTCCAAAATATACTGAAAAGAGATAGGTACTATCAATCTTTGGTAGCAATATTTAGACGTTTGAGCGCGTCTTCAATTCTAGACGCTTCCAGCAAAATAAGGGAAATCAGCGACCCGTCTCTAATGGGTCTTCCAAGGTTTAAGGGTTTAAATACACCACCATTCTCTCTCACAATGCCATATCATAATCTTCAACCCCTTTCGCTTAATCTCCCTCTCTCCCTCTCGCTCCGAAACCAATTTTCGGTTGCTCTCTCTCTCGCTCTTCGCCTTCACATCAACGATCAACCCAATCATGCCTCGCGGTAGCTCCGGTGGTAAGTTCTCCACCTCAGATCTTTTGTTCTATGTTTGTGCTTAGTACCCACCCTGCTATACATCATTCTACTTTATCGTCTTTTGTGTTAATTAGTCTTTCAACCCTTCGATCATTCGTTGTTTTTTTTTTATTACTAAAAAAATAAGAACATTGTCGTAGGCCTTCCCATGTTTATGTTCAGCTCACCATGTTTGACTGCTTAAAAAAGTTGGGAACTTTTTTGCCTTTGTTCTGCCCATGAATAGATTGACCCATGAATAGTTTATTCTCTCCCACATGATGGAGAATTGTTAACGTTTTCTTGGTATGTTTTTTATTTTTTATTTTTTGCCTCACGAGTCACAAATGATTTCATGTTTCTGTTTTTATATGAACTGCATGCCCCCGTGATGTCGGTGATGCTGCTGTTTTGGGATGTTCCCCCGTACGAAACAGCCCGACCTAACCCGCAAGTGGTGGTTTGGATTGGGTTGGGTCTGAAATTATAAGGCCCACGAAGCTTGGGCCAACTCAACCCGCGTTCCCATCATGATCTGCATTTTTGGTTCTTATATCTGCATTCTGCATGGTGATTATGTTTTCTTGTTATGATGACCCTATTGAGTGAATCCTTACAATTTTTGTAGGAAGATCTGCTCGTCCATCTCCACGTGCTCGTGCTGCACCTGCTCCTAAGCCAGGTATGGATGCATGCATGAATAATGTGACAGCTTTTGCTTAATCTTAAAAGATTTTGATCGGGAGCATGCCATGCACTTTCTTTTATTCTTCTTTCCTGAAATAATGGGACACATGTTATTGTTCTGACAAACATTTGGTGATTGATGTGTCAATGCAGCGAACCAAGCTCCTCCTCCAGCTCCTGTTCAGAGTGGTGGTGGATCTTTCTTTGGTAACATAGCCGATGGTATGTATGTCAAGGATCATGCTGCATTTGCCATTTGCTAAACTATGCTATCGATATGAATTATGAATTTTTCATATTCTTTTGTGAGTGTTAGTTACTGATTTTCTTTACTGTAGGATTTGCTTTTGGCAGTGCAAGTGCAGTGGCGCACAGGGCTGTGGATGCTGTAATGGGTCCTCGCACCATCAGACATGAAACAGTTGCCACTGAGGCTGCTGCTGCTCCTCCGGCCCCTGCACCCTCTGCAAATTCTTTTGGTGATGATGCCTGCATTGCTCGTTCAAAGGCATTCCAGGATGTATGTTGTTCTCCTTGTTCTCTTCTTTCTTGTGGTTTTTCTACTTATTTTAATTCACAAGTAGTGTGTTTCTGGGTTATTCTAAATAAGTAACGATGAAATTTAATATCAGCAGTCGCATTCCTACATAGTTTACATACAAAGTTGTGGGAGTGAAAATATATATCGTCATCTATTTGGTAATTATTTATCACGATTAGAATTTAGAACACTGTTAAGGATTGTTGATGTGATATTGTTTCTTTTTTCTTCAAAAAGGCGGAAGTAAGGTTTTAAAGTTATTATTTGTTTAATTACAGCGTGCCCTTATGTAAAGAATTTCCTGCTCCTACAATTCGGCACTGGTTGGAGCAATATGATACTGTTGTTGGGGTCTATTTTCAATTGATGATTTTCTCTAAAATTATTGCAGTGCATGGCTGTGCCACTGTCGTTGGAATGACAAGTGCTCTATGAGGGTCTTAAAGTTTAAATAATTATAAAGCGACTCATCTATATTTTGGTTCATGTTCTTAGTTGGATCCATTGCAATATTTTGAAATCCTTGAGGTTTTAACTAACTAATGCCATGATTCCTGTGGTGTAAACAATTTTTGAGTATTCAGAGAGGTAGTGCCTCCCTTTATGGTAGTCATCACGTTCTCTTATACCAGTTTTTATTAATGGATTCTTGCTTATTTGTGTTATCTAATGTTGTGCTTTAGATTAAGCATGATGTATTTTACTGTCTATAATTCTATATACTATGGATTAAGCATGTTGTGTAAAACTTTTAGGAGAATATAATACTTTAGTCATGTCAATGACGTTCATGTTCATTTCGTTGCAGTGCCTGAACAGTTATGGGAATGAGATTAGCAAGTGCCAGTTCTACATGGATATGCTAGCAGAATGCAGAAAGAACTCTGGAACCTCACTGGCGGCTTAAACCTTTGCCCATTTTGGAGTTTGCAAGAGTGTCTCGGGTCGCTGATGGTTTGAACTACCTATGTGGCCTAGGATTGCATTATAATAAATATTTTTTATCGGATGCTGTGTTCACAAACTGAAAAGGCATTGTCAATTTATTTTGTCTATTGCTTCTTGATACTTTTAATTGGTTGCTGTTTCGTCTGAAATAGACTTAGTTTGTGTTTGGGCAAAGTTTATCTTTGGGGTTCAAAATAGCTTATAATCAGTGTTTGGTAAAAATGCGATTATATATATTGTTTTTCCTTGGAAAAAAAGGGGGTTTCCGACCCCAAGCATGCCTTAACTGATCTGTTAGTTGCTGTAGTTAGGTAGCTTAATCTGCTATTAAAAGCACTCGGTGCGCTTGTGTTGTTGGGCTGTATACCAAACACAACAACTTCGTAACACTAGAAATGTTGTTTTGGTTTCTTAAAACTTGGAATCTCAAAGTTATAAGAAAATCTAAGTATTTAACCTTCGATGAAGAGTTTGTATTTTGTGCAATTTTGGGCGCACTTGAAAATTCAGATCTTAGGAGTTGACAAAGTTGCATAATATTCTTTTGTATTCACGTAGAATGTTGGGTTTTAGGAGCCACATATTATTGATGGAGTATTAGTTACGAGATTCCGAGCTATCAGCACTGACGGGGTCCTTAGTTATGAAATAATTTTTTTAGTAGCACATGGTGAGCCATGCTCAGCCAGTTTGTGACTACGGGCGTTTGTTGGGTGCGTTTGTTGGGCTGTGTTTGGGCCTGAACCTCGCATTCAAGTAGTAAAGTGGGTTGGGTAAAGGTATATAAATTTGTTATTTTAAAACGTGTGGCACTCACTTCTGAGCAAGTTGGGTCAAACATACTAGGCCCTTCAACTCTCAAAGAAATTCTAGACTCAAAAACCGTTTGGTTCTGACCAAAACTAAAATTAGGCCAAACAGGTTTGTGAGTTTTATGATGGACCTCAAATGTTTGGGTCCATTATAGACTCCATATTTATTGATCATTAAATCAAGTCATCCAACAAAAATAATATTCATCTAATGGCTAATAATGTAAGGTCTATAATGGACCTAAACATATGAGGTTCACCTTATAATTTGTCCAAACAGGTCAGTTACATATATTTGATAAAAAACAAACTTGTGTGGTTGTAGGCCTAGGTTACATGATGAATTTCTTGCATCTAAAGAACCACACTTACAACTTTTATGGCATTTAAGAAGTGTTGGCCTATCAGCTTCTACCAATGATACTCTTAAAGCAGCAAGTGAGCATCCAATTTGGCAAAAAAAAATTCTCTCTTGGAAGCAGGAGTGTAATGGGATCCTTCTTTCTTTCTCTCTTTGACCATTGAAAAACCACTAGAAACCAGCATTAGAAAGCTGGTCTCTACTTCTCATCTTTTCATTACTTCTTGCAAATTTCAAACATCTTCAAACTTCTGCCTGCCTCTATCAGGATAGAATACAGCTCGTGTCGATTGCTACTTAAGCTCAAATATCACCTTCACAACCGATAGCACGAAACACAGTCCAAGGAAATCCCATCTGACCTCCATTAGCAAATATTGTTGATTTATCACCTAGCATAAGTGCATTACTGCAAAAAAGAAAAAAGAAAGAGGTATCTTATTATATTTCTTGTGATTCAAATACTGTTGCAATCAAAAAATACACACCAGAAGAGAGATCAAACAAGTCATTTGTAATGAGAATGTGAGACAAAGAAAGGATGAACAAAACCAAAGAAAAAACAGAAGGAAAACAAAAAAACAAAAAGAAGAGGCTTAAGGGTGAAGGGATAACCGAACCACCATGGAGGGTATCAACCACCTCCATGGGGCCAACTAACCCATTAGCTGGTTGATGAAGGAGAAAGACGATGGGCACTGGCAGAGAAAAGAAGTCGCACTAGGGTTTCAAGAGAAAATGGACTCTGTGTAGATGGCCAAAGTAAGGAAATAGCTTTTTGTGTTGTCTATTGTTTGCTTCTATCAATCAATGAAATTGATTTTTCTAGTTACCAAAAAAGAAAAAGAATAAAAAAACTCAGTTGAAATGGATCATGTTGGATCTGAAGTCTGAGACTCCCCCACTATTCCCAAGACAACAACAACAAAAAACAAGAAATATAATCAAACATGATAAAGTTTTGGAAAAATCTATAAAATTGAATTTTAACTTACGTACATTTTAATTATGTTAAAAAACCGTTGGAACTTTGTCATGTTGCATGTTAATTATAATGTTTAAAAACTTGTATATAAATATTAAATTTTGACACAAGTAAAAGAATACAGAGCAATAAAAGCTTGATGATGAAAATAAAAAGAATTGAAATATTAACAATATTATAAATAAAAGAAAGTCATTGAAGATGTAGACTAAAGGGATAAAGGATAATTAAAATAAAAAAATATGAAAATAAAACATTAAAACAAAAGGCTTTTATTTCATACTAATTAAAATAAATATTAACAATATTTTAAATATTAATAAACTACAAAACCCTTTCACAACATTAACAACTCAACTTCTTCATAAAAGAAAATTAAAGTAAAAAATACGAAAGGAAAAAGTGATAATTAAAATAATATGAAACTAAAAAATAAAATAAAGGATGTTTGAAAATTAATAAATAATAATTAAAATAAATGTTAAAATTTTTAAAATAAAAAAGAAAATAAAAAATAAAAAAACACTATTCACAATATGGATTGCTAAATGATAATTACAATAAAAAATAAACAAAAAGTAAAATTAACGCTTGATAAACAATAATTAAAATGTACGTTCAAAAAATGGATTGTTCACAATATAGAATTAGGACAATTCAAATTCTTCATAAAAGGTAATTGAAATAAAAACTTGTACTAATTCTAAACGATAAATAAAAAGTTATAAAACATAATTGAAATAAAAAATATGAAAACAAAAAGTTAAAAAAACCACATTCTTTTTAACTGATGTGTACTAATAAGCTAATCACTATTCTCATAGTACAATGTCATATGTTATTTATGTCTAGGCACCTAAAAACTTGTATATATATAAATTTTGACACGAGTACAAAGCAATGTAGATGAAAGTAGATTTAGTCATGTAGATGTAGACTAGTGGTATATTCTCTCATTCATCCTATTAATAATCCTCTTAATTACTAAATAAGAAAAATACTAAATGATTTTAATATCATGAAAACATAAAAAGAAATTAAATATTTTGTTTGCTTATTAGTTAGAAATATAAGTTGGAGGATGTGTTTTAGAATCATACGTCATTACTAGTATGTATTGTTCTGCCGCAACTGCCACGATCTGGTTATCTAGGGGATGGGTATAAAGTTTAAAGGTTGTTATTAGCTCACAATATAAATTTTAGGGGTTATTTTGCGAGAAACCTAAGTAGACAAAAATTACAGAGATCAAAATCATATCTAACACAATAGATTTTTCGATTAAAAATATTATATAAAACACTTAAAATAATCCTATTAAAATTAGCCTTTATTTTAACAAAACAATATCATAATTAATTTGATTCTTAGTTATTGTAAAAGATTCAATGACATGTAGATAGAATGTATAAATATTTGTGATTGCCTTGGATTAATGGTACGGTGAGAGGTGTGGACAATTTTGAAAGAGGTCGTCTTAGCATTGAAAATATTGAAAAGTGGGTGCATGATTTAATATTAAAATTTAGCTTGGGAAGGAAAAAAAAAAGACTGCCAATAATATTTTTTGGTCTTTCGACTCACAATAAATTATAAATCGTACCATTTTGATGCAAAAAATATAACTTTTTTTAATTAGGTGCTAATTGACTTAGGAAAATGTATATACTAATGGTGGAAATTTAAAGTTAATTAATGAAAAATCGAGTGAGTGTGATAATAAATAAAAATGTTATAATCCTACTATTTGACATATGCATTCTTCAAATGATTCACAAATAATATAACTTTTCTTTTTATTGGAAGTCCAAGTGGGGCTAGTAAAGAAGAGGGTAGGGATGAAACCACTTACCAAAAGTCAACTCAACGTTCTCACGAAGAATTAGAGGAGATACTACTTAAACAACAACTAATTGACTACACAGGACTAGTTTTCTCATACACTCATCATGTGCTTGATTTTGTGTTTGAAAAAAAAATTGGATAAACATTTATTTAGGTCTTTTATGCTTGATCAATGTTTCAATTTAGTCCCAAAAGATTTAGGTTTTATTTTCATCCTTAATGTTTTTAAAATATTTTAATTTTATCTTTTTAATAGAAAATATCCAAATTATGAAAAAAAATTATATAAATATCAAATTACAATGTTATGAAATCACAATGAAATATGAAATATCATGTTACAATTAAAACGTTAATGACACTAAAATTATGGACAAAAACTCAATATTTTATGTTTTGTTGAGATTTATAATATTGTAACATGACATTTTATATTTTATTATGATTTTCTAACATTGTAATTTGGTAGTTGCATCTATTTTTTGCTTATAATTTAGATATTTCCTATTAAAAGGATAAAATTGAAATGTTTTGAAAATGTTAAGGACTTAAATAGAACAAAAAAAAAGTTAGGGCTAAATTGAATCAAATGTGAGAAACCTAAATAGATGTTTACCCTTTTTATGATTATAATTCTGTCAGATATAATTTTAATTAAAAGTGGTTTTGAACAAAAATGATTTATTATTTTAAATAAAATTAGTATTGTTGAACTCATATAAATCAACACCCAATCATAAAAACAATATTAATTCTTACTAAAATTGATTTTAAAGTCTCCACTTACTTTTGGCAAAGAACAAAAAAAGGATTATTGTTATTTGAATACAATATTTTTTTAATACATGTAAAATGTATTTAAATAAGGTGTGGAACCTATATAAAATGAAATTTACACCCTATTCAATAATGATTAGGAGTATATCTGTATCCAGAAAATATTGTTTCCAAACGATTCAATAAATTTTGGATTTAATTACTCTGAAAAAAAATCAAGGTATCTATATTGATAATGAAATTTTAATAAAGCGATAAAAAAATTAATTTATATGTGCTATAGGTGTAAGACAATTTTACAATGTCAATTAATAAATTTTTATTAAATTAAAAATTTTAAAAATAACTACTCATTATCACAGCTGCCTAATATGAATTGTCACATTTTATAAAATTTTATCGGAAGACAGCACAAAATTATTACATAGAAATTAAATTGGATTAAAAGAATAAAGGCCTTCCGGTTGGCAATGCTTACGAAGCCAAAATGATTGGTGCATGCTTTATATTATCATGTTTTGCTGCCACTAACACTGCTTTTGCTCTAAAAATTATTGATAGCACTTTGCTTTTATACATCATCAAAGCACGAAACCAACATAAAACCTTTTTTTTTTTTTTGGTTCCAGGATAATGTTATCATTCATAATTTCTGGTGCTTCATTTATTGGTCAACACAGTAAGCTCACACAATGTTTCACAAATTACGTGCATTTTACTCAGTGCTGGATTAGTGGAAAGCACCCACCAAATTGAATCCTCACGAAATTTCAGTCTATGTACATGGATACGTGATCGACTCGCTAAGGTCAAAGGACCCCAAAAGGAGGTAATCTTCTTCGTTCTTTTTCCCTCTAATGCGTAGTGATTTGGAGGGTTGTTTGTTTGTTTGTTTTGTGGACTACACTTTCCAAAACTTTATGAGATTGGTTTGTTAAATTTCATGGCGATAAAAGAAAATAGTGATAAAAATTGAAATAAAATTTTACTAATAATTAAAAATGTGTATAATACTAAGATCTTATATAGATAATGAATAAAACTAATTAGTAACTACTCTAACTAATCAATCTATTATAGCAATATTCCTAATATGGTTTTCTCATATTGCGTCGTCTCGGTGCGTCTTGGAGAATTTTAATAGAAAGACTCAACGTATGTCCTCACGCAATTTGTCCTTTTGTGGTGCTGTCCTTTCATAGGGAGATCTTTTTATTTCAACACCATATATATTGCGTTGTTGTTAATTTGTTTTCAAAAAAGAATGCGAAGATGAAAAGAAGACAATATAAGCTACACGTTTCATCTTCTGAAAACATAGCTCATGGGAAAAAAAATCTTTATTGTATAAAATATTTTTTAAATAATATTTGAATAACATTATTTAATTAAGCTCTTATCACTTGATCAAAAGTTATAATTATATTATTAATAAGAGTAACGACATCAAGTGTAAGAGGTTGCACTCATTACAAGTATCATAGGCCAACATATTCAACTCATTGAGCTCTCATAGCAACACTAGTCAAATAAAGCCACATATATCATAACTGGCTTTTATTTAGACTGCATTTCTTTCAATATTTTAATATTTTCTAAGTGCTTTTTTATTTAAATTTCATCTATGAAAGTACTTTTTATGTCATTTTACGTAAGTTTAGGATTAAAAAAGTCTTTTTTATTTTTTATTCAATCAATATTTTTTCAAAAATTTAAAGTAATTTTAAATATATAATACTCAATATAAAATTATTACTATTTTAACAGATTTTTTTAATGTAAAATACTATTCATTCAGTAATAAGTCTGAAAGGCTATATAATAATGAATTCCAAATACAATATGGTACCTCATTAATCCACATTTGATCTGGGAACATATTGTGGTTTAAAAAATGTGAAGCTAAAGGCAACATTACATTCTGATAAAATAATTATCTTGGTAACTATTTTTTAAAGCCTTCTAAAGCACTCCTAGTATCACCCTCCGCCATAATAAACCCAACGCAACCATGACCAAAATAAATAAATAAACCCCACACAACGCACGAAAAAAAAATAGGGAGAGTTTTTTTCTTGCAACTAAATGACGGTTAGTTTAATGACCAAATTGTATATAATGAGAAGGGGAGTGTTATTATATGTTATGAAAAGTTCACAAACAGTTTAATAAATAAAATATAAAAAATAGAGCGACACTACATGGATCGAATACAAAATGTGCGAAATGGGTAATAATAATCCATTAGAGTTTTTAGTTGTTTGTCTTTACATAATAGAAGTTTAAACAAAACCAAAAAAAAAAAAACAGTTATTGTTGATTCTTCGAATTTCATTATCACATTTTTTCGAACCATGTATCATTTCGCATAAAAAATACCAAAGGAAATCAACGGTTGTGATGCTTGATATCTAACGGAATTTGTACCAAATATATAAATTCATATCATAAAGTATTTTCGTGACAGGAATATATTACAGTCTCAAAAGAATAGTAAATTAATTTTAATCTTTTGTCATTATAAAATATTTTATTATTAATTGCGTATTGCTATATGTATAATTTTTTAGTAATTATTATAAAAAAATAAACACTTTTTTCAACGTAGTAAAATATGATTAAATAATTATATAAAAATTATGCTAAAGATATATCAGAGTTAAACTTAACAAATTTTATATAAATAATTCATTAATAACATGTGCATTGTCTTCTATCACTATCGCTTTTCTTCGTTCTACGTAAGTTACAACGTACCATTTTCTACTTCATTTTATTTTGTTAAATTGACCTCTTCTATTTTTGTTCCTCATTTTCATTCCTTTCGAATATCGACATTGGTACAAATCACATGATGCGTACAATCAATATCTATAAAAAGGTTATCTAATACTTTGAGAATTTAGGTATTTATTCTAATTTGGAGTTTCTAAACGTAAACTCGGTAGGCAAAGTTGTGCAGATATGATACATCGTATGATGCATTAAATTCGAACTAATTATCTAGATTCCTGGTTAAATATAAAAATAATTGATCAAGTTTCTAGAAGTTTCTAGAAAAATTTTAGATTTAGAAAAGAAGGGGAAAGGGGCTCTACCCTTATAAATGGTATGTAGATTGACATGATTGGCTGTGTTATATAGCTTCTGCATGTGACATGCGCACTTTTCCTGTCTATAGCCCACAGTCCACAGAATGCAGCTTCATGGGCATTTATTTGTGAACTCAAACACAGCCATGAAAAAAAAAAAAATTTCCTATTCATAAAATGTGTATTCAAGTTTATATTTGAAATGGTTGTCAATGTCAGGAATATATTGGCATAAGCCAACAAATGAGCAGACATGGAATCACACCCTTTTTATTTGCAAGTGAAATTATAGCAAGTAGCAAGTATGCAATATTATGTGTTCTTGGTTGGAGAATAAAATAAAAAGAGAGTCATCCTATTGTATATATATTATATTAATTATAAATATTATATGGCATTAATATGTAAAATGTGGGGTCACAAATAGGACTTATATAGAGGTTAACATTGAAGATGCTCTTAAGCAAAATGGTGCTTTGTATTTCACGCCCATATCACAATGAAAATGATGTGCATTTAAGTATAAGTTATATTATTTATATTTATGATGTATAAATATTCGTTGATTACATCTCATCCATCTATTAGAATGAGGTGTTAAATTATATTTGAATGTGCACACCAAATCTAATAAAAATATTAGTCAACACAATATTTCACACATTATGAGTATAAATAATATTTTTATTTTAAGTATAGTTTTCATATTATCGGTAAGAGTATCCTTAACTAATTTGATTTAAGTCAATTTATTATAACCTAAAACTCTTGCATTCACAAGCTCGACCTTTGTATATATTATTTAATGGCTGAAGAACCTCTACTCATACCATGTAGAAGATGAAAGAGAGGACGACAGGTTGCAGTAAATGGAATTACTTTCGTTAACATTAGAAAAAAAAAAAGAAACCTCACAAACATTATATCACTATAATTTTTTTTTAATCTCTCTCTCTTTTCTCTTATCACTTTCGTTTTCGTTTCCATCAATGCCTCGTTAACATCTAGTGATATCATATATATTTTAGTGCGTGTGCAATAATAAGGTTTCACACGAAATAATAATGATTGTACTGTTCTGGCTTGTGCCAAACAATGTGGACGAAGTTTATAACCACCAAGCATTTCGACATTTCTTAAAGAGTTCAATTTGAAATTGAGAGAACTGATATAATTTTATTGCTGTAAATTGACCACTGATAGTTTAGGTACATAGACTGTCATAACTGATGGCTGCCAACCTAACACAGCTAGCTAGCTAACTCGCTTGCCACCTATTGCAAGGCTGTGCATTACATTACCCCCACGTTTATTTGTTAAATTGACATAATTGCCCTAGCTTAATTACTATTATATCATAAACCCTCTTCCAAATGACTACTTCAATTATATCATTAATTTACAATAAAAACTTCTTGTTTCCATTCCATTTCTATCTCAACCGACCCTTGAGAAAGCTGACGCAGACCCTCTTCCATGCCTCCTCATCTGGGGTCCACAGTGCAGCCTTCTCCCTTGCTTCCACGGCAAAATCTTCCTGAAAATCGAATTATTAAATTATTAAATTCAACATATTCCACACTCCAAAGTATGGCACCTAGCCAATGAGAACATGACATGGCTTAATATACATGTGCTCCCATAACTTACTAATTAAATTGCAAAACTGGATAAAATACTTTTTAGTCAGAATAGTGTACAATAATCTCTTCATACATACCATGATGTAATCTCGCTGAAGAAGACGATCAATAAGGTGCAGAAGAATGTCTTTGGAGTACTCAGGGTGGCCTTGGATTCCCATGATGTGATCTCCATACCTGAACATCTCAATTCCAGTCTTGTCCGACCAAGCAATCACCTCTGCCTTGGGTGGCAGCTCTTTTATCTAATATAATTAATTTCATACAATGCAGCATATATCATCACCTAATTAATTATTATGACATAAAAAATAAAAAACCTTACACATTGATAATCTTTAAAGAAATAATTAATATACACACACCTCGTCCCTGTGGCACTCGATAATGGAAAGCTTTGCTGGAAGATCGAGAGAGGACAATGCCAATGGCGAAGATGAGGATGACAAGGTTATGGTTCTGACACCAATGTCCCAACCAGTTGGAGAGCGACTCACCTTTCCTCCCAATGCACGCCCAAGTATCTGATCAAAACATGATCCTTAGTTATTCTCAGTATATAGTTTTTGTACATAAAAACAAAAGCCAGAACCTTCACAAGGAAAAAGGTATAATAAAATAGGTTCAAACAAAGCAAGTTTGCTTTACATCGGCCAACTTTATCTATTACGTCACAAACCCATGCCGGAAAAGCAGACTTCATAAGTACTAGTTCAACATGCAATGCAAAGAAGTAATTAACACCCGTTTAGCATATCCGATAGAGTAAAGAATGGTAAGATAAAACTTAATAGTATAAAATTTGATAAAACTGATAATACTATACAATATTTGCTATGATATTGTATAAATATTATCATTTATTTACATATAACCCTAATTATATATAAATATTAACTTAAAAATAAAATAATGATATTTGTTAATTATTCAAATTTATTAAAAATATATAATATTATCATTTATTTAAAAATAATTCTAACTATAAATAATTATTAAATTAATATTTTTATAGTAATTTTTATCATAATTATTTAAAGTTTAATTTACTAATAAATGTTAAATTAAATTTTTACCACATATTATTTATTTATATATTTTAATAGTATATAATTTATAATTTATTTTTATATCAAATAAAATTTATTGTATATTTAAAACATTTATTAAATTATTTAATATTAATTATTTTATTTTAATATTTAATTAAATAATTAAAATAAATCTTATACATTAAAAGCTAATCAAAATTTATCCTCCCTCCCCAAATATGATTGAGTTATCCATCATTTTAACACATTAAAAAAGTTTAATAAATAAACTTATATAATATTTTATTTACACCAAATAACTTATAAAGTTATTATGTATTATATTATCTTATCCTATCATAACTTATCCAATTTGTTCTCGAGCTAAGTTTAGGTTCCATATCATATCGCAATCTTCAAATGAACCATCTGAAAATTGCAAGTTGCAGCACCGTGGTTCCCAATTAAGGGAGACACTTTTCAGAGATTCTGGTCAGCAAAATCCAAAAACATTAATCAAAAGAACAAAAGAAGAAAACTGTTTTCTCAGAGTTGCCCTTTGGAAAAAAAATTTCGATAAATGAGGACGGTTCAACCACCCCATGCAGGAGGGGAGCAAAAGTTGAAGCATGCACAAAGATCAGTTCTCCACCAAACACAAAGTATCACTCCCAGTGCTAGAGACATATATCAGCAGCACACTCCAACACCCAAATAAAATAAATAAATAAAAGGAACAAAGGCTAAGAACAGAACAGAACACAACCATGATGGAAAAAACACTGCCCCTCCTCACTCCAAGATCAACACATCCACCATAGTAGAAAGCCACCACCGCATCAGTATAACAGTAGCAGCAAATAAATGCTGACACTATAGTAACGTACGTCAACTCTTTATTATTATTTAAGTCCACCGCCTGCTCATTTTATCGGGGCGGAGCTAGAACATATTTTTAGGAGGGATCATTACTTAATCATTAATTTTATATAAAAGAATATATATTTTATAATTTTATTCTTATTTAAACATTTAAATAAAAATCATAATACGCAAAAGAAATAACAATCAACACTAAAATAATATACACACGTGTGTGTATATATATATATATATATATATATATATATATATGAATGAAATACTATCTATTATAATATTCCAAAATCTAATCAAACAAAAATTTAATAAGAATCTTCTACATAAAATTATTTAGAGGGGTCAAATTAAAAAAATTTATAAATAAAATAGAAATTTTAGGAGGGATCATTCCCTTGAGCATAACGAGACTCCGTCCTTGCATTTTGGTCAAGTGCAGGTCACATTTTTGTCAAAAAAAAAAAAAATTGGGTAAATTTTCAGTAACCAAATCTTATCTTATATATATTGTCAAGTCATAAATTGAATTGAGTTGAATATGGCGCCAACAATGGGCCATCAGGCTGAGCTGTACAATTTGTATATTTTTTTTAATCAGAAATTCATGTTGCATCATATAAATAATTATTTTGTGAGGTGGGGTACAAACTTGGCTATTAACAAATGAAGCTGAAAGCGATGTATCAAATCAGAAATACAAAGGAGCTCCAAATTGATGCCAACGTACACATATACTAGAAACAGCTATAAAACCACACCACTGGTTCAGTGCCATTACCAATCCAGCTCCTCAAATCAGAAGCAATTCAAAGTTTCTGAAGCGATTATTTTTACGCTGCTATTCTAAAGCGACTATTTCATCACAGAAAACTATAACACGTGGCAATATAAATGTTAAATGTGCCAAAAAGTAAAGTATATTAAATGCTTTCCCTGAGAGAGATAGCGACTACCATTATAGCCGTCGGATCATTTCGAGGAAAGCACGGATCAACGATCAATAAGTTCTTAATTATTCTTATGTTTTTTATATTTCTGAAAGTGGACCACTATGTACTAGTACCCGTCCCATCACGAATCCCACTTTCGTCGTCTATCCAAAATCACCCCAGGATCCGTATAACAGTGAGAATCAAAACATCCATCAATCCACATCTTCCAATAATCAAGGCGATCAGCACATTTTTTCTTTTACATATTATTTCTCCTCCAATAAAATATTTATTTAGGTGAAATTAGAGTATTATTGATGAAAACAACTACTAAACCTCTCATGACAAAATGTCACATGTATTTTATCTTTGATCGCGAGACATTTTTTATATACACCGTAAATACCCAAACCCCTCACTACCCCCGCAAAACAATGAATAAAGTTTTGCTCCTCCGTTAAAGTTTACATTTCAACTTTTTTTTTTCCAAAAAAGAAGAAAGCATCAAAGTTTTTTGAATTGATCAAAGCTATCGGACTAAAACGCAAACAATTTTCCAGTCACCGCAAACAACCAATGGAAAGAAGGAAAGTAGAGGGAGAAAATGAAATATTAAAAAAAAAAAAGGGAAAAAGATGATCATTGGATATTCTTTAATTTACCTGGTGACCGAAGCAAATGCCAAGGATCTTTTTGTTCATGGAGTCCAATTTCTTAAGCAAAAGGAGGAGGTCACTGATCCATGTGTCGTTGCCATAAGCGTCACTGCAACTGCCAGTGATCACGAAGCCATCATAGAGACCCAAGTCATCATCCTCGGGGAACACTCCAGACGCTACCTTGTACGCATCCCACGTTTCCCCTGCCTCTGCCAGCATTCTCACGAACACCCCAAAATACCCTGCGTGCTTCTTCCTCACATACTCCGAATCCTCTCCGCACAGCAACACCGCATACCTCCTGTTACTCTTACTCTCATCACCACCCATCATCATCACCCCCTCCATTCTGAAAACGTCTTCAGTTACAGAGATTCCTCCTTGTGCTCCTTCCTCTCTCCCCAAATGAGAGAGGGTTGTATGAAGTCACAGAGAGAGAGAGAGAGAGAGAGAGAGGGATTTGTTTTTGTTTTGTTTGTTTTGAAGCTCTTAACAGGTGTATCTGGGTCTGTGGAAGTGGCCAACTTTGGTGTTTTTAAAGGGTTGGGTTATGAAACTGGTCACGTTTTGTTTGGTTTTTACAACCTTGTCCCTTGCTCCGACTTCCTCATTTGCTAGGGGCAAAGCTTAACGTGTTTTAGTTTAGTTTGTTTTGACCAAAAAGTACCTTTGTGTAACGTCTTCCTTTAAATTTGCTTTTCAAAAATTGGGTAAAGTTGCTAAAATTAGACGAAAACGAATGATTATTTTGTTTGATTATGGGCAACATGAATTTGACTGGAATTATGGACAAAGGGGTAAAATATATAATGAATCTGTTCTTGATAGCGATATAACATTAATTTAATTCAATTAAATGGTATCCAATTCTAGTAGCAGAATGTAAGTGGTCAAGTAGGAAACCAATTTAAAAAATAAAAAAATTCAAGGGTTTTGATCCTTTCGGTTTTTGCTTTCAGTATATAATCATACTCTTGCTGGTGGTTATTAACGCATTTAACGTATTATTGGCGGAATTTAGGGCTTTATTTCAATAAAGATACCATTATGGTTTAGTATTAACTGCTAGGAACTTATTACTCCATTTGTACACTTTATCTGTTTTATTCAAAAACAACTAAAATTTGGTACAAGAAAAAATCAATGTATTTGGACATAAGTTATGTCTAGATATATTAATTTTTCACCAAATTTTAATTGCTTCCAAAGAGAGATAAAAGTGGACAAAAATAATAGCTAATATTATGGGCTGAATTCAAGGTGACGTTGTAAGTAGTTATTAAAATAGTAATAGCATTATAATGAGGGTAAGTTTGTAAAGTAAGATGTGGAGGTTCTTTTTTTTAATGAAATTTAATCTTATTACACCGATTATTTAAAAATTTAGTGCTTGAGAATTAGAGTAAAAATTTTTTAGACTATTATCTACAATGTATCAAAATTAATTTGTTATCTAAATTAATTAGGATTTAATTTGATATACTGACAATATGAAAATACTCTATATTGTCATTTAACTATACACTATCACATCAATAAATATGATTGAATCTTAAATGTAAATTACGTACTAGAATTAATGAGGCCCAATAACATTATTGGCCCGAACTAGGTGTTCCCCTTGACTGGGCTCGGGTCATCCAAGATCCGACCTGACATCAATACCCAAACTAGAGACCCACATTTCAAGCCACGTGGGCGCAACTCCCAACTACGACTCTCCATCCCCACTCCGCCACCCCCAACGTAGATTAAGGACAGGGCATGATTTTGCCCCACTATGCATGGTAACTATCTCAAACTAATTCGACACTGCAGCTATCAAGAAAACTCATCAGCTAAACTAACAAACAAATCATTATGTGATGAGAAAGTTGAAAAAAAAAGGAAGAAGAAGGAGGAGGGGTTGCTGACCATCACTATGTAGTGGTGGGGTTGGCTCCCCCTATAGCTGGGGGGAAGGTTCTAACACGGGGAGCGTAGGTTATTGCAATTTTACAAGGCTAGGAGGCATTTGTAAATTTAGAAAAGATGGGTAACCAACTTTATAATTAGATTAACTTATTAAATTTAAAGCTTGATTGATCATTGATTAAAACATTACATCGTAATTGAAATTTCAAAATAAAAAAAAGGTGCAAGGTTTTTTTAATAACATTCCGCAAAACTTATCAACTATCTTTTTTAATTTTATAATCAATTTTTTTTCATTTATACATTATCATAAAATATACTATTTATACGGTATTTTTTTAATACATTTTACATACTACTATTATTATTTGAGTTTAATTTGTATGTAATAGCAATGTAAAATTTTTTTACAGTGTCATATAATTAAATTATCTCATTTACATAATTTTTTAAATAGTGTGTAAAACTTAGCTATTTTAATTAATATGAAAATATATAATTGAATAACAGTATAAAAGTTTTTATATTATAAATGCATACAAATTAAACTTTTTATATTATCTTAATGAATAATAAAAGAAAATGAAACGGTGATCGAAATGAAACACACCATAGGCCCATCTACTTCTGTTTTGTTTGCTTCAATCTTGGACTGAAAAAAAAAAAAACACTTATACTTCGACAAAAAAATAAATCACAACAAAGAACTAAATCCAAATACTTGTTGCTTCAGCCCACTTTTTTCCCAAGGAAAACTGAATAAGGACAACGAGTAATACAAAACCTATTAATTAACCAAATACAAAACAAATTTTAGACCAATGAAAAATTACTAAAATATTTCATTACATTGAAAAAGAAATATAAGGGTCCGTTTGAAAGTTGGAATTGGAATTGTAATATATAATTATAATTTTAATGCCATTTTTTTAAAATTGTAGTTGACTTACAATCTAAAATTTTATGTTTAAGTTTACTATAAAATTGTAATTTGATTGTTACAAAATAAACAAACAAGACAAATAACTATATATACTTCAATGCGGAGAGAAAAATTAACTAAGTTTTGGAATAAATCATTCATAGGTTATAAGTTAGGAATTAAAAAGAGTCCATTTTAATTTTTTCTTTTAATTCCATAGAATTGGATTTTGAAATTGATATTCCAAATTTTTATATTACTCCAAGTATAAAAATTAGAATTGGATCACTCAATTCCAACCTCCAATTCCATATGCCTACGAAGATATAATGGTCATTAGAGAATCATTGTTCACACAAGCACTAACAACAATCATCACTTCATTTTGACACCTAACTTTTTACACATAAGAATAGGTGGATTAGGAATTTAAACAAATCAATATTGTATACCAACATGCCAACAACAAATATGGAACCACAATCAATGAAAGCTAGTGTTAGGCAAACAATTTCATTTCATTTAATTTTCTATGAGTTGCATTCCTTAACATTAATCTAATTTATTTTCTAAGTCTGATGTTAAAGCCCAATTTCTCAAAACATTCGCTTTCAATCAATATGGATAACTTCATATGTCCAATTTCTCAGTACTTGATGTTGCAATGCCGTTAACTTAAAATGTTAACATAAACTTCCTATGAAGACGAAGACCACGAATTTATACAACTATACAGAATGACTACTATTTCTACCTACACTTTATATATGTGATTTTTGGTTTTTGTACAAATGGATTGAAAGGGAGGGAGCATGTGAATAATAAAATGATTGTCAAAGAATTAATCAAAGTGTTCTTTCCATTTTAAAATATTAGTTTTTCTAACCACTACGCATTGATTAAGTGTTCCCAAAAGATAATTTTTACATTGGCAAATATGTTTTTTACATTTTCAGAGTGTAAGGTCCAGTTAGAATTTTCAAATTTACCTTTTTTGAAACCCTTAATTAGTTTTATAACGCTGTTATTATTTTCCATCTCATCTCTTCAAAGTAAACAAGGGGAAAAGCTACAGTGAAGAAGATACAACCTCTTTCGACTATGATATATTTGAATGATACATATTATAATATTAATATATGTTTTTAAAATAATTTTAAAGCATTACTAATTTTTTATCTTATCATTATTTAGAATTATTTGTAAAGAAAGCATAATATTTCATAGAGTTTGTAACTCACTGTGATTCTAACTCCATGACTCAATAAAAATAGTTGCAGTGGGGGGTGCCTATGATCTACTGCAGGCCATTCTTTGAGATCAAGGGATAGCTGGGAGATCAATGATACAGGAAGCTTGGGAGATCGGTGTGATTGCGGAGGGTAGAGGGTGTTCATGAAAAATGGATTGCTTGAAAGCTTGAACTGATTGTGGTGCATGAAGAGGGGAAGAAGATTAATTAGAGACAATGCACTTAAGGTGAAGAAGATTGTTTGTGCAAGATGCAGCCGCCAGGCCAGAAGGGCAAGCACCACAGGATTTCAATACTTTGGCGGAAATAATTTCTAGATCTTAATGATGTGGCAAGTTAATTAGTACTAGCATTATTTGTAATTGCATTGCTAATATTACTTTTCTTTTGCTACACTTGAGATGCTGTCTTTAATAAATTGTTAAAGTGGTTTTGGGAATAATAATGCAGTATGTCATGCATGATGCATTGATAATTTTAATGCACTATCAATTAATCAGGTGCTTCTATTTGTAAGATTTTCTAATTAATAGGTAATTAAATCAAACACTTTTATTAATATGACAACACATAATTGAATATTTGTGTAAAATTATTTTACATTGGCAGTGTAATAAAATTAAACTCTATTAATGCCCTTTTTTTAAGTCATATAAAGGAAAAAAAAACACAAAATATTTAGTTGTAGTGAGCAAAGATTTTTTACATAAATAAAATTAAAAAATAATTAATCTCATAGATGTAATGATTTTTAATTTGTTACAGAAATGTCCCATTTTTAATTTAATAGGAGTCTATTTAAATCGACTTCTAATTAAACTACAAATTTTCAACGGCTTTTTCAAGCAATGTCTATTTCTATTTTTAATGTAAAGTCGATTTATATCAATTTCAGAAACGTTCTCAAAGTAGTATCAAGCAATTTAAGTAGATTTTGGACACACACCTACATTACTCAGAAGTCGATATAATCGACGTCAAAAATTGATTTATATCAACATAATGCAAGTGTGTGTTAAAAGTCTGAAAAAGATAGTGTTGACAATTGAAAAAGTTATTATAGTTGATCTTTTATAAAGTTCATTTTTGTGAGAAATTTAATCTTTAAAAGAAAATCAATTTAAATCACACTTCTATTAAAACAATTTTTGAACATTTATAACATGATAAAATTCAGCACATGTATGTAATAACATATTTTTTATTTTATTCATCTAAACAAACCAGTGAGTGACTAGAAGAATTTATCACGCTTTTTTTTTCATATACACTGTTGACGTACAAATAATATTTGTTTTCCTACAGTGAAGAAAAATATTTACGAGAAGGATACAATCTTTCAAAAAAAATTGCGTGTATATTTTGAGCTTGCAAAATTGAATAAAAGGGTGTGGTCATATACTTTAAAATTTGCTATATCCTTCTAGCTCGGATATAAATTCTGTCTGCGATTTTCTTATCTCATTCTCAGCCCCTACTCAAAATTTGATATCTATGAGACCATATGAAGTAACTGATTAAAAAAATACAATTTATACTAATTTATGCGGCACTGTTTTAACTAAAAAAAAGTTAAAATCAAAATAATCCAAGATATTAAAAATGAAATGAAAATTAATTTATTTAATATGTATAAAATAATACTTATTTAAAATGAAAAGTAAGTTAAAAATATATGATAAATCAAAATTGTTCTAAATATAAGTATAACTTTTTTTTTAACGAAATATAAGTATGAATTTAATAATGAAAAGTATATTATATAATATTAATTGATTTGAATTAAATTTTATTTTTTGATTTAGAGTATTCAGTTTAATACAGTATGACTAATCCCTTAAAGGTGAGTTTTTTAAGGAATAAATCTTTGGCCATGAAACAATATCCATATACATAGCCAGGGTTCAAATCTCTAATTAAATGTTTAAGGAACGATATGAATTAAATTTGATCATGTTAAAAGCTAAAACTAAAATTAATCAAAATTAATAAAATTAAGAAACAATAAAAATATAGATTTATTTGGTTTTAATTTAAAGACAATCTTCAAATTTATCTTTCTTAAATTTTGTGTCAAACAAATTAATCTATCTAAAAAAAAGGATAAATTAGTTCTTTAATAATTATGAAAAAAGTCAAATTGATCTTATATGGAGTGATTAATTTGTTTGATATTTTTAATTGATAAGACTTCTTTGAGCATTTGTTTATGGAATGATCATATTGCCCATTTTTTTTGTTCTAAAGAAACCAATTTATCTTATATAAAATTTAAAAGGGATTGATATGGGGGATTTGTCTAATTTTCAATTTTTTAGTTTAATTTGCAATTTAATTTCTGATTCGAAATAGACATAGAGACTCCTATGATATTGTACCTTGGTAGGTACATGGCCGATTAAATTATTTTTCCCCTTATTTTGTCCTCTTCTCAACTCTGTGAATCAAAAGTTGTCATATATAAAATTATAGATAATTTTAAAAAATCGATATGAGAAGAAATTTTTTTTTGGTATACTGAGAAGAAATATAAATAAACATAGACAATAAACAATCAAGGCGAATTCTTTGTGGGGATAAATGAGGTTAGGATCCTATAATTCAAAATCTTATTCATTAAAAATTGAATCTAACGGTTAAAATTAAATTTAATTAAAATATATATATTTATATTTTATTATTTATAAACAAATTATTTTTATATAATGTCCCTTTTACCCCTCTTATATGACCCATTTTTATTTTCCTTTCTTTCACCTTTCATCACCGCTCCACCATTCCGACTTCACCACCATTACGAGGCCGAATCCTCCTGAAGTCCTTAGCCCCCTCCGCGCGCCCTCACGAAGTCCATGATGCCCCTCGGTGCCTCCTTCCTCCTCAGCCTCCTCGAGGGCGTCCTCCTCTGGTCCAGCTTCGTCCTCGTCACTGGCTCCGATGGCGATGGCGGCGGCGCATAGTGGAGGGACTGGGCCTCCCTCTCTCTTGGCCTCCCTCTTGAACCTCTAAGTCGCGCGCATGTCCACTCAGATCCACGAACCAACACATCAATCTGGGATGCTCCAAACCGTGGTGGTTCTCGTCTCGCCACCCAGATACTTTAGCCTGCGAATCTTGTCATCTCAACCGCCTCCCCACGTCCTCCACATCCACGATGCATGTGTCTTCACCATACTAAAAAATCTCCAAACCTTCTCACTAGAAATCATTTTCCACGCCATGCTCTGATGATATCTCATTAGCTTGGCCAAAACATGGGAGTTCTACAATTAGATCTTTGAATTGGTGGCAAAGTTTTAGACTTTTGTTTGTAGTTAGATATAGATTTAGCAATTTTTTTTTTTTGGATCTGGCACTTGTATATGATACGGTTTGGGTATCATTGTTTTCCATTTTTATGTAATATGCCAATTGTGCATTTTTCTAGTTGGATCTAAAATATTATAATTGCGATGATTGAGAACACTTGTTTCTGGATATGGAAGTATTATCGAAATTTTTTTTGCTGATGGTGGTGGTACTGATATTATTGTGGTGGTGACGAAGAGGAGTTGATAGATGTAAATATTTGGTGAGATGTTGGTGGTTGGGTAGGTCATTGTCGATTCCCTTGCCGCTGCCTTTGAACTTTACGACAATGATAATAGAAGACCTTGAGGTGTGGTGAGGTGCTGGGCTAGTAAGGATAGAAAGACCTTGAACAGCAATTAGACTGTGATGTTCAAGCAAGAGGAAAAGGAAAGAGAGATTAGAAGTTATGACAAAATTGTCATTTCATTATTTTTTATCTTATAATATTATAAGTTTCCATATTGTCCCAAATTTGATTTGCCCCTTAAGAACTCGCCAAACAATCTAATATATTTATTAGACAAGAAAATAATGTACTATAAATATGCAAGCGTGAACTGTGAAGGAGCATGAGACGTACGTAGTAGGACCTGGCTACTTTTATACTGACTTCGGTGTTGTCCTTGCAACTTACCAACGAAGACTCGTCTTTGTCCTTCGCCGTGTTGTGTTCCTCAACTCAACTGTTAGCATGCCTTTTTTATTTCCCACAAAACCGCATCACTTCTCCATTCTTGTAATTCTCTGACTACACACAACTCCACAAGGGACTGAATCCAAACCCACATCCATCACACATGGGTTACTCGTGGTTCCTCAAACTCGCTCTCAGTTGCATTGATCATTTGGCATGGTATGTATCTATTGTGCATATAGATAATATCCTTCGCGTATTTGGTTTTGTATGGTTTCGTATTTCTGATTCTGATCACGTATAAAATTACCCATATCTTTGCACATATCTTCATCTTACTTGTTCAATGATGAAGACGGTCTCTTACTTTCAAGAACAATTTCTTCTTACTGACCCTTTTGGCCTCCTTGCAAGTTCATTGATTTTTTTTTTCCTTTTTCTTTTTTTTGGGGTTTCATTTTTAGGCCTTTGCTTGCTCTGGGGTATCCTCTGTAAGTGTCTACCTTTCTGTTAATTTGATTGGGAACAATTCTCAAGAATATTACGTTTTTTTTTTCTCTCACAATGTTTTTCACTTTGGTTGATTCATGCCTACTTTACCTTCTGTTTTGCCGTGTTAAAAAATTAAAACCTTTTAGGCAAATGTTATTTCAACACCCATCCACTTTTAGGTGTTGAAATAGCAATGTTCAACCTTTTAAATAATTGTTTCACTAATTGCTATGCTACCTTTGTTGTTTATGATTGTGGTTGCATGTGCTCTTGACAGATGTGCTTCCGTACATGCAATCGAGACTGAATCCTATTCAGAAACTGGGGATTTGATGTCATATTGGATTCTTCTCTCATTGATCTACCTCTTTGAGTATGCTTTCCTGAGGCTTCTTTCATGGTAAATTGTTTACCCTGTATTAGGAAAGAACATTGATACTATTGAATTTCAATAAGATTATTTATTTATCTATTTACTCTTTGATTGAGGACATGATTTAACTCTATGATAATTTTGGGAGGATAAAACAATGCATTTGCAATTTGTCACAGATAACATTTCTATTTTACTTTACTCTATTAAACCTTTAGGTGGCGTTTGTTTCCTGTCCTGTGATAGGAAATACAGGATAGTAGGGATAGAAAAATGTTTGGTGGTGGAGACAGGGTGAGAGGACAGGCAGAAAATTTTCTGTCCCTAAGATAAAAATTTTATGTATTTTTGTCTCTCCAAAACTGAGGACATTGGATATAGAGAGAAAAATTTAATATATTTTTTTCCATAATACCCTTTAAGTAGCAACCTCTAGTGGTAGTTAGGCTGCGGACGCCAATCAACGGCTAGTCAACGACAGTCAACAGCCTCAATGCCCGGCAAAGGTGGTCAACTCTTGTCAATGGCAGTCAACCCGGAGGAGTACATATGTTTTTTACCATGTATTTGTTGTCCTGTCCTATGTTGTCAAACAAAATATGGAGACAGTTATTATGTTTTGTATTCTGCAACCAAACACAATACAGAGACAGGATTTTTTAGTCTCCATCTCTATTGTCTCTCTCCACTGTCCAAAGACACTTGCCAAACGCTGCTTTAGTGTCAGTTCTGCGGTAAAATATGGTCATAAAGCAGCTGCATACTATAGAATTGTAGGTTTCTTTATTAGAAACATGCTAACTCATTTTGATATTTATACATGAGGTCCACAAGCATTATATAATATATGCTGTTCATCCATTCACTGCTATAATCACAAAATAAGAAGCTTGGTTTGAATGGGAGTATGAGTTGGTGTGTATTAGGATCCATTAGTTAGAGATTAGTTAGGGAAGTTAGATAGCTAGGGGATTAGTTGACTATAAATAAGGAAAGTAGGGATTAGTTAGAGGTCTTTGTTCATTTGTAATTGAGTTTAGACTCTTGAGAGAGTAGAGGAGCTCTCACTCTTCCTCACACCATTGTAATCATTCAGGTGTTCTTGGGGATTTACCAAGGATTCTCATCAATAAGGAGTATCATTATGTTTCAGTCCTAACAGTGTGAACACTAGATTATTTTCTCATCTGATTAAATCGGCTATGCTCTTTGAATTTCTCTGAATGCAAAGACTCATTTGCCGAAAGGTCATAAGATTAACAGTGTTTTGCATTTTATCAAGTTGCTACTTTTATAGTTCTCTACCAACTATTGAATTTCATTTGGTGAAGCTCAATTGCATAGATATATCTAGCTAATTTATGCCTTTTAACTTTATTTGCTACTAAGCCAAGTAATATAATAAAATTATGCAGACATAATCATTACAACTTACCATTTGTGTCTATATTTTTACTAGTTTTATCATCTAATATCTCCTTAAAGTTGGAATTGCATTACGTGTGATTATACTTGAACAAAGAATTTTAGCAATTGATCTTTCTTTTCATGTCCTTTGTTTGCTCAATTCATGGATTTGATTAACTTCTTCATTCCCATCTTTAACTTCAGGTTCCAGTTCTGGCCTTACATTAAGCTAATGATCATATTCTGGCTCATCATACCTGACTTTGGACGAGCTTCATATGTTTATAATAACCTTATTCGCTCATGCATCACTGTGAATTCCCAAGCAGTCATAAGCAGGTTAAAGAACTGGAGGAAGTTATTTGTCAAGAAAGAAAACTTCTTACTGCATGCTGAGAGGTATATACAAGAGAATGGAACTGAAGCCTTAGAGAAGCTTATTGCTAGCAAGGTAAACAGTTTCATGGCAGTATGGTGTATAAATCAATTATATTACGAACTCTACAGGGGATGGAAGTTTCATAAGCCTATAACTCTAGAAAGATAATATAGAGAAGCAAGATTTTGTATATGGCAGTATCTGGAATTGGCTGCTGAAATTTTAAGCTGACGCTCCTTTTCTCCTATTGAAGGTCACAACACACAATATAGGCGCAGAAGCAACAAATACAATCAGAGCTACTGATAAGAAAGAAACACAACAGGTAAATCCTGTGTCACTATTGCAGTTGTGGCATTAATATAACTCTTGCCATAAGTCTAGAAAAATAAAATAGAGAGGGAAGATTTTGTATATGACAAGGCTACTGAAAATTTAAGCTGATGCTCCACTCCTCCTATTGAAGATCACGACACACAATATTGGCACGGAAGCAACAAATACAATTAGAGCTGCTGATAAGAAAGACACACAACAGGCAAATTTTTTGTCAGTAGTGCAGTTATGACATTAATATAACTAATGCCATAAGTCCAGAAAAATAATATAGAGAATCGAGTTTTTGTATATGGTAATGTCCTGGAATTGGCTGCTGAAAATTTGAGCTGACGATCCTTTTCTTCTATTGAAGATCTCAGCACACAATATCGGCTTAGAAGCAACTTATACAATTAGTGCTACTGATAAGAAAGAAACGCAACAGATAATTTTTTGTGTAACTAGTGAAGTTATGACATTAATATAAATCTTGCCATAATTCTAGAAAAATATTATAGAGAAGCAAGTTTTTGTATGTGGCAATGACCTGGAATTGGCTACTGAAAATTTAAACTGATGCTTCTTTGCTTCTGTTGAAGATCATTACAACACACAATATCGGTGCAGAAGCAACAAATACAATTAGAGATACTGATATAAAAGAAACGCAGCAGGTAAACTTTTGTGTTAGTAGTGTAGTTACTACTTAAATATAACTCTTGGCATAAGTTTATTGAATGAAGAAAGAATATCATTGGAATACCCTGCAAAAAAAAAATAAATAAATAAAGAGATCGGCAGCACCGGTGCACCATAGGCGCACCCTTTAGATCTTAATCCACTGTCTAGCCCCTTTCTTTTTCACCTGGACAGCGCCCCCACCCCTTCTTCTTTCTTTCCCCTTTCCTGCATGCTCTGTCTTGCATCTCCCTTCTGCCATGTCCAGCTAGCTGCCGACGTGTCTAGCCGCCGCCACTGCAGGGACGTCTTCGGTGACTGACCACCTCCCATCTCCTCCATTCGCATCTTCTCTATCTTCCTTGCACAATCACGGTATCTCTCTAGAAGAGAAATCAGCAGTGACCGTAGGATTTGAGGCATTCCTTCCCTCTTTCCTTCCTCTTGGAGAAGTGGGTAAGCCTTAGTTGTGCCTTATTGGATCTCTTGAACTCTCTATGAGACGTTAGTGGTAGATTTGGGGCTTTTAGGAATCCTGAGTAATAGATTTTGGGGATTTTAGAATTTGGAGCTAATTTATATTAATTGGTAACATTGTCAGCTCACATATGCCATTATTGTCTTGTTTCTAGAGTTGTAGAGCTAATGGACACCAATCGGAGATTTTGGCAGCCGAAGGAGTGGTCTTCGGTTCCTTTGGGAACCACTATTGTAAGTAGATTTATTATTTGTAGTTATATTCCTCTAATATAAATTATTTCTGAATTTTATATAATACCTATTGTTCCCTATTTACAAATTCGCATAGTTTAAGTATTTAAGATATTTATTCATTGTTGTTGATTGAAAGATAAATGTGTTTCAATTACCACATGAGACAAATAAATAATTTTATGCTATATTTGAAAAAAAGGATTGGTTTGAATAGGATGGGTATGGATTTTAGAACTTGAAAACTAATCCATGGCCAAGTCCCAATTGTATTAATGGTTGAAAAATTATTGTAGCTGAGATAGACTCATTAAATGGGCTATGTATGATTTTTGATGAAAATGTTTGAAAAAACTATTGAGTAAATGATAATGATTGGTTCTTTTATAAATTGTTTTGGGAATGCTTGAGATAGGAACTGCAACTAACAGCAAATGGCATTAGTTTAGAGCCACTTCCTGCTTAATTGTGTGTTTTGGTTATAAATTTATTTTCTTATGTTATTGTACAATTTTTTGATGTTGTTGTTTTACTTTAGTTATTGTCTGGTAGGCTATGGATACTTTATCTACTCAGTTATTAACTCACTCCGTTGTCCATCCTCTTTTCAGATACAAGTGTTGATCCTAGCTTTGTGCCTTCTCCAACCTAGCGATCTCTATCTATTGTGTGGTGGATCACTTTTGGTCTCGTGGTTCATGTGTTTAGGATTGTAGCTCCAATGTGTAACAGGAGAGTGGGGAGTTTGATATGATATAAAATTTAATTTGTTTTTGGGTTTGAATGGAATACTTTTTATGTAATGTTATATTTGCTTATATTTTTGGTTATTTGGAAATTCATGAAAACTTAATTATTTATACTAGCAAGTTCATATTTTGAACTTCATGGATTGCTTATGACTTGCTGGACTTGCAAACATATTTTGAAATATTTCCATGATTGTACTCTGGGTTATGTGGATATGTGTTATGTCCATAAATTGGTGAGTTTGTAATGTGGGAAAAGTCCAGTTTTTAAAGGGAGCTATAGGGTATGTTTGGTTTGAGTTTTCACTTTCATTTTCAGTTTCTAGATTTTGTGAAGGAAATATTAAAAATTTTGAAAACTACAAAATTCAGTTTTATTTTTCATTTTCAGTTTCAATTTTTCCTTCACAAAATCCTAAAAGCTGGAAAAATGAAACTGAAACTGAAAATTCAAACCAAAGGATCCCTATATGTTTTCCTGCTTGATCTTCATGTAGGCTTGCTAGGGATTGGAACTACTCATGCGCCTCATGGCCGGGTTAGGTCGTGACAATCATGTGTAGACAAATGGGAATAAGATCCAAAAGGATCATAAAGACATCAAAGATGAGGAGATGATTGAGAAAAAGGAAATTTCTACAGGCAGTCAAGTAAGGTTTCTTATCACTTCCCTCAATTAGAATTTTCAAAGGAATAATCAAAGTTTTAGACTTAAGCCATGGTAAGAGGTCATTTATGAAAGGTTTAGGCTTATCAATAATACAGTAGTATGGATATGGTCATGATCCATCATATTGAGAGTTTTATTTTTTGTGAAAGTTGTTGATGTCTGATACAAATTTTATTAATATTGCAATTATTTTTTTATTTCAGGATATTCCTATCATGCCTAACCCTTCCCTAAATCAGAACATTTTATCAGCCACAAAGGGAACTAATGGAATGGGGAAGAAAGGTGCAGCTGGCGGAGAGCTTCCTCAGAGTTCTACACATAAGGAAGTGTAGAAAGAGTGGACTTGTGCTGTGTGAGAAAAACTTGATTATGCAGAAGATTGTTTGTGCAAGATGCAGCCGCCGGGCCAGAAGGGCAAGCACCACAGGATTTCAATACTTCGGCGGAAATAATTTCTAGATCTTAATGGGGTGGCAAGTTAATTAGTTCTAGCATTATTTGTAATTGCATTGCTAATATTACTTTTTCTTGTGCTACACTCGAGATAAAGTCTTTAAGCTAGTGTTTGTTTCTTGTATTTGAAATAAATACAGATATATTAGAGACACAAATCTATTTAATGGTGAAGATAGAAATAGGAGACAAGAAATTTTCTGTCTTTAGAGAGAAAATACAGAATTTATGTACCTCTAAAAATAGGGACAAAATATGAAAATAAAAATTTAATATTTTTTTTCAATAACGCCTCTCTATATATATGTATATATTATTTATATCTCTATCTTCATTGTTCCTATTTCTCCTATTCCCTACCAAATGCTACCTTAATAAATTGTTAAAGTGGTTTTGGGAAATAAGAATGCAATATGTCATGCAAGATGCATCGATAATTTTGAAGAAAAATGGATCGATGGTGTATTTTATTAGCAGATAAATTATATTATTAGTATTTGATTTTAATTTTAATACACTATTAATCAATCACGTGCTTCTATTTGCCAGATTTTCTAATTAATAGGTGGTTGAATCGAACACTTTTATCAATGTGGCAATATATAATTAAATATTTATGTAAAAATATTTTACATTGATAGTATAATAAAATTAAACTCTATTAATACCCCTTTTTTCAAGTCATAGAAAAAGGAAAAAAATTTAGTTGTAGTGAGTGAGGGTTTTTCACATAAATAAAATTAAAAAAATAACTAATTACATAGCTACTTTGATTTTTAATGTTACAAAAATGTCCCATTTTTAGTTTAATATGAGCCAATTCAAATCAACTTCTATTTAAATTACAAATTTTTAATAGTTTTTTTAGTTGGAAGAGGATCTATTTCTATTTTTAATGTAAATTCGATTTAAATTGATTTCAAAAACGTTGTCAGAGCAATGTTAGAAATCAATTTAAGTAGACTTTTGACACACACATGTACCATTCAAAAGTCGATTTAAATTGATTTTTGACATATTGTTAGGAGTGTAGAAATCTATTTAAATTGACTTTTGAGTAGTGCAAATGTATATCAAAATTCTGAAAAATCTAGTGTTGACAACTAAAAGAGCTATTACAGTTAATCTTTTATAAATTGATTTTTGTGAGAAATTTGATCTTCAAAAGAAAATCAATTTAATATTAAAAAAAAATTTAGAACATTTATAACATGATGATAAAATCAGGCACGTATATGTAACAACATATTTTTTTTTTATTCATGTAAAAAAATCAGTGAGTGACTGAAAGAATTTATCACGGTTTTTTTTCATATGCACTGTTGACGTACAAATAATATTTGTTTTCCTATAGTGAAGAAAAATGTTTAGGAGAAGGATACAATCTTTCGGAAAAAATTGCGTGTATATTTTGAGCTTGCAAAATTGAACAAAAGGGTGTGGTCATATACTTTAAAATTTGCTCTATCTTTCTAGGTCGGATATAAGTTGTGTCTTCGATTTTCTTATATCACTCTCCGCCCTTACTCAAAATTTGATATTTATGAGAACATATGAAATAACTTATTAAAAAAATACAATTTATAATAATTTATACGACACTGTTTTAACTAAAAAAAATGTTAAAATCAAAATAATCCAAGATATTAAAAATTAAATAAAAATTAATTTATTTAATTTGTATACAACAATATTTATTTAAAATGAAAAGTAAGTTAAAAATATATGATAAATTAAAATTGTTCTAAATATAGGTATAACTTTTTGTTAAGGAAATATAAGTATGAATTTAAAAATGAAAACTATATTATATAATATTAATTGATTTGAATTAAATTTTATTTTTTTGGTTGCAGAATATTTAACAACAGTACTAATTAATTTCTTTAGGCAAGAGCTCCTCTATGGAGATAAACTTCTGCCACAACAATCTTCATATACACCCTGTCAATGTTTAAACCTATGATTAGATGCTTAATGAATGATTTGAATTAAATTTGATCCAGTTAAAAGCTAAAACTAAAATTAATTGAAATTAATAAAATTAAGAAACAACAAAAATATAGATTTATTTGGTTTTAATTTAAAGACAATCTTCAAATTTGTCTCTCTTAAATTTTATGTCAAACAAATTGGTCCATCTAAAAAAAGGGTAAATTAGTCCTTTGAGAATTATGAAAAAAGTTAAATTAATTCCTATATGGAATGACTAATTTATCTGATATTTTTAATTGGTAAGACTTCTTTGAGCATTTGTTTATGGAATGATCATATTGTCTAATTTTTTCTAAAGAAACCAATTCATCTTATATAAAATTTAAAAGGGATTGATATGGGGGGATTTGCCTAATTTTCAATTTTTTAGTTTAATTTGCAATTTAATTTCTGATTCGAACTTGACATAGAGACTCCAACGATAGTGTACCCTTAGCAGGTACAAGACCGATTCAATTATTCTTTCCCTTTTTTTGTCCTCTTCTCAACTCTGTCAATTAAAAGTTGTCATATATAAAATTATAGATAATTTTTAAAAAATCGATTTGAGAAGAAATATATATTATTTTTGGTGTACCGAGAAGAAATGTAAATAAACACAGACAATAAACAATCTAATATATTTATCAGCAAAGAACATAATGTTCTATAAATATGCAAGTGTGAATGAACTTACGAACATGAGACGTACGTAGTAGCAGTGTTTTCTGTGAGGTCGGTAGAAAACGTGTGTACTGGCTGCTCGCTTTTCCACTTTGCTTGCCACCCCACCTAGCTACTTTTGTAGTGAACCTTGCAACTTGCCAACGAAGACTTATTCTTTTTCGTTCGCCGTGTTGTGTTCCTCAACTCAACTCAACTGTTAGCATGCCATTTTTATTTCCGACAAAACCCCATCACTTCTCCATTCTTGTTAGTCTCTGACTACACACAACTCCACAAGGGACTGAATCCAAACCCACATCCATCACACATGGGTTACTCGTGGCTCCTCAAACTCGCTCTCAATTGCATTGATCATTTAGCATGGTATGTATCTATTGTGCATATAGATAATATCCTTCGCTTATTTGGTTTTGTATGGTTTCGTATTTCTGATTCTGATCACGTATAAAATTACCCACATCTTTGCACATATCTTCATCTTACTTGTTCAATCAATGTTGAAGACGGTCTCTTACTTTCAAGTACAATTTCTTCTTATTGACCCTTTTGGCCTCCTTGCAAGTTCATTGATTTTTTTTTTTTTTTCTTTTGGGGTTTCATTTTTTAGGCCTCTGCTTGCTCTCGGGTATCCTCTGTAAGTTTCTACGTTTCTGTTAATTTGATTGGGAACATTTCTCAACAGTATTATTTTGTTTTCCTCTCACAATGTTTTTCTTTTTGGTTGATTCATGCCTACTTTACCTTGTGTTTTGCCGTGTTAAAAGGTTGAAACCTTTTAAATCATTGTTTCACTAATTGCTATGCTACCTTTGTTGTTTGTGATTGTGGTTGCATGTGCTGTTGACAGATGTGCTTCCGTACATGCAATCGAGACTGATTCCTATTCAGAAACTAGGGATTTGATGTCATATTGGATATTTCTCTCATTGATCTACCTCTTTGAGTATGCTTTCCTGAGGCTTCTTTCATGGTAAATTGTTTACCCTGTATTATGGAAACAACATTGAGACTATTGAATTTCAATAAGATTATTTATTTATCTATTTACTTTTTGATTGAGGACATGTTTTAACTCTATGATAATTTTGGGAGGATAAAACAATGCATTTCCAATTTGTCACAGAAAACGTTTCTCTTTTATTTTACTCTATTAAACCTTTAGTGTCAATTCTGCAGTAAAATATTGTCATGAAAAATGTTATTGTACTCATAATGTATGGGACAGTGCGACTCACATGCTATTCACCATTGGGTCCACACCCCATACAATGGTAGATGAGGTGTGAGTCGACACGTATCCATGCAAATGAGTACAAATAACACAACTCATATGGTCATAAAGCAGCTGCACACTATGTAGAATTGTAGGTTTCTTCATTAGAAACATGCTAGCTTATTTTGATATTACACCTGAGGTCCACAAGCATTATATAATATATGCTGTCATCCTATCACTGTTATAATCACAAAATAAGAACCTTGGTTTGAATGAGAGTATGAGTTGGTGTGAACACTAGATTATTTTCCCATCTAATTAATCGGCTATGCTCTTTGAATTTCTCTGAATGCAGAGACTCATTTGCCGAAAGGTCATAAGATTAACAATTTTGGCATTTTATCAAGTTGTTACTTTTATAGTTCTCTACCAACTATTGAATTTCATTTGATGAAACTCAATTGCATAGATATATCTAGCTAATTTATGCCTTTTAACTTTATTTGCTACTAAGCCAAGTAATATAATAAAATTATGCAGACATAATCGTTACAAATTACCATTTTGTGTCTATATTTTTACCAGTTTTATCATCTAAAATCTCCTTAAAGTTGGAATTGCATTAAGTGTGATTATCCTTGAACAAAGATTTTTAGCAATTGATCTTTCTTTTCATGTACTTTGTTTACTCAATTCATGGATTTGATTAACTTCTTCATTCCCATCTTTAACTTCAGGTTCCAGTTCTGGCCTTACATTAAGCTAATGGTCATATTCTGGCTCATCATACCTGACTTTGGACGAGCTTCATATGTTTATAATAACCTTATTCGCTCATGCATCACCGTGGATCCCCAAGCAGTCATAAGCAGGTTAAAGAACTGGAGGAAGTTATTTGTCAAGAAAGAAAACTTCTTACTGCATGCTGAGAGGTATATACAAGAGAATGGAACTGAAGCCTTAGAGAAGCTCATTGCTGGCAAGGTAAACAGTTTCATGGCAGTTTGGTGTATAAATTAATTATAGTACGAACTCTACAGGGGATAAAAGTTTCATAATGCTATAAGCCTATAACTCTAGAAAAGTAATATAGAGAAGCAAGATTTTGTATATGGCAGCATCTGGAATTGGCTATTGAAATTTTAAGCTGATGCTCCTTTTCTCCTATTGAAGATCACAACACACAATATAGGTGCAGAAGCAACAAATACAATCAAAGCTACTGATGAGAAAGAAACACAACAGGTAAATCTTGTGTTTCTATTGCAGTTACAACATTAATATAACTCTTGCCATAAGTCTAGAAAAATAATATATAGAGGGAAGATTTTGTATATGACAAAGCTACTGAAAATTTAAGCTGATTTTCCACTCCTATTGAAGATCACGACACAAAATATTGGTGCAGAAGCAACAAATACAACTAGAGCTACTGATAACAAAGACATACTGCAGGTAAATTTTTTGTCAACAGTGCAGTTGTGACATTAATATAACTATTGCCACAAGTCCAGAAAAATAATATAGAGAATTGAGTTTTTGTATATGGTAATGTCCTGGAATTGGCTACTAAAATTTGAGCTAACGATCCTTTTCTTCTATTGAAGATCACAACACATAATATAGGTGCAGAAGCAACAAATACAATCAGAGCTACTGATAAGGAAGAAGCAACAAATACAATCAGAGCTACTGATAAGGAAGAAACACAACAGGTACATCTTGTGTCACTATTGCAGTTATGACATTAATATAACTCTTGCCAAAGTCTAGAAAAATAATATAGAGAGGGAAGATTTTGTATATGACAAGGCTACTGAAAATTTAAGCTGATGCTCCACTCCTCCTATTGAAGATCATGATGCAGAATATTGGTGCAGAAGCAACAAATACAGTTAGAGCTACTGATAAGAAAGACACACAACAGGTAAATTTTTTGTCAGTAGTGCAGTTATGACATTAATATAACTATTGCCATAAGTCTAGAAAAATAATATAGAGAATCGATATATGGTAATGTCCTGGAATTGGCTACTGAAAATTTGAGCTGATGATCCTTTTCTCCTATTGAAGATCACAACACACAATATTGGCGTAGAAGCAACTTATACAATTAGAGCTACTGATAAGAAAGAAACACAACAGGTAAATTTTTTGTGTAACTAGTGAAGTTATGACATTAACATAACTCTTGCCATAATTCTAGAAAAATATTATAGAGAAGCAAGTTTTTGTTTGTGGCAATGACCTGGAATTGGCTACTGAAAATTTAAGCTGATGCTCCTTTCCTTCTATTGAAGATCATCACAACACACCATATCAGTGCAGAAGCAACAAATACAATTAGAGCTACTGATAAGAAAGAAACGCAGCAGGTAAATTTTTGTGTTAGTAGTGCAGTTATTACTTAAATATAACTCTTGGCATAAATTTATTGAATGAAGAAAGAATATCATGTGTAGACAAATGGGAATAAGATCCAAAAGGAACATAAAGACATCAAAGATGTGGAGATGATTGAGAAAAGGAAATTTCTGCAGGCAAGCAAGTAAGGTTTCTTATCACTTCCCTCAAAATTAGAATTTTTAAAGGAATAATCAAAGTTTTAGACTTAAGCCATGCTAATATGTCATTTATGAAAGGTTTAGGCTTACCAATACTACAGTCGTATGGATATGGTCATGATCTATCATATTGACAGTTTTATTTTTTGTGAATGTTGTTGATGTCTGATACAAATTTTATTAATATTGGGATTATTTTTTTATTTCAGGATATTCCTATCATGCCTAACCCTTCCCTGCATCAGAACATTTCATCAGCCACACAGGAAACTAATGGAATGGCAAAGAAAGGTGCAGCTGGCGGAGAGCTTCCTCAGAGTTCTACACATAAGGAAGTGCAGAAAGAGTGGACATGTGCTGTATGTCAGGTGACAACTAGCTGTGAGAAAAACTTGATTATGCACCTGAATGGGAGGCTTCACAGGGCTACTTGTGAAGCTTTGAATGCAAAGAATCATCCAAGTCCACAGAAGATGAAAAATGATCAGTCCAAAGAAGAATTGAAACAGAAGAACTTCATCAATCAGCCTGCAAATGTAGAGCAGAGGAACATCCAATTTTCGCAGGTGAAAGAGCAAGCTCAAACAAGCAGGGAGCCTGAGAAGAGGATGCTTAACGATCCAGTGAAACAGAGTAATATTAAAGGTCAGAAGAATAACAGCACATGTGATCAAAAGGGTGTTATAATCAACAATTCCCAATTAAGATGTGAAGCCTGCAATGTCCGTTGCGGTAGTGAGGTTGACTTGGCCTCTCACTTAAAAGGGAAGAGGCACTTGGATCAAATTTTTATGATGAACAAATCCAAATTAAGATGTGAAGCATGTAATGTCAGTTGCCCTAGTGTGGTCCACTTGGCCTCTCACATGAAAGGGAAGAGGCACTTGGCTCAAATTCAAAATTGTTCTAAGCATAATTTAATTAATTAAGTAGTACTAGTAGATGAGTTTACTTGCATTAGTGCTACAGATGTTTAAAGCCTGATTTTTTTATATTTACATCTACTACATATTTCGATTCTAGTTCTACCTTGTTGCAAAGAATTTATGCATATAATTTTTCATGTGACTTATGGGAATTCGCAATTTATTGTTCACTGTGTAGTTTGGCTGGAGAAAGTGCGTTATTGAACACAACATTCCCACACTTTGACATTTAATTTTTTTTTTCTGTTGGATGTTCAACTTTTTACCAATTTCCTTGCATTGTATTAACGTTTTCACTAGCCGTTCATGGCTCCCTGACAGTGATGAACTCATTCATTTGCATATATTGCTTAACATGTCTATTGCAGCTTATTATTGCTTCACTGCATTCGCTGGATTAAAATCCTCGGCTTATAATTGATCTGACTTGTCTTTGTTTTTATGTTTTTATAAAACTATTATTCCTAATTGTGTAGCTTCTTTATGTCAACGCTTCAAAACTCTTGGTTTACTTTGATAATATTAGCACCTTCACTGGTATTAAAATGTGCGTTATTTTTTTGTTATTTAAATATAAAATTTTTCTAAGTTTACCTTTTTTGGGGATGGATGAGTTCACCTCTAAACTGCATATTGATTAGAGATGGTATTTGGAAGCACTTCCGATAACAATATTATAAATAACCCTTAAAATACATAGCAGTTTAGTGACTTTCCCTTGTTTTAGTTACGGCAAATTGTACTCTTATCAATTATTTCTATCAATTTAATTTCTCGATGTTTAAATGTTAATCTTTTTTATGAAACCATGACCTATTTTCATAAATTTGACCCATTTAAGGCGGTTCTAATTTGATTGTGAAAATACAAAAGTCAAGCTTTAATCTTCACACAAAATTACTTCCTTAAGATTTAGATTTGTATTATATATGAGATAAAAATTACTTATCACTAGTAAATTTCAGTATACTGATTCCTCTGTCGAATACAATCAAGGTTAATAATACATGGACAAAATTTAATGAAGAAACTAAATGATCGTTATTTAAATTATGAATAATCAAATTAATAAATAAGAGCTCCGGATTGGAGAGCTTTTTTTTTTAAACCTATTTTGTAGGATAGGTTTGGTTATCTTGTATTATGTTTGACGAAGGAAACAGAAGACGACAAGCGATTCAAGCCAACAACTTCCTGGTCCAGTATGACCTATGCCAATGAATAATGGTCACTTCATTGACTTGTTTTTGAGCTCAACATCGAACAAAAGAAGACTAAGACTAATAACCAAACTTTATGAACTTTATCTGTATTCAAAACTCGGACTTTTTTATTTTTCAAGCTCAATTCTTTTTGGGTCAACTTCCAATATCAACGTGAAGCAACTGGTATGACAATTTAAGTGAATTGATATGGCATTAATTGACCATGGAATCTTATAGTCCACATGCATACGAGAGAGATCAGAGATGAAAAGTAGAAAAATAAGGAAAATGCATAGCGTGAGACCTTGATTTTATTTTTATTCAAGAGTACAAAGGTTTCTGAAACAATATACACTTGATGCTCTGGCTTTCAAGACTTGTGAGAGGTTGGCATTGCCAAGTTAATCTTGCTACCGCAGTGGAATCCTTCCATTGCTGAGTTATTGTTTTGATCTGTGTATAGAAGTTAACCCCTGCCTTGCCTGCAATTCAACAAAGCATTTCAAATTCAAATTAAATGGCATGGCCTATATCATAAGCAAAATGTAACTCCTGAACACTATTAGTGATAAACAAGTGTGGGAGGGCCAGCTTTGGGAGAGATCACCCCACCATAGAGTATATTTTTGTTATTTTCCCAACAATAAGATCCTACGGGTGAGACCAACAAACGCACCTCCATGAAAAGAAGAACTGGGCCAAAAATTTCTTCCTGCACAGGCCATATTAGAGACAGTCAAGTTTAATATACATCTAAACTTCAAGTCTCAATTTCTGGGAATTCACTAAGTAGACACTTGAAAAAATGGAGATTGGGAGCCAAGTACCTTGTAGCACTCCATGTCGGCAGTTACATCTGATAAGATGATTGGGCCAACAAAATTGCCAGATTCATATCCTGGGACCTACTTGCCATGCACATGAGTTGATAAGCACTCTTAAATGTTCATCAAAAAATGAAAAGAAAAAAAGAGTTAAAAAAGAACTTAACAACTACATGGGAAAATAGAGGCCTATGCAAGGACTACTTAAATGTGGAGCACAATTTTGCTACCAAAATGTATTTATTTACATTTTCCATTTCGCTGTCCTTTTAGGGTGCTTTGTTTTATTGTATCTCGGCCTGATGGGAGTTTAGTCAAGGGAGGGAAAAACTAGGTGCAAGAATAAACGAGCAAACCACTTGTGCGATTTTTACAAGCTCAAAGTCAAGCCACACTAATTTGTTAGTGCGCTGAGGCACTTTAGCGTCATATTGGCTACGCAGTGCGACAACCTTGGGACTTTTAACAAGGTTATTGAAAAGAGATATATGACTAAAAGGGTCTATTTTTCTTTCTGGTATTTGAATGGTTGATCAGCACATGAGCAACATATGCAATAAAATGTTTCACCCCCAGAGGTTTTTATGCTTATCTTTCACGGCAGAGCACTATATATATTATATTTACTGAGCATTTGAAAACATCAAATGAGGGTATAAAACCTACCACCATATTTCTTCCATCAACCAATAGTCTGGCGCCACTGTCAACCCCCGATTGAACTAATCTGTGTATCCGTTCCTTTGCTTATGCAGCCAATAAGATTATTTAAGAAACCTAAATAGCTTAAATATACACAAAGGATGGCATGGAAATGCGATGCATTGACTAGCCATGCAAGTAATTCTTAAACAATACTCTGAAGACTGGCCATTAAGATTTTAAGTTCAAATCCACAGCGTGGAAAAATTAAATACAGAATCATAAACAAAACCTGTTTGGTGATGACTGGACCAAGGTCAGTATCAGGTTCAGTTCCAGCATTTACTTTAAGAGCTTTGGCACGCTCAATAAGTTTAGCTTCCGTAGACAAATATCGTGAAAGATGCAATTATTTTTTCTAAAAAAATTCAAGTAAATCATTAAAGTCAATTATCCAAGGGAAAAAAAGAATACATTAAAGTAAATTTCCATATAGACCTGTATCATAAAAAAGTTCAAATATTCAGGACAGCCTTTTGTCTGGTAAATCTCATAATGATTAAAAAGGATGGAAATAATGAATTGGTCATAATAAGATTCACATTGCAATAACAATATTCAGAACTCGAGACTATATGGTGATTGCAAAATCTTGCTCTATAGCGAAGTCGAATTATGTTTAAGAAAAGGGTAATGATTCAGTTTGGTGTGATTAGAGATGGAGATGCTCACGTCCCCTTCCCGTCCCAATCTCCATCCCTATCATGGGTTTTCATTTTTATTTTTCTTAGAAATTTGAATTCATGTGAATATTTATCGATATTAAAAAAATTTTAAAAAGATACAAGTTTTTAAAATATTTTGAAATTTGAAACATAAATGTCATTAATAACAAATATTATTAATATAACATAATCCAAATTAAAGATAAAGATATATACATAATGCAAATTTATTAAAGATAATTAATAACAATAATAAAGTGAATATTTAAATAATTTACATAAATGACGAATTGGCTAGATTTTATAGTGCGACCTCATTCCTTATCCTTTCTCATTTAACAAATAGGAACTTCACCTCATCCCAATAAAGACTAAACTTATCCCTATTCCCATTCTTATTGGCAGGAATCTTACGGGATCCCGATCTAGTGGTATTTTTTTTTTATTATCCCAAGCCATTTACATCTTTTTAATAAGTCAATTTTAAAATATATGTTACAATTAATGTGTTGTAATTAGTAAAAAAAAAGTCACAAATAAACATAATTTATGTAGTTTTTTAACATTACATATGACTTATAGTTTTAGTTCATTATCAACTTAAAAAACATATTATAATAGCTTTTTATATAATTATATAATAGTTACACATGGTCAATAAAACTTTTATATAATATTTTTTTATGGTAATGTAATTATAAGAGTTTTGTTATCATTAATTAATATTATAGTAATTATACATATAAAATTTTAATGATATAATAATAGTTCAATTATCATTTTGTTTATATTATTTGTTATTATTTTCATGTTAAATAATTTTGATTGAGATATTTGGTAAAGCATTTTTATTATGCTAATGAAAGAGAGATATGAAGGATTGATTGAAAAAATTAATTAATAATTAAAAGATAAATTAAATTCAAAAATTATAAATATTAAGATTATGAAAATAATGAGGCATAATTTTCTCCATGAATGAAACAAAAACTTTTCATATAATGAGTTTTAAATATTAGTATTATTATAGATATATTATAGATTATAAATTATAAATTATTAAAAAAAATCTTAATTTATGTAGTTTTTTAACATCACATATGAGTTGTAGTTTTTAGTTCATTATTAACTTCAAAAACATATTATAATATCTTTTTATATAATTATATATTAGTTACACATGGTCAATAAAATTATCATTAATTATAATAGTAGTTTTTTGTGGTAACATAATTATAATAATTTTGTTTTCATTAATTAATACTATAATAATTATACATATACAATTTTAATGATATAATCATACATTCAATTATCATTTTGTTTATATTATTTATTATTATTTTCATATTAAATAATTTTGAATAAGATATTTTGTAGAGTATTTTTATTGTGTTAACAAAAAAGAGATATGAAGGCATAATTGGAAAAAATTAATCAATAATTAGAAGGTACATTAAATTCAAAAATTTACTTTAATTATTAAGATTTTTAAAATGGTGGGCCATAATTTCCACTATAAATGACACATGGAAAATTTTTCATGTAATAAGTCTTAAATATTAATATTATAGATAAATAATTTTAAAAAATTGATTTGAGAAGAATTTTGATTTTGGTATACTATGAAGAAATATAAATAAACATAAAGACGAAGGCTATGGTGCACCTCCTAAAATATAATATACCACACACCAAGCTATCTAATGATAAGAATTTGAGTGATTATCTATACACTAATGTAATGTCAATGCAATATAGAAGACCCACTTTCCCTTTCACAAATATAATTGGTTTAGGGTATTTTGAAAAAGAATTATAACTTTTTGTGCATTGGTTTATAATTATGGTGTATCATATAAAATTGATTTACCAATATATTATTAAATCCAAGGTTTTGAAAACAGACCGGACATTAGATTTGGGGCAAGGGTTCAGGTTAACCTTTATCCAACGGGATATAATCGGTATATAATAAAATATATATTTATATAAATATATAAAAATATAAAATAAAATATATGTCATAAAATAACTAAAAATTAAATTAGGCATCAACAAAACCCATAGAACATAACATAATTAATCTCTTAGTCAAAATAAACATTATCCATATGAATCAAATCTCTCAAGTTACTACTTCCCATATTAGAAAAGAAAAGAAAAATTAGGAAATATGATATTTTAAGCCTTTTTTATAAAAAAAAACCAAAATAATGCAATTTTATAATTTTTTACAAAAAAAAAAACCGGTTCAAACCTTTTTGGCATGTCTTTGCTGGTTTCCTTCCTCCTTTAAGTGGTTCTTGGACTATTTTTTCAGGAGTTTAGTTTAACCCAAGGAGACCCTTCTGGATCTGCGGGTCCCTCCTCCAATTTTCAAAACAATGATTAAATCATCACCATGAGATAATATAATGTGTGGTACTTCGGTCTAAATATTGTAAAGTCTACTTTTGTCAAGGAAGGGTGAAACAATGAGGTGGAGAATCATGCTTAAGACACATGGATGCACCAGGTGCAGCGAATGAGTTTCCTTTCACCACATTAATCAAACCATGGTAAAATGTCACTAAAAATGTGGGCAAACGCATCTTCCTCCCTTCTTCTCCCAAAATCCTACTCTCTCATCTCTTCCAAATTCACACTCAAACCCTTCTCTGTATCCAAAACCCTCAAATCCATAACCACTTCTTACTCCCCCAAATATTTATTCATTTATTCTCTAATCTCTCTGTGCGAACAAGAGAAGAAGTTAAAGCAATCGTAACCATCTCTACATAACAATGGCACATGAAAGAAAGTTCATACACAAAACAGAAGCTAATTTTGATAATAATAAAACTTGATTTTATCAACAAATGAACTACTAAACATCAATTTCAAACTGTACAATTACAACGCATAACAAGAATTTCACTTCATAATTCCTTCTTCATAGTTGATACTATAACCTAACAATCTAACATAATCAGGGTGTGAAACAATAAAGAGATCCCCCAATACCACAAGAACACAATACCACTGAACCTTAGATTGGGAATGAAGTGGATGGTGATACGCCTGATGCCCGCTGTCCCTTTTCCTAACTCCGTCCCATCCTTCCTCTCGCCGTCTACGGTCTACGCCGCCGCACTCTCTCCCCATTCTTGCCTCCACACCACCGTTCAGGTCATCACACGCCATCTTCGTCGTCATCGCCATCATCGTCGACCACCATGTCGCCTCTTCCCATTGCCATGAGTCCGTTGTCGTTCAATTTCATTCATCGTCGTCATGAAATCTGCAAATCGTCGTTGTCGCTGTCGCTGTCATCCCAATCATCCCCTCTCTCGTCGATCCTTAATGGGGTTCAAAGCTAGCGAAGAAGCATCTGGAAATTGGGGGAAGTTGGTGTTGCTGAGGTGATTGTTGTTGTTTAGGGATGGAAGAATGGGGGCGGAGGAGGGAAGAAGGGAGATGCGGTTGTGAATCTGATACTGCTGGGAGAAGAAGAGAGGAAGATGTGTTGGCCAACATGAGACGTACGTAGTAGGAGTGTTTTCTTTGAGGTCGGTAGAAAACGTGTGTACTGACTCCTCGCTTTTCCACTCACCTGGCTACTGTGATAGTGACTTCTGTGTTGACCTTGCAACTTACCGACGAAGACTTCTTTTTCCTTCGCCGTGTTGTTTTCCTCAACCCAACTGTTAGCATGCCTTTTTTATTTCCCACAAAACCGCATCACTTCTCCATTCTTGTAATTCTCTGACTACACACAACTCCACAAGGGACTGAATCCAAACCCACATCCATCACACATGGGTTACTCGTGGCTCCTCAAACTCGCTCTCAATTGCATTGATCATTTAGCATGGTGTGTATCTATTATGCATATAGATAATAATATCCTTCGCTTATTTGGTTTTGTATGGTTTCGTATTTTTGATTCTGATCATGTATAAAATTACCCATATCTTTGCACATATCTTCATCTTACTCGTTCAATGTTGTAGATGGTCTCTTACTTTCAAGTACAATTTCTTCTTATTGACCCTTTTGGCCTCCTTGCAAGTTCATTGATTTTTTTTTTCTTTTGGGGTTTCATTTTTAGGCCTCTGGTTGCTCTGGGTTATCCTCTGTAAGTTTCTACCTTTCTGTTAATTTGATTGGGAACATTTCTCAAGAGTATTATTTTGTTTTTCTCTCACAATGTTTTTCTTTTTGGTTGATTCATGCCTACTTTACCTTGTGCTTTGCCGTGTTAAAAAGTTGAAACCTGTTAAATCATTGTTTCACTAATTGCTATGCTACCTTTGTTGTTTATGATTGTGGTTGCATGTGCTGTTGACAGATGTGCTTCCGTAAATGCAATCGAGACTGATTCCTATTCAGAAACTAGGGATTTGATGTCATATTGGATACTTCTCTCATTGATCTACCTCTTTGAGTATGCTTTCCAGAGGCTTCTTTCATGGTAAATTGTTTGCCCTGTATTATGGAAAGAACATTCATACTATTGAGTTTCAATAAGACTGTTTATTTATCTATTTACCTTTTGATTGAGGACATGATTTAACTCTGATAATTTTGGGAGGATAAAACAATGCATTTCCAATTTGTCACAGGAAACATTTCTATTTTACTTTACCCTATTAAACCTTTAGGTGCATTTGGTATGTCGTATTACCGTGATAGTATAAGCTTATACTATATGTTATGCTCTTATACCTTATTTGAAACAGCAACGTATTTTATAAGCTTATACATCATAATCCCTTTGTACGTTAAAATGCTGTATAATTTAATACAACATTAGAAGGCCATATTACCAATTAGCTTTAACGTATAAGGTTATTTTTATTTTTTAATATTTTATTAAAATAAAATAATTCTTAAATAAAGAATAATAAATAAAATTTATAAATAAAATTATTTCATAATAAATCAATATTGTTAACAAATAATATATGATATCAATCTAGCTATATACAATAAAAATAAAAATATAATTATAATTAATAAATATTAAATAAAATAAAATATTAAATAAAAACAAAAATTTAAAATAAATAATAAATAATATGTAATATATAAAATTAAGGATCAATAATAAAAATATTTTGAGTTAATATTTATTTTAAATTAAAATTTAAATAATTATAATAAAAAATATAATTTATTTAATATTTATATAATTTATTGAAATAATAAATAATTATAAAATATTGAAATAAATAATAATATTTAAAATAAAATAAAATAAATTAATAAATATTTATATAAATATGATATTTAAAAATTATATTTAAATCATTAATAAAAATTTTATTTTATTTAATATTTAATTAAAATATTAGAATTATTTATAAATAAATAATATTATTATAAAATATAAAATATAATATTTTATATAGTATTACACCAAACACTGTATAGTATTAAAAGCTTGTCAGACCTTATACTATCAATCCTTATCCTATCAAGTATTATACTATCAACTCTTATCCTATTAGGTCTTATACTATCAACTTAGTGTCAGTTCTACAGTAAAATATGGTCATAATGCAGCTGCGTGCTATAGAATTAGAGGTTTCTTCATTAGAAACATGCTAACTTATTTTGATATTATACCTGAGATCCACAAGCATTATATAATATATGCTGTTCATCCTCTCACTGCTATAATCACAAAATAAGAAGCTTGGTTTGAATGAGAGTATGAGTCGGTGTGAACACTGGATTATTTTCTCATCTAATTAATGGGCTATGCTCTTTGAATTTCTCTGAATGCAGAGACTCATTTGCCGAAAGGTCAAAAGATTAACAGTTTTTGCATTTTATCAAGTTGTTACTTTTATAGTTCTCTACCAACTATTGAATTTCATTTGGTGAAGCTCAATTTCAAAGATATATCTAGCTAATTTATGCTTTTAACTTTATTTGCTACTAAGCCAAGTAATATAATAAAATTATGCAGACATAATCATCACAACTTATCATTTTGTGCCCATATTTTTACTAGTTTTATCATCTAAAATCTCCTTAAAGTTGGAATTGCATTAAGTGTGATTATACTTGAACAAAGAGTTTTAGCAATTGATCTTTCTTTTCATGTCCTTTGTTTACCCAATTCATGGATTTGATTAACTTCATTCCCATCTTTAACTTCAGGTTCCAGTTCTGGCCTTACATTAAGCTAATGATCATATTCTGGCTCATCATACCTGACTTTGGACGAGCTTCATATGTTTATAATAACCTTATTCGCTCATGCATCATTGTGAATTCCCAAGCAGTCATAAGCAGGTTAAAGAACTGGAGGAAGTTATTTTTCAGGAAAGAAAACTTCTTACTGCATGCTGAGAGGTATATACAAGAGAATGGAACTGAAGCCTTAGAGAAGCTCATTGCTAGCAAGGTAAACAGTTTCATGGCAGTTTGGTGTATAAATTAATTATAGTACGAACACTACAGGGATAGAAGGTTCATAATGCTATAACTCTAGAAAAATAATATAGAGAAGCAAGATTTTGTATATGGCAGTATCTGGAATTGGCTATTGAAATTTTAAGCTGATGCTCCTTTTCTCCTATTGAAGATCACAACACACAATATAGGTGCAGAAACAACAAATACGACCAGAGCTACTGATAAGAAAGAAACACAACAGGTAAATCTTGTGTTACTATTGCAGTTACGACATTAATATAACTCTTGCCATAAGTCTAGAAAAATAATATAGAGAGGAAAGATTTTGTATATGACAAGGCTACTGAAAATTTAAGCTGATGTTCCACTCCTCCTATTGAAGATCACGACAGGGAATATTGGTGCAGAAGCAACAAATACAATTAGAGTTACTGAGAAGAAAGAGACACAACAGGTAAATTTTTTGTCACTAGTGCAGTTGTGACATTAATATAACTGTTGCCACAAGTCTAGAAAAATAATATAGAGGATTGAGTTTTTGTGTATGGTAATGTCCTGGAATTGGCTACGAAAATTTGAGCTGACGATCCTTTCTCCTATTGAAGATCACAACACACAATATAGGTGCAGAAGCAACAAATACAATCAGAGCTACTGATAAGAAAGAAACACAACAGGTACATCTTGTGTCACTATTGCAGTTATGGCATTAATATAACTCTTGCCATAAGTCTAGAAAAATAATATAGAGAGGGAAGATTTTGTATATGGCAAGGCTACTGAAAATTTAAGCTGATGCTCCACTCCTCTTATTGAAGATGACGGTGCAGAATATTGGTGCAGAAGCAACAAATACAATTAGAGCTCCTGATAAGAAAGACACACAACAGGTAAATTTTTTGTCACTAGTGCAGTTACGACATTTATATAACTATTGCCGCAAGTCTAGAAAAATAATATCTAGAATAGAGTTTTAGTGTATGGTAATGTCCTGGAATTGGCTACTGAAAATTTGAGCTGACGATCCTTTTCTCCTATTGAAGATCACAACACACAATAGAGGTGCAGAAGCAACAAATACAATTAGAGCTACTGATAAGAAAGAAACACAACAGGTACATCTTGTGTTACTATTGCAGTTATGGCATTAATATAACTCTTGCCATAAATCTAGAAAAATAATATAGAAAGGGAAGATTTTGAATATGGCAAGGCTACTGAAAATTTAAGCTGATGCTCCACTCCTCTTATTGAAGATGACGACGCAGAATATTGGTGCAGAAGCAACAAATACAATTAGAGCTCCTGATAAGAAAGACACACAACAGGTAAATTTTTTGTCACTAGTGCAGTTACGACATTTATATAACTATTGCCGCAAGTCTAGAAAAATAATATAGAGAATAGAGTTTTAGTATATGGTAATGTCCTGGAATTGGCTACTGAAAATTTGAGCTGACGATCCTTTTCTCCTATTGAAGACCACAACACACAATATCGGCATAGAAGCAACTTATAGGATTAGAGCTACTGATAAGAAAGAAACACAACAGGTAAATTTTTTGTGTAACTAGTGAAGTTATGGCATTAACATAACTCTTGCCATAATTCTAGAAAAATATTATAGAGAAGCAAGTTTTTGTATGTGGCAATGACCTGGAATTGGCTACTGAAAATTTAAGCTGATGCTCCTTTCCTCCTATTGAAGGTCATCACAACACACCATATTGGTGCTGAAGCAACAAATACAATTAGAGCTACTGATAAGAAAGAAACGCAGAAGGTAAATTTTTGTGTTAGTAGTGCAGTTATTACTTAAATATAACTCTTGGCATAAGTTTATTGAATGAAGAAAGAATATCATGTGTAGACAAATGGGAATAAGATCCAAAAGGAACATAAAGACATCAAAGATGTGGAGATGATTGAGAAAAAGGAAATTTCTGCAGGCAAGCAAGTAAGGTTTCCTATCACTTCCCTCAAAATTAGAATTTTTAAAGGAATAATCAAAGTTTTAGGCTTATCAATAATGCAGTAGTATGGATATGGTCATGATGCATAATATTGACAGTTTTATTTTTTGTGAATGTTGCTGATGTCTGATACAAATTTTATTAATACTGCGATTATTTTTTTTATTTCAGGATATTCCTGTCATGCCTAACCCTTCCTAAATCAGAACATTTCATCAGCCACAAAGGAAACTAATGGAATGGCAAAGAAAGGTGCAGCTGGCGGAGAGCTTCCTCAGAGTTCTACACATAAGAAAGTGCAGAAAGAGTGGACTTGTGCTGTATGTCAGGTGACAACTACCTGTGAGAAAGACTTGATTACGCACCTGAATGGGAGGCGTCACAAGGCTAATTGTGAAGCTTTGAATACAAAGAATCAGCCTAGTCCACAGAAGATGAAAAGTGATCAGTCCAAAGAAGAATGGAAACCAAAGAACTTCATCAATCAGCCTGCAAATGTAGAGCAGAAGAATATCCAATTTTCGCTGGTGAAAGAGCAAGCTCAAACAAGCGGGGAGCCTGAGAAGAGGATGCTTAATGATCCAGTGAAACAGAGTAATATTAAAAGTCAGATGAATAACAGCACAAGTGATCCAAAAGGTGTTATGATGAACAATTCCAAATTAAGATGTGAAGCCTGTAATATCAGTTACACTAGTGCGGCTGACTTCGCCTCTCACATAAGGAAGAGGCATTTGGCTCAAATTCAAACTTGTTCTGAAGCATAGTTTAATTGAGTTAGTAGTACTAGTAGATGAGTTTACTTGCACTAATGCTACAGATGTTTAAAGCCTGATTTATTGATATCCACACGTACTATATATCTCGATTCTAGTTCCACCTTGTTTCAAAGAGTCTATGCATGTATTTTTCTGTGACTTGGTAATTTGCAATTTATAGTTCACTGTGTAGTTTGGCTGGAGAAAGTGTGTTATTGAACGCAACATTCCCACACTTCACATTTTTCTTTCCTGTTGTATGTTCAACTTTTTACCAATTTCTTTGCATTGTATTAACGTTTCCACTAGCCGTTCATGGCACCCTGACATGTGATGAAGTCATTTATTTATAGCGTAGCGTATCTATTGCAGCTTATTATTGCTTCACTGCATTCGCTGGACTTCAGGTCCTCGGCCTATAATTGATCTGACTAGTCTTTGTTCTTGTGTTGTATAAAAACTAATTATTCCTCGCTGTTGTAAAACTAATTATTCCTAATTGTGTAGCTTCTTTACGTCAACACTTCAAACCTCTTGGTTTACTTTGATAATATTAGCACCTTCACTGGTGCTAAAATGTAAGCTTCAAGGGGGATTAATCACTGTGCAATAAATACCTTAGGTTCATAAAAAATGTAGTCATTTTTCTGTTATTTAAAGAAAAAAATTTTCTAAGTTTTTTTTTTTTTTTTGGGTGGGGGAGGGGGATGGATGGATGGATAAGATTACTTGTAAACTACATATTAAATACTGTAGTCACAAAAGATTTTTTTTTTCAAGTGAATTGCATATAGGCATAATAGAATAGGAAAATGATGCATATCTTTTCTAGGATTATCTTTTGCCTTAAATACAGGTAGTAGGGTGATAATGGCCTCAAAGCCACCATCCAGTCCATTGGATGCTTGGCCCCAAATATTAGTCCATAACACCTATCAAATAGAATTCCTTCCCTTAACAATTATTCTTTTATCAGTCACTTCTATCGATTTAATTTGTCGATATAATATTTTTTATTGAACAATAAGCATTTTTTATATATTTGTCCCATTTAAGTGCTTGTAATTTGATTGTGAAACTTCAATCTTCACACAAAAAATGCTTCCTTAAGATTTAAATTTGCATTATACGAGATAAAAATTATTTATCACTCAGTAAATTTTAGTATATTGATTCCTCTAAAGGATACAATCAAGGCTAATTATACGTGGACAAAATTTAATGAGGAGACCAAATGTTGGTTATTAGAATTATAAATAATTATATTAATATATAAGAACTCTCGATTGAACAACTTTCTTTTCAAACCTATTTTGTTGGATAGGTTTGGTTATCATGACTTTTTTTTTTTTCCGCCTCGGGTTATCTTGACTTTGCACTATGTTTGACGAATGAAACCGAAGGACATCAAGCCAACAAATTCCTGGTCCAGTACCAACTACGCCAATGAATAATGGTCACTTCATTGACTTGTGTTTGAGCTCAACAATCAACATCGAACAAAAGAAGACTAAGACTAATAACCAGACTTTAATGAAGTTTACCTGTATTCAAAACTTGGACTTTTTAATCTTTCAAGCTCAATTATTTTTGGGTCAACTTTCAATATCAACCTGAAGCAACTGGTATGACAATTTGGAGTGAATGGATATGGCATTAATTGACCACGGAATCTTGTAGTCCACATGCAGACACGAGGGAGATGTGAGATGAGAGGAAGAAAAATAACGAAAATGCATAGCATGAAATCTTGATATTAATTTTTATTTTAATTCAGGAGTACAAAGGTTTTAGCAACAATATACACTTGATGGTGTGGCTTTCAAGATTTTTGAGAGGTTGGCATTGCCAAGTTGATCTTGCTACCGCCAGCTGAATCCTTCCATTGCTGAGTTATTGTTTTGATCTGTGTATAGAAGTTAACCCCTGCCTTGCCTGCAATTCAACAAAGAATATCAAATTCAAATTTGTTGATATCCGAGGTCCCTGTCGAACGTCCTTTGATATCGGAAATCCGAATCGTGTACTCCAATGGTATTCAGGACGGACTCAAGAGGCCTTGGAAGTACCTTGAAAATACACCATGGCGGTACATTTCCTTTTGACCTCGGACTAGCTCGAAAAATACTTTATGATTCATATTTCATGCGTACACAGCTACCTAAAAAAGACGTCTCAGCTAGTATAAAAGGTGAACAAGAAGGGTAACAAAGGGTAACTTTTTTCCTCACCACCAATTATTTTCCTGATTTCTTACTTGGGCGTCGGAGTCCTTTTTGCAGGTACCCGCCGGGAGGATCGCGGAGAAGTCATGGGGAGCTCACCAATTCAGTCCCCATTTTGGGTTACGGTACGTAACATTGGCGCCGTTCCGGGAATAACACCTTGTTTCACCCTACAACCTCGACACTCCCATAATACTCCTATAATACCCCTCACCCACCATCAAATACACCAGCCTTAGCAACTAGCCTAAATCACGAAACTGGTTGCCACGCCACCACACCCATATCCTCATCCTGGGAGCCCAGGAGCCACACACACCATCCCACGAGGCCTTTCCAACCATTCCTGCGTCCCCCAGCTTGTCCCCACTAGCTGGAGAGATGGCCAAAACAAAGACCATTGGCCGATTTCACAGGGCTGGCTCCAGCCTCAATGCCAGGCCCTTCCACACCTCCAACTTCACGGCCCGCGATGGGCTAACCGGTGAGATCGAGCCTCCGCCACTAGAGACCACAGGCGGACATCCTGAATACCAGATGAAGAGGCAATGAGCGCAAGAGAACCACCCCGTTTCGGTGGTACAGGCACCAGAGGGTGCCAACCTCCCCTATGAGGAAATTCTGAATTTGTTCAGGAGCAAGGTATGAGGATAACCAGGAGGCGGAGCTGAAAGACGGAGGCGCCATGAAGAGAGGCGGAAGGGACTACGTGCCCCGAAGAGGTGGAAAGACGGCTAAAGGCGGGATAATAAAATTTTGGAACTCGAGGAAAAGCTACGAGCAGAGGAGGCACTACGCAGGAGCCCATTTGGAGGCCCGATGGAGGCCTGGGGGCATGAAGCGCAGGGGATTCCTACGCCTGAGTGGTAACGATCGACGTTCGACCTAGCATGAGTCGAGTTCCACTTCTTCGTCCGCAGAGACTAAGCGTATAACGGAGGGAGAGCGGGAGAACACAGGCTACGCCCCATGAAGATCAAGACATGCAGACTCCTTTCGACAAGGCAATCGTGAAATATCCCGTCCGTTACTTTCAAACCTCCCACAAACATAAGACCATATGACGGACCACCGATCCTCAAGAGCACCTTGACATCTTTCGAACTAGGATGATGCTTGACGGAATGGCTGTCCGTCAGATGCAAGGCTTTCCCCTCACACTGCAAAATCGCCGACGTGGTTTAACCAATTGCCAACAAGCTCGGTGCATCGCTTCTGGACCTTAGCTCTCGCTTTTGGCACAGTTCACCACCAGCCGTGCAAAGTTGAAGTCCGTGACAAGCCTACTGTTTCCGCAGCTTCCAACGAGCCCCTTCCAGAGTACCTGGAACGATTCAAGAGGAGGCCCTCCAGACGGGATTTAACCGCAGGCCCAGTAACTCTCATCGGAGGCCTCAAGCGTGGGGACTTTCAACGCTCTCTTGCTAAGAAGGAGCCCAGAACACTCGAGGAGTTGGTCAAGGACAGAAAATATATCAACTTGGAGGAGGCCTTGGGGTTAGCCGAAGGGCGACTTCGGAGGACGAGTCCACGGAGAAGGAAAGGCCGAGGGACAACCGCCCACCAAAGGCAGGCCGCTTTTCCGAGTACACCCCGCTTCGAGTCTCATCAGCAGCTTTATAAGGAGATCTACAACACGGAAAACTTGCCAAGGGTTCCGCTCAGTCGCTCCCGGACAGACAAATCCGTGTACTGCGAGTACCATCGAAGCCCGGGCCATAGGACGGAAGATTGCCGAGACCTCAGAAACGTGGAAGAATTGATTGAGCTAGAAAATTAGCCAGGTACATTCCTCCAGAGAAGTCCAAAGAAACGAAGGTTATCTCCTGGTAGGAGGGAACCCGAAGAGCCGTGACACGGCACCCAACGAGCAAGGCCCCAGAGCACAGGGAGAACCTCGTTGAGGGCCAGTGCCTCGTACCATCCACACCATTTCAGGAGGCTTCGCTGAGGGGAATCTCCAGATCATCCATAAAAAGAGCACTGAAGGAGGTAATGAAAGTTGAAGAAAGGAGCCGTGAGCCAAAGGCCTTACACCGTTCACCGATCTCTTTCTCGAACGTCGACAATCCCGAGGTCATTCCAAGCCATGACGACCCGATGGTGATATCCGTGCTCACAATGAACACTGAGATAAAAAGGATATTGGTCGATCAAGGAAGCTCGGTATATCCTCTTCAGAGACGCCTTCGACAAACTGGGACTTGGAGATAAAGACTTGAGAGCCTACCCGATGAGCTCGTCGATTTGAGGAGCAGAGTTTGACCTAATGGTTACGTCACTCTGCATACCACAGTCCGGAACGCCCCGAGGGCAAAACAGTCTCAGTGAACTTCCTCGTCCGAAGACCTCTTACAACATCGTTATGGGAAGGCCGACTATTAACAACCTGGAGCAATAGTTCACAGGACACTTGGTCATGAAATTCCACGCCCTGAAGGGAAGATCGTCACCATCAGAGGAAGTCAGGAGATGGCAAGGCGCGCGATAACGCAAGCCTCAAGGTGCATAAGAAGGATGTGGCCATAGTAGACCTAGAAGTCCGAAGTTAGAAAAGTAGTGACGCCCAGGAGCCATAAGACGAGCTTGAAGAAATCCAAATCGCGAAGAGAGTGAACAAATGACCAGATAAGCAACATTCTGCCAAAAGAACGAAGAGGCTGACTCAATTCCTTCAAGAGAATAGGGATGTGTTTGCCTGGTCCGCCCTCGACATGTCGGGAGTGGATCCATGTCATGACCCATACATTGTCTATCTACACTGGGACTACCCGGAGCGCAACGAAGGCGGAGAATGGGAGGAGATAAGGAGCAAGAAGTGGAAAGGCAAGTCCAGGAACTCTTAAAGGCCGGTTTCATTCGAGAGGTGCAGGATCCCACATGGCTATCAAACGTAGTCATGGTCCCTAAGGCGAACGGCAAGCTGCGCATGTGTGTGGACTACACCAATCTAAACAAGGCTTGTCCGAAAGATCATACCCACTCCCAAGCATAGACGGCTGTTGATTCAGCTTCAAGGATTCAAATTCCTCTCTTTTATGGATGCATATTCGGATACAATCAAATCCCAATGGATCCGAGGACGAAGAGAAGACGGCATTCATGACTCATCGAGCTAACTATTGCTACAAGGTGATGCCTTTTGGGCTAAAGAACGCAGGTTCCACTTACCAATGTCTCATGAATAGGGTTTCCTGACAAGCTCCTGCAAACCTTAGAAGTGTATATTGATGACATGTTGGTAAAGTCAACTAGTTCTGAGACGCTCATGGAGGACCTCAGAAGTACCTTCGCTTGTCTCCTAAAACACGGGTTACGGCTCAATCCTTTGAAGTGCGCTTTCGCCATTAACTCAGGAAAATTCCTAGGGTTCATGCTTACACACCGGGATAGAGGCCAATCCTCAAATGAGAGCGATAATAGAGATGGAAAGCCCATCAACTCGGAAGAGGTCTAGCAACTAGGGAGACTACCGTTTTGTCCCGATTCCTTTCCAGTCGGCGAAGCTTACTCCCGCTATCGAATTGCTAAAGAAAGACAAGAAATTCGTATGGAGAGTAATGTGAAGCCGCATTACAACACTTCAAGCAATACTTGTCCACCCCACCTGTCCCCGCGCAGCGAGCCTGGAACCAGGCGTTGGTGCGTTAATATAAAAAAAAAAGGGAAGCAGGACCCTATTTTACTAGCAAGGCCTTTCACTACGAACTCCTATACCAAAAGATCGAGAAGCCTTTGCCCTGATCCTAACCTCAAGGAGGCTTAGGCAATACTTCTAGGCACACCCGATCAAGGTTCGATCTACCAGCCAATCAGGCAAATCCTCAAAAGGAACTTGGAGAACGGATGATAGCATGGTCCATTGAGCTTTCCGAATTCGACATACGATATGAGCCCGACAGCCATCAAAGGCCAGTGCTGGAAGATTTCGTACTAGAATGGGCTAACGACGTTTTGAAGTAGTGGATGGATGGAGGCTCTTCGTGGATGGCTCCTCAACCCGAGAGGGGGCGGGAGTCATATTAGAAAAAGGAGAAGAAAGAATTGAAATGTCAACAGCTTCAATTCCCAACCTCCAACAACCAAGCGGAATATGAGGCATTGATAGCATGACTCAACCTCACAAAGGAGTTGTCCATCACCCAGCTTGAAGTCTTTACTTCTTTAGATCATGGCATCCCACATCTTTGGGAATACACCGCGAAGGAACCTCGACTCTAGAAGTACCTGAAACATGTCCAGGACCTCATCTCGAGTTCTTGGATGGTCCAAATCCAACATATACCTCAAGAAACAAAATTCTCAGCAGACATTCTATCAAAGTTGGCCAGCACCAAACCTGAGGGAGCAAGAGTTTAATCATGGAAACATTGAGTGCTCCACGATAGGAGAAGCTGGTTGCGGGTCAAACCATCCTGGACTGGACAACCGAGATTAAATGCTTCCTAGAACATGGAACCTTACCAGGAAGACCCGCTCAAGAGCAAGAAGAACCCGCAAAGAGGTTCCGCACTTCACCCTCATTGACGGAGTGTTATACAGGAGAAGTTCCTCTCAACCAATGAAGTGCCTGGGGAGCAAGGTGATTATGTGCTATGAGAAATCCATGAGGGAGTCGGAGGACAGCACTTAGGCCGCCAAACCCTGGCCTTGAAAACCCTCAAGCTGGGTATTATTGGCCGACGATGAAGAAGGATGCTATTGAACTCACAAAAAAATGTGAGAAGTGCAAAAATATGCGAGGTTTCACATTGCTCCAGAGAGAGATTGACTTTAGTTACTTCCGCATGGCCATTTGACCAGCGGGCCTGGACCTCCTCCACTTCCGACCCCGGGAATCTCCGTATCTGGTTGTGGGAATTGATTACTTCACAAAATGGATTGAAGCAGAGGCATTGGCTAGTATAACCTTAGCCCGATGTCGGAAATTCGTGTGGAACAACATCTTCACCGCTACGAATCCGAAGAAGATCATTACCGATAATGGGACCCAGTTCACGGATCAGAAATTTAGGTAACTATTGGAGAACTTCAAAGTGACCCACCTACCTCGGTAGAGCATCCACAAGCAATGGGAGGTAGAAGCCGCGAACAAAGTCATCCTCCAAGGACTCAAAAAAAGGCTAGACCAACCAAAAGGAGCATGGGCCGATGACTGGGAAGTGTCTGGGCTTATCCACCCACACTCGGATCCGGGAAACCCCCTTTCGCCTTGCTTATCCTTGAGGCCATGATACCAGTGGAGATTGGCGAGCCAACCCTAGAACTATCCTATATTCCGAATAGGTCAATCCCTCAAGAAGGAAGGAAGAGCTCACTTACTTCCTAAGTTGAGAACACGCGCACATTGAGCTGGAGCTAAAAGAAGAATTCTCAGAGATATAATCGTAAGGTAATCCCAAGAGCCTTTGGTCAAGGAGAGTTGGTACTAGAAGGGTGACATCGGACCACCAAAAACCGAATAGGGAAAACTCGACCCAACTGGGAGGACCATATAGGATTGCCGAAGTCCCGGAAAAGGTGCGTATAAACTCGTCACAATGGAGGGAGAAGTCCCACGACCTGGAACGTAGTTAATTTGAGAAAATACTATGTGTAGGGAACAATGTAATCACATCTACGATTTGTCAAGGTACTCTTTTTCCTCATCCGAGTTTTGTCCCAATGGGTTTCTCCGGGAAGGTTTTAATGAGGCCTTGACAACGTAGGTCGAATTGGACATATAGCCAATCGGTTCTAATCAATAAAAGATCTTTTTAGCCAAACCAAACAAATTGTCTCCAAGCAACATCCGAGCAAAGCCTCGCACAAGTTCGATGAACTAAACCGATATCCATCCGAACTCATCGCACCGATAAGGCAATTCTGAACCTCTTCTGAAGCAAAACCAAGCAAAGCCTCGCATAAATTCGACCCGACTACCGATATACATACCGCTACCAAAGGGCGAGAATCACAAAGGTTGGATGAAGTTAAACCCGACATCCATCCGAACTACGTGCTTCACTAACGGGTCACATTCAAACCCTCCGATGCCAAGCGACAAAACTTCGCACAAGGACCAAATCTTCCGTCGCTCTCATCTCTGGGCATAACACGCAATATCTTGAAAATTTAAAAAGGGGATATACAATTGAGAACAAGGAATTCAAAAGCGTAAAAGCATCCATTAATATTCATAATTTTTTACACAAGGTGCCCCTAAGGGATTTACAAAAAAAAAAGGAAAAAAAAGACAAGTAAAAGAATGGGATTTACATGCTCCCTAGTTTTCCTCTTTGGGGATGTCTTCAATACGGCCATCCACAATGTGGCGGAACATTCCAACTTCGGAAAGATCCACTTCGTTGCCAACCAAAACCCGAACCTGGGCCATCATGTTCGCAAATAGATCAGGAGAACTGCCGAACAGGCTTTGACCAACTTGGCCGCTAGCTTGGACTCAGCAATATGAGCATTAACCTTCGCCTTGTCTCCCTCCAAGGCCTTGTACTTCTCTTCGGAGTCCTTCAGTTTCCTTTGAAGATCGGAAACCACCTCCTCCACCCTTCTCCCTAGCCTCCAGTGATTCCACCTTCTCTTCGAGAGCCGCCACCACGTCTCAAAGTCCTACCTCTCGACTCCAAGGTGCTGACATCCGCTTTAGCATAGGAACTTCTGAGTTCCTCTCCTGGAGGCTGATGTAACCAGCCGCTTTCACCAGGATCTTCCTGAAGGGCTAAGCACCTCTTCTGATCTCGGACGAACATGGCGGCAAATGCAGGATTCCAGATGCCGGACATAAACTCCTTAAATGAAAATTTGGAGCGAGAAGAGACAGGATAGGAAACCCTCCCCAAGAACGAGAGGAATGAGTAACCTCGATCCGGAGGAGGTTCCTGACTCGTCGAAGAACCATGCCTCGTCGGCTCCTCGGGTTCTTTCCTTTTCTGCCCAGGCAGAGACGAGGACCCGTGAAGTCGCCTGGAACTGTTGGAGCAGATGTAGTGGCCCAGTTTGTGAGAGAGCGAAGGAGAGCCAAACTCCTACTGAAGACATCTCTGCAAAAGGGAGAAAAAAAATCAGGTATACAAGAAGAATTTGGAAGTCTAAAAAATTACCATGTTCTAGAATGGACCTATATATGACTTCGCATCCCCAGAGACACATCAATGACCTTTTTTAGGTTCACATGGTCAGGATGCTTCCCCCAAGCATCAGTGAAGAACTTGACAACCGACGCTTCCTCGGGAGTAAGATTCCGAAGACGATACGTCGGGAAGAATAAGACGATTGCCAGGAGAGAGGAATAACAAGCTCCCTCGGAAGAAAGAAAGAATGGAGACTCGCCAGGCTTAGCCCGATTTTGAAATACTGCGCTTGAACCCATGGTAGGATTCCTCATATATCTCAAAACATTTCTTGTTTACCAAAGCTCAGAAGACACTGGGCGAGCTTTTTATCTTTCCCCTGGAAAGTCATCAGCCTAAAAAGAGAAAAGAATATCCGTTGTGATGGGGAATTCCAAGAAAGCCGAGAATCAATTGAAAACCCCGAAGAATGGCCCAGGAGTTCGGATGAAGTTGGGAAGGAGCTACGTTCATCCTCACGAATAGCGCGACTTCGAACTCGGAAAGGGAGAGGGACCTTCAACGAGACATCATCGTTTCATACATCCACAAAAATTCTTCTCCCATGACCGTGGTCTCCGCATATCTCCTCTCTGGGAGCACGATCTCGTGGCGAGCACCCAGCTTGGCATTTGGGAAGATAGGAAACTCTTTGTACTTTTCAAGCATCCTCTCGTTCATAACGTCCAATTCCACTATCTAGAAACCTCTCTATACCTCCGCCTAGGAGTCTGAGATACTATCTTGTCCTCCATATCCTACAAGGGAACCACCACCGAGTGCCTAAGAAAAATGGGGGGAAATTTCGAAATTCGCGAGGGAAATAAAAATGAAGATGAAAACTAAAAGGCGGTTCCCCACTACACCGGAAGGCTGGCCCCAGAGAGGGCCATGGAGCGCCGGAGACGCAAAATCAGGAAAATCTAAAAGAAAAACCCAAAGGAAAGGGGAGATGGATGATATTCGAAAATATTAAAACACATGGAGGAGTATGCGTATGAAGGGGCGATGGCGGAAGAAGAAGAGGCGCAGCGAGATTGAGGGCGGCAACACATGGCGGCGGCATGATGGAAGATACACTAAAGTGAAAGGAAGGGAAGAAGAATCTGAAGAGAAGGAAAGCGTGAAGGAGAAGGAAGATAAGGATATATATAGTGGAGGAAGGGGCAATAGTCCGAGACGAATAATAACGCCTTGGTAACGCTATAATCGTCCACGTGGCGCGCAATGGTTGGAGAAGGGAACGCTCTGAGGTGAAAGACACCTTACCGAGAGGATAAGGATGCGGAGACGTCCGACGTACATCGGACCCTTGCCCTCCTTGTACGGATCGCCCAGCTTCAACCAGAAAGACGCAGAACGGATCTTTGAGAAGGAAACGTGTCACGAGCAAAGAAAGATCAAGTATCCAAAATCCAGGATGCCATGACTCATGAACTTGTAATTTCAATGACCGACCACAGTTAGTTGGGCAACTGTGATATCCGAGGTCCGCGGAGATGTACTCTGATATCGAAAATCAAAATCGTTACTCCGGTATTCGAGGACGGACCTCAAAAGGCCTCGAATACCTCGGAAATGTACCATGGTGGTACATTTCCTTTTGACCTCTGACTAGCTCGGAAAAATACTTTACGATTCATATTCCATCCATACTACACAGCCTTAAAAGACGCCTTAGCTAGATAAAAGGGAACAGGAAGGGTAACAAAGGGTAACTTTTTTCCTCACCACTAATTATTTTCCTGATCTCTTACTTGGGCATCGGAGTCCTTTTGCAGGTCCACCCGCGGAAGGATCGCCGGAAGGAGTCATTCTGGGAGCTCACAACTCACCCCATTTTGGGTTATTCGTAACAAAATTCAAGGGCATAGCCTATATCATAAGCAAAATGTAACTCTTAAACACTATTAGTGAGTGATAAATAAGTGTAAACAAGCTTTGGGAGAAATCACCCTACCATAGAAATTGAGATCGCCTTAAATGATGCCTTGTTGCCCAAATGAGAAAAAGGGCAAAGGAACTGGAATGGGAACGTTGATGCCCACCTGGTGCAAATGCAGGAACAAATCATGATCCATAAGACTGCCAAATATATTTTGTAGTTATGGCATAGAGAATCTAGGTAAACTGCAAAGTGATCAATTGATAAATAGGCAATGGCTGACCCATCTACTGGTTGAAATTCCCTTGCACTAATGTCCTAAAAGCAAATGCAGAAGATGAAGATCCCACTTAGGTGACATTACCTACCCAGCCTCAATCTCAGTCTGAAATTTCCTTGCAGCAACACCAGAGGTGGTAAATATAGAAGCACCATTCCCATACCTGTTGGAAAAGTAAGAATAACAAACATGTAGCAGTTTAACCAAAGCCAATGATAACAACATGTTGTAAAACCATACTTGTTTTGGTTGACAATGTTTATGGCGTCTTCCAAGCTATCAGCCTGATGTTAAAAAGACAACCAAAAAAAAAAGTGCATCAGTATATCCTTATATTGAGCCAAAATTAAATATCCAAAACAGATGAGTCACCTACAAGAAAAAAATAAACAAGGGAAAATTACAAATACAAAGATGTTGTTGATAAAAATACTTTCATTTTAGAAACAATTAACAACAAATCAAATGCCATTAATCAGTTGAGAGCTCAATTGTTCCTAATCAGGAAATATTTTACCAAGATTATATTTTTTTTATTCTCCCAACAATAAGATCCTAAGGGTGAGACCAACAAACGCACCTCCATGAAAAGAAGAACTGGGCCAAAAATTTCTTCCTGCACAGGCCATATTAGTCATTAGAGACAGTCAAGTTTAATATACATCTAAACTTCAAGTCTCGATTTCTGGGAATTCACTTAGTAGACGCTTGAGAAAATGGAGATTGGGAGCCAAGTACCTTGTAGCACTCCATGTCGGCAGTTCCATCTGATAAGATGGTTGGGCCAACAAAATTGCCAGATTCATATCCTGGGACCTACTTGCCATGCACATGAGTTGATAAGCACTCTTAAATGTTGGTCAAAAAATGAAAAGAAAAGAGTTAAAAAAGAACTTAACAACTACATCGGAAAATAGAGGCCTATGCAAGGACTACTTAAATCTTGTGGAGCACAATCTTGCACCAAAATGTATTTATTTACATTTTCCATTTCACTGTCCTTTTAGGGTGCTTTGTTTTATTGTATCTCGGCCTGATGGGAGTTTAGTCAAGGGAGGGAAAAACTAGGTGCAAGAATAAACGAGCAAACCACTTGTGCGATTTTTACAAGCTCAAAGTCAAGCCACACTAATTTGTTAGTGCGCTGAGGCACTTTAGCGTCATATTGGCTACGCAGTGCGACAACCTTGGGACTTTTAACAAGGTTATTGAAAAGAGATATATGACTAAAAGGATCTATTTTTCTTTCTGGTATTTGAATGGTTGATCAGCAGATGAGCAACATATGCAATAAAATGTTTCACTCCCAGAGGTTTTTATGCCTATCTTTCACGGCAGAGCACTATATATATTATATTTACTGAGCATTTGAAAACATCAAATGAGGGTATAAAAGCTACCACCATATTTCTTCCATCAACCAATAGTCTGGCACCACTGTCAACCCCAGATTTAACTAATATGTGTATCCGTTCCTTTGCTTATGCAGCCAATAAGATTATTTAAGAAACTTAAATAGCTTAAATATACACAAAGGATGGCATGGAAATGCGATGCATTGACTAGCCATGCAAGTAACTCTGAAGACTGGCCATTAAGATTTAAGTTCAAATCCACAGCGTGGAAAAATTAAATACACAATCATAAACAAAACCTGTTTGGTGATGACTGGACCAAGGTCAGTATCAGGTTCAGTTCCAGCATTTACTTTAAGAGCTTTGGCACGCCCAATAAGTTTAGCTTCCGTAGACAAATATTTTGAAAGATGCAATTATTTTTTCTAAAAAAAATTCAAGTAAATCATTAAAGTCAATTATCCAAGGGAGTAAATTTCCATATACACCTGTATCATAAAAAAGTTCAAATATTCAGGACAGCCTTTTGTCTGGTCAATCTCATAATGATTAAAAAGGATGGAAATAATGAATTGGTCATAACAAGATTCACATTGCAATAACAATATTCAGAACTTGTGACTATATGGTGATTGCAAAATCTTGCTCTATAGCGAAGTCGAATTATGTTTAAGAAAAGGGTAATGATTCACTTTGGTGTGATTAGAGATGGACATGCTCACGTCTCCTTCCGCCCATCTTCATCCCTGTCATGGGTTTCCATTTTTTATTTTTCTTAGGAATTTGAATTCCTAGATATTTACCGATATTAAAAAAATTTCAAAAAGATACAAGTTTTTAAATTATTTTGAAATTTGAAACATAAATGTCATTAATAACAAATATTATTAATGCAACATAATCCAAATTAAAGATAACGATATATACATAATGCAAATCCATTAAAGATAATTAATAAAAATGATAAAGTGAATATTTAAATAATTTACATAAATGACAAATTTGCTAGATTTCATAGTGCGAGGACCTCATTCCTCTATCCTTGTCTCATTTAACAAATAGGAACTTCACCTCGTCCCAATAAAGACTAAACATATCCCCATTCCCATTCTTATTGGCAGGAATCTACGGGACCATTCATGGTATTTTTTTTTTTATTATCCAAGCCATTTACATCTTTTTAATAAGTCAATTTTAAAATATATGTTACAATTAATGTGTTGTAATTAGTAAAAAAGTCACAACTAAACATAATTTATGTAGTTTTTTAACATTACATATGACTTATAGTTTTAGTTCATTATCAACTTAAAAAACATATTATAATAGCTTTTTATATAATTATATAATAGTTACACATGGTCAATAAAACTTTTATATAATATTTTTTATGGTAACGTAATTATAAGAGTTTTGTTATCATTAATTAATATTATAGTAATTATACATATAAAATTTTAATGATATAATAATAGTTCAATTATCATTTTGTTTATATTATTTGTTATTATTTTCATGTTAAATAATTTTGATTGAGATATTTGGTAAAGCATTTTTATTATGCTAATGAAAGAGAGATATGAAAGATTGATTGAAAAAATTAATTAATAATTAGAAGATAAATTAAATTCAAAAATTTGCTTTAAATATTAAGATTATGAAAATAATGAGGCATAATTTTCTCCATGAATGAAATATGGAAAACTTTTCATATAATGAGTTTTAAATATTAGTATTATTATAGATATATTATAGATTATAAATTATAAATTATTAAAAGAAATCTTAATTTATGTAGTTTTTTAACATCACATATGAGTTGTAGTTTTTAGTTCATTATTAACTTCAAAAACATATTATAATATCTTTTTATATAATTATATATTAGTTACACATGGTCAATAAAATTATCATTAATTATAATAGTAGTTTTTTGTGGTAACATAATTATAATAATTTTGTTTTCATTAATTAATACTATAATAATTATACATGTACAATTTTAATGATATAATCATACATTCAATTATCATTTTGTTTATATTATTTATTATTATTTTCATATTAAATAATTTTGAATAAGATATTTTGTAGAGTATTTTTATTGTGTTAACAAAAAAGAGATATGAAGGCATAATTGGAAAAAATTAATCAATAATTAGAAGGTACATTAAATTCAAAAATCTACTTTAATTATTAAGATTATTAAAATGGTGGGCCATAATTTCCACTATAAATGACATATAGAAAATTTTTCATGTAATAAGTCTTAAATATTAATATTATAGATAAATAATTTTAAAAAATCGATTTGAGAAGAATTTTGATTTTGGTATGCTATGAAGAAATATAAATAAACATAAGACGAAGGTGGTGCACCTCCTAAAGTATAATATACCACACACCAAGCTATCTAACGATAAGAATCTGAGTGATTATCTATATACCAATATAATGTCAATGCACTATAGAAGACCTATTTTCCTTTTCACAAATATAATTGGTTTAGGGTATTTTGAAAAAGATTTATAACTTTTTGTGTATTGATTTATAATTATGGTGTATTATATAAAATTGATCTATTAATATATTATTAAATCATCACCATGAGATAATATAATGTGTGGTACTCGTCGGTAATATTGTAAAGTCTGCTTTTGACAAAGAAGGGTGAAACAATGAGGTGGAGAATCATGCTTAAGACACATGGATGCACCAGGTGCAGCGAATGAGTTTCCTTTCACCACATTAATCAAACCATGGTAAAATGTCACTAAAAATGTGGGCAAACGCATCTTCCTCCCTTCTTCTCCCAAAATCCTATTCTCTCATCTCTTCCAAATTCACACTCAAACCCTTCTCTATCCAAAACCCTCAAATCCATAACCACTTCTTACTCCCCCAAATATTTATTCATTTATTCTCTCATCTCTCTGCGAACAAGAAAAGAAGTTAAAGCAATCGTAACCAACTCTACATAACAATGGCACATGAAAGAAAGTTCATACACAAAACGAAGCTAATTTTGATAATAATAAAACTTGATTTTATCAACAAATGAACTACTAAACATCAATTTCAAACTGTACAATTACAACGCATAACAAGAATTTCACTTCATAATTCCTTCTTCATAGTTGATACTATAACCTAACAATCTAACATAATCAGGGGGTGAAACAATAAAGAGATCCCCCAATACTACAAGAACACAATACCACTGAACGTTAAATTGGGAATGAAGTGGATGATGTGTTGGTGGGCTTCCTCCTCAATGGGGCCCAACAACAAATTGTAAAACAAAAAAAAAAGGAAAACAAAAGAAAGCAAAAAAAAAAAGGAAACAAAAAGAAAAGAAGACACTGACAATGCGTCAAATTGAAAAACAAGAAAGGAAAAAACCGTGAGAGACGAGAGAAGGCGCCGTAGAAGAGAAAGGGCAGTGAGGGGAACATCATCAGGACGGTGAACGTGCTCTGTTTATCACGAAAATTTAGTATGTTGTTCCTGATGTTGAGCTTGATACTTTGATATAGCCTGTTAATTTTATTGCCTTCTCTGGTGTGGTTTTGTGATACCCACATTGTGGAGTTATATGGTTGTATTCCGCCCATGGGTGAGTATTCTATTGATTGTTGAGATTCCCTAGTGCTACTAGGAAGACTGGTTATATTCCCATTGATCATAGTGGAAGATTTTACTGGACTAGGTCCCGTGGGTTTTTTGTCCCTCTATTTGGGGGTTTTCCCACGTAAAAATTGTGGTGCCTCCTATTTATTTTCCGCCAAATTATTATACTGCCTAGGTATTTTTTTGGTTCTACCTATTTAACTTGAAGGTGGGAATATTTGTTGCTTCGCGTTGATAATAGGGTCATTCCTAGATTTCCCCAACAAAGTGGTATCCGAGCTTTGGTTATTTTTTATTGTGTAGTTTAAATGGAAGAACATCAGGGGTGTAACGCAAGGGACGAGGCAGGGAGTGATCGAAGAGGGCATCTACAAGGAGCCCGCCTCCAAGCGGAGGGGTACATGAATGAACCAATTCACACCCGAATGAGAGGACTTAAGTCTGGATAGGTATGGGACTAGACTTAAAGAGAGCTTATATGAATTGATTGGTACTACCTATGCCACAAAGATGCATCTTTCTTTTAGCCCATCACGAAGAACTCCATAGTTAAGCGTGCTTGACTTGGTAATTTTGGGATGGGTGACCTCCTGGGAAGTTTTCCAAGAAGCATGTGAGTGAGGACAAGCACGCTTGAAGACCGTGTTGGTTTGTGGACGGATCCATAAAGCGGCAGATGTTACAAATGGTATCTAGAGCCTTAACCTCCCCGGACCTGTGGTTCGGGACGAACCAGCGGAAGCTGGTGGGCATGTAACCCGGGACGAGGCGGGGAGTGATCGCCCAGAGGCACGACAAGGAGCGGCTCCTGCCTCCAGCGGAGGGGTACATGAATGACCGATTACACACCCGAATAGAGGGATCTAAGTCTGTATAGGTATGGGACTATACAGTTAAGGAGAGCTTATATGAATTGATTGGTACTACCTATGCCACAAAGATGCATCTTTCTTCGGAGCCATCACGAAAGAACTCATAGTTAAGCGTGCTTGACTTGGGGTAATTTTGGGATGGGTGACCTCCTGGGAAGTTTTCCCAAGAAGCATGTGAGTGAGGACAAAGCACGTGAAGACCCGGGTTTGTTTGTTGACAGCCCAATCCATAAAGAGGCGGATGTTCAAAGGGATGTTACAAGGGGCCAAATATGATCAAGTTGAATTCCAAAATTACTCAGTTGGAAGACCCTCATGGAAGACATGCTATAAGCAAGGATTTGTATGATCAGTTGAGGGAGATAAATATAAGCCTTGATAAGTCTGAAGTCGAATTGAACAGAATGAATAGAAAAGTTGTTGCTTTGATTAGGCAGTGGTTGGATCTAGTGTGTATCCACATGTTAACAAAGAAACTAATGCTCAGAGTATGTGGAGAAATTGGAGATTTATATGAGAGGAAGAATGTGCAAAATAAAGCATATTTGATTTGGAAGCTGGTAAATATGAAATATAAAGAAGGTGTTTCAATGCCAGAGCATTTGAGTAGCTTCCAGGAGATTGTCAATCAGAACAACCAATGAGATTACATTGTCTGATGAGTTGCAAGCATTGTTGTTGTTGAGCTCTTTGCCTGCAGTTGGGAAGTCCTGGTTGTGACATTGACTAAGCTTCAAATGGGAAGTTGACATTGTCAATGGTTAAAGAAAGCATGTTGAATGAAGATGCCAGAAAGAGAGCGGGGTTTGATTAGTGCCTCACCCAGTCAGAAGCACTTGTTGTAGAGTCACTGGAGAAGCCAGAGTAGAAGACCTCATAAACTGACAAGTCAGGAAAGCCGTAGCAAGTCAAGGGGAAGTCCAAGACAAGAAAAGAATTTAATTGTTATCATTGTGGCAAGCCGGGACACATCAAGAAGCATTGCAGATACTTGAAAAGAGAGAAATCAAGAGAAAGAGATGAAGACAAAAATAGTAACAATGATAAAGACACGCGCCTCTGCATATGATGATGTCTTTGTTCTACATCATGAGAACTTCATAAATCTTGCATGTGATGATTCTAGTTGGATCATGGATTCTGGTGCCTCATGTCATGTTACTCCTAGGCGTGAGTTTCTCTACTTATACTGCGGTGACTTTGGCAGAATAAGGCTAGGAGATGAAGGGATATGCAAGATTGTTGGTATGGGAGATGTGTGGCTTGAAACTAGCATGGGTTGTAGATTACATTGAAGAATGTTAGGCATGCGCCTGATATGCGTCTTAGCTTGATGTCAATCAAAGCATTGGACGGAGAAGGTTACTACACTACCTTTGGTGGTGGAAAATTCAAAATCACCAAAGGATCGCTAGTTGTTGCAAGAGAAGATAGTAGTTTCACCTCTACCAGTTGCCTAGAAAGTTGTGCAAAGAGGAGGTGAATGTTGTTGATGATTCCTCTTCAGACTTGTGGCATATGCGTCTTGGCCACTTGAGTGAAAAAGGGCTTGGTGTTCTAGCCAAGAATCAGTCTTCTGGAAAGGTACATCTTTAAAGACTTGCACTCATTGTTTTGTTGGAAAGCATGCTAGATTAGCTTTTCATTATTCAGGACCTCATAGGAGACCACATGTGCTAGATTTGGTTCATACTGATGTTTGCACTATGGACACAAAAACACTAGGAGGTGCATCATATTTTGTGACTTTTATTGATGACCATTCTCGAAAAGTGTGGGCTTTTGTTTTGAAATCTAAAGATCAGGTGCTTGGAGTTTTCAAGAGCTTCCATGCAAGTGTTGAAAGAGAAAAGGGAAAAACTGAAGTGTGTCCAGCAATAATGGTGGTGAGTACAGGGTCCATTTGAAGATTATTGTAGAGAACATGGGATCAGGCTTGAGAAACATTTCCCAAGACTCCTCATAATGGAGTTGGAGAGAATGACACTATTAATGACAGAATCAGGTGTATGCTCTCTCATGCAAAGTTGTCTAAATCCTTTTGGGGTGAAGCAATGAGAACTCAGTGGATTTGATCAACCTTTCTCCTTCGGCTCCTCTAGATGGTGATGTTCCACAAAGAGTATGACAGGAAAGATGTCTCATAGTCACTTGAGAGTGTTTAGCAGGGCCTTTGTTCATGTTCCAAGAGATGAGAGGTCCAAGCTTGATGGGAAATCCAAGCAGTGTATCTTTGTTGGTTATGGTCATGAAGACTTTGGTTACAGGTTATGGATTCGGAAAGAGAATAATCAGAAGCCGAGATGTGATCTTTCTTGAAGACCAAACCATTGAAGATTTTGAGAAGTCAGATAAGCCATGTTCTTACTATAAGTAACAGGATGTTGACAGAGTTCTCCTAGTACTCTTGTTGATGGGGGAGATTGGTTGATGATGGGAATAGGTGGTGAGCCTGCACCTACTCTTGAGGTGTCAGCGAGCAAGTTCTACCAGAACCACCAGTTGAGCCACAATTGAGAAGATATACAAGATTGCATCAGCCTTCTAAGAAATACCCTTCAGATGAGTATGTGACTCTCACTGATAGTGGGAGCAGAGAGCTACCAAGAGGCTATTTCTAATGAGCACAAAGACAAATGGTTGAAGGCCATGCAGGAGGAAATGAATTCCTTGCATTCGAATTACACCTTTGAGTTGATGAAGTTGCCAAAGGGTAGAAAAGCACTTAAAAATAAATGGGTGTTCAAGCTGAAATTTGAAGATAATGTCTCACCCAAGGTACAAAGCAAGGTTGGTTGTGAAAGGTTTTGAGCAGAAGAAAAGAATTGATTTTGAAGAGATTTCTCACCAGTGGTGAAGATGTCCTCTATTCGAGTTGTGCTTGGTGCAGCAAGCTTGAATTTAGAGGTTGAGCAACTTGATGTGAAGAACTTGCATTCCTTCATGGTGATTTGGAGGAAAAAATTTATATGGAACAACAGAGAGTTTCAAGGTTAAGGGAAGGAGGCTTGTGTGCAAATTGAAGAAAAGTCTATATGGCCTCAAGTAAGCACCAAGGCAATGGTACAAGAAATTTGATTCTTTTATGGTAGATCATGGGTATAGTAAGACTACTTCAGACCATTGCGTATTTGTCAAGAAATTCTCTGATGGTGATTTCATAATTCTCTTGCTTTATGTGGATGCCATGTTGATTGTTGGTCATGACAAGCAGAAGATTAGAGTCTTAGAGTGACTTGAGCAAGTCCTTTGCTATGAAGGACTTGGGTTCTGCAAGCAAATCCTTGGCATGAGGATCACTCGTGAGGAAGAATGGTAAGTTGTGGTTATCTCGAGAAGTACATTGAGAAGGTGTTGAGAGATTTAACATGAGTAATTCAAAGCCTGTTGGTACTCCACTTGCTAGTCATTTCAAGTTGAGTTCACAACAATGCCCTACAAGTGAGAAAGAAAAAGAAGAGATGAAGAAGGTTCCGTATGCGTCTAGCGGAGTTTGATGTATGCTATGGTATGTACTAGGCCAGATATTGCTCATGCTGTTGGTGTTGTTAGGCTTTCTCTAATCCTGGTAAGGATCATTGGCAAGCTGAAGTGGATTTTCAGGTACTTGCAAGGCACTTCCAGAAGTTTGTTTATGCTTTGGTAGTGGTCAGCCTGTGTTGGATGGTTACACAGATGCGAATATGGCTGGTGATCTTGATTCTAGGAAGTCTACGTCCGGTACTTAATGACTTTTGCAGGGAAGCCGTGTCATGGCAATCCAGGACTTCAGAAGTGTGTTGCTTTGTCTTCCACTGAGGCCAAATATAATGCGTTACTGAAGCTTCAAAAGAACTCTTGTGGAGAAATTCCTACAAGAGTTGGGCCTTGATCAAGAGAAGTTTGTGTTATTTTGTGATAGTCAGACGTATCCATTCTAAGCCGACATTTCATTATAGGTCAAAGCACATAGAGGTGCTGTATCATTGGATACGTGAAGCGCTAGATGAAGTTGCTTTCATTGAAAGATTCATACTGATGACAATGGTTCAGATATGATGACTAAAGCGCCGACGCGAAGTTTGTTTCTTGTGAGAGAGGACTAGTTTAGGCGTATTCCACTGAGTCGGAAGGGGAGATTTGGTGGGCTTCCTCCTCAATGGGCCCAACAATAAATTGTAAAACAAAAAAAAAAAGAAAAACAAAAGAAAACAAAAAAAAAAGGGAAACAAAAAGAAAAGAAAAAGATGCTACAGTGCGTCAAATTGAAAAACAAGAAAGGAAAGAAACCGTGAGAGACGAGAGAAGAGCGCCTGGAGAAGAAGAGAAAGGGAGTGCAGGGATCATCATCAGATGGTTAACGTGCTCTATTTATCACGAAAATTTAGTATGTTGTTCTGATGTCAGCTTTGATTTTAATATAGCGTTAATTTTATCGCCTTCTCCTGTGGTTTTGTGATCCCACATTGGAGTTATATGGTTGTATTCCGCCCATTGGTGAGTATTCTATTGATTGTTGAGATTCCTGACTAGCTAAGTGGTTATATTCCCATTGATCATAATGGAAGATTTACCCATATGGGTTCCCTCAATTAGGGTTTTCCCATGAAAAATCGCGCCTCCTATTTTATTTTTCTCCAATTATACTGGTAGGATTTTTTTGCTTTACCTATTTAACTAAGGTCTTAAATATTTGTTGCTTCCTGTTAATAATAGGTCATTCCTAATATTTCCCCAACATGATGATACCCCTGCTGCCCGCTGTCCCTTTTCCTAACTCCGTCCCATCCTTCCTCTCGCCGTCTACCGTCTACGCCGCCGCACTCTCTCCCCATTCTTGCTCCTCCACACCACCGTTCAGGTCACCGCACGCCATCTTCGTCGTCATCACCATCATCGTCGACCACCATGTCGCCTCTTCCCATTGCCATGAGTCCGTTGTCGTTCAATTTCATTCATCGTCATCATGAAATCTGCAAATCGTCGTTGTCGCTGTCGCTGTCATCCCAATCATCCCTTCTCTCGTCGATCCTTAATGGGGTTCAAAGCTAGCGAAGAAGCATCTGGAAATTGGGGGAAGTTGGTGTTGCTGAGGTGATTGTTGTTGTTTAGGGATGGAAGAATCGGGGGCGGAGGAGGGAAGAAGGGAGATGCGGTTGTGAATCTGATACTGCTGGGAGAAGAAGAGAGGAAGATGTGTTGGCCAACATGAGACGTACGTAGTAGGAGTGTTTTCTTTGAGGTCGGTAGAAAACGTGTGTACTGACTCCTCGCTTTTCCACTCACCTGGCTACTTTGATAGTGACTTCTGTGTTGACCTTGCAACTTACCGACGAAGACTTCTTTTTCCTTCGTCGTGTTGTTTTCCTCAACTCAACTGTTAGCATGCCTTTTTTATTTCCCACAAAACCCCATCACTTCTCCATTCTTGTAATTCTCTGACTACACCCAACTCCACAAGGGACTGAATCCAAACCCACATCCATCACACATGGGTTACTCGTGGCTCCTCAAACTCGCTCTCAGTTGCATTGATCATTTAGCATGGTATGTATCTATTGTGCATATAGATAATATCCTTCGCTTATTTGGTTTTGTATGGTTTCGTATTTCTGATTCTGATCACGTATAAAATTACCCACATCTTTGCACATATCTCCATCTCACTTGTTCAATGTTGTAGATGGTCTCTTACTTTCTAGTACAATTTCTTCTTATTGACCCTTTTGGCCTCCTTGCAAGTTCATTGATTTTTTTTTTTCTCTTTCTTTTTTTTGGGGTTCCATTTTTAGGCCTCTGGTTGCTCTGGGTTATCCTCTGTAAGTTTCTACCTTTCTGTTAATTTGATTGGGAACATTTCTCAAGAGTATTATTTTGTTTTTCTCTCACAATGTTTTTCTTTTTAGTTGATTCACGCCTACTTTACCTTGCGTTTTGCCGTGTTAAAAAGTTGAAACCTTTTAAATAATTGTTTCACTAATTGCTATGCTACCTTTGTTGTTTATGATTGTGGTTGCATGTGCTCTTGACAGATGTGCTTCCGTACATGCAATCGAGACTGATTCCTATTCAGATACTAGGGATTTGATGTCATATTGGATACTTCTCTCATTGATCTACCTCTTTGAGTATGCTTTCCAGAGGCTTCTTTCATGGTAAATTGTTTACCCTGTATTACGGAAAGAACATTGATACTATTGAGTTTCAATATGATTGTTTTATTTATCTATTTACCTTTTGATTGAGGACATGATTTAACTCTATGATAAGTTTGGGAGGATAAAACAATGCATTTCCAATTTGTCACAGAAAACATTTCTATTTTCTTTACTCTATTAAACCTTTAAGTGTCAGTTCTACAGTAAAATGTTGTCATAAAGCAGCTGCATGCTATAGAATTAGAGGTTTCTTCATTAGAAACATGCTAGCTTATTTTGATATTATACCTGAGGTCCACAAGCATTATACAATATATGCTGTTCATCCTCTCACTGCTATAATCACAAAATAAGAAGCTTGGTTTGAATGAGAGTATGAGTCGGTGTGAACATTAGATTATTTTCTCATCTAATTAATGGGCTATGCTCTTTGAATTTCTCTGAATGCAGAGACTCATTTGCCGAAAGGTCATAAGATTAACAGTGTTTGCATTTTATCAAGTTGTTACTTTTATATTTCTCTACCAACTATTGAATTTCATTTGGTGAAGCTCAATTTCAAAGATATATCCAGCTAATTTATGCCTTTTAACTTTATTTGCTACTAAGCCAAGTAATATAATAAAATTATGCAGACATAATCATTACAACTTACCATTTTGTGTCCATATTTTTACTAGTTTTATCATCTAATATCTCCTTAAAGTTGGAATTGCATTAAGTGTGATTATACTTGAACAAAGAGTTTTAGCAATTGATCTTTCTTTTCATGTCCTTTGTTTACTCAATTCATGGATTTGATTAACTTCTTCATTCCCATCTTTAACGTCAGGTTCCAGTTCTGGCCTTACATTAAGCTAATGATCATATTCTGGCTCATCATACCTGACTTTGGACGAGCTTCATATGTTTATGATAACCTTATTCGCTCATGCATCACCGTGAATCTCCAAGCAGTCATAAGCAGGTTAAAGAACTGGAGGAAGTTATTTGTCAAGAAAGAAAACTTCTTACTGCATGCTGAGAGGTATATGCAAGAGAATGGAACTGAAGCCTTAGAGAAGCTCATTGCTAGCAAGGTAAACAGTTTCATGGCAGTTTGGTGTATAAATTAATTATAGTACGAACTCTACAGGGTATAGAAGGTTCATAATGCTATAACTCTAGAAAAATAATATAGAGAAGCAAGATTTTGTATATGGCAGTATCTGGAATTGGCTATTGAAATTTTAAGCTGATGCTCCTTTTCTCCTATTGAAGATCACAACACACAATATAGGTAAATCTCGTGTTACTATTGCAGTTACGACATTAATATAACTCTTGCCATAAGTCTAGAAAAATAATAGAGAGGGAAGATTTTGTATATGACAAGGCTACTGAAAATTTAAGCTGATGTTCCACTCCTCCTATTGAAGATCACGACAGAGAATATTGGTGCAGAAGCAACAAATACAATTAGAGTTACTGATAAGAAAGAGACACAACAGGTAAATTTTTGTCACTAGTGCAGTTGTGACATTAATATAACTGTTGCCACAAGTCTAGAAAAATAATATAGAGGATTGAGTTTTTGTGTATGGTAATGTCCTGGAATTGGCTACTAAAATTTGAGCTGACGATCCTTTTCTCCTATTGAAGATCACAACACACAATATAGGTGCAGAAGCAACAAATACAATCAGAGCTACTGATAAGAAAGAAACACAACAGGTACATCTAGTGTCACTATTGCAGTTATGGCATTAATATAACTCTTGCCATAAGTCTAGAAAAATAATATACAGAGGGAAGATTTTGTATATGGCAAGGCTACTGAAAATTTAAGCTGATGCTCCACTCCTCTTATTGAAGATGACGGCGCAGAATATTGGTGCAGAAGCAACAAATGCAATTAGAGCTCCTGATAAGAAAGACACACAACAGGTAAATTTTTTGTCACTAGTGCAGTTACGACATTTATATAACTATTGCCGCAAGTCTAGAAAAATAATATCTAGAATAGAGTTTTAGTATATGGTAATGTCCTGGAATTGGCTACTGAAAATTTGAGCTGACGATCCTTTTCTCCTATTGAAGATCACAACACACAACATAGGTGCAGAAGCAACAAATACAATCAGAGCTACTGATAAGAAAGAAACACAACAGGTACATCTCGTGTCACTATTGCAGTTATGGCATTAATATAACTCTTGCCAAAAGTCTAGAAAAATAATATAGAGAGGGAAGATTTTGTATGTGACAAGGCTACTGAAAATTTAAGCTGATGCTCCACTCCTCTTATTGAAGATGACGACGCAGAATATTGGTGCAGAAGCAACAAATACAATTAGAGCTCCTGATAAGAAAGACACACAACAGGTAAATTTTTGGTCACTAGTGCAGTTACGACATTTATATAACTATTGCTGCAAGTCTAGAAAAATAATATAGAGAATAGAGTTTTAGTATATGGTAATGTCCTGGAATTGGCTACTGAAAATTTGAGCTTACGATCCTTTTCTCCTATTGAAGACCACAACACACAATATCGGCATAGAAGCAACTTATACGATTAGAGCTACTGATAAGAAAGAAACACAACAGGTAAATTTTTTGTGTAACTAGTGAAGTTATGACATTAACATCACTCTTGCCATAATTCTAGAAAAATATTATAGAGAAGCAAGTTTTTGTATGTGGCAATGGCCTGGAATTGGCTACTGAAAATTTAAGCTGATGCTCCTTTCCTCCTATTGAAGGTCATCACAACACACCATATCGGTGCAGAAGCAACAAATATAATTAGAGCTACTGATAAGAAAGAGACGCAGAAGGTAAATTTTTGTGTTAGTAGTGCAGTTATTACTTAAATATAACTCTTGGCATAAGTTTATTGAATGAAGAAAGAATATCATGTGTAGACAAATGGGAATAAGATCCAAAAGGAACATAAAGACATCAAAGATGTGGAGATGATTGAGAAAAGGAAATTTCTGCAGGCAAGCAAGTAAGGTTTCTTATCACTTCCCTCAAAATTAGAATTTTTAAAGGAATAATCAAAGTTTTAGACTTAAGCCATGCTAAGATGTCATTTTTGAATGGTTTAGGCTTATCAATAATGCAGTAGTATGGATATGGTCATGATCCATAATATTGACAGTTTTATTTTTTGTGAATGTTGTTGATGTCTGATACAAATTTTATTAATACTGCGATTATTTTTTTTATTTCAGGATATTCCTGTCATGCCTAACCCTTCCCTAAATCAGAACATTTCATCAGCCACAAAGGAAACTAATGGAATGGCAAAGAAAGGTGCAGCTGGCGGAGAGCTTCCTCAGAGTTCTACACATAAGAAAGTGCAGAAAGAGTGGACTTGTGCTGTATGTCAGATGACAACTACCTCTGAGAAAAACTTGATTATGCACCTGAATGGGAAGCGTCACAAGGCTAATTGTGAAGCTTTGAATACAAAGAATCAGCCTAGTCCACAGAAGATGAAAAATGATCAGTCCAAAGAAGAATTGAAACCGAAGAACTTCATCAATCAGCCTGCAAATGTAGAGCAGAAGAATATCCAATTTTCGCTGGTGAAAGAGCAAGCTCAAACAAGCGGGGAGCCTGAGAAGAGGATGCTTAATGATCCAGTGAAACAGAGTAATATTAAAAGTCAGATGAATAACAGCACATGTGATGAAGTCATTTATCTATAGCGTAGCATATCTATTGCAGCTTATTATTGCTCCACTGCATTCGCTGGACTTCAGATCCTCGGCCTATAATTGATCTGACTAGTTGTATAAAAACTAATTATTCCTAATTGTGTAGCTTCTTTACGTCAACACTTCAAAACTCTTGGTTTACTTTGATAATATTAGCACCTTCACTGGTGTTAAAATGTAAGCTTCAAGGGGATTAATCACTGTGTGATAAATACCCTAGTTTTATAAAAAAAAAAAATGTAGTCATTTTTCCGTTATTTAAATAAAAAAATTTTCTAAGAAGTTGATTATTATTATTTTTTGTTGGGTGGGGAGGGAGGGATGGATGGATGGATGGATAAGAATTATACTTGTAAACTACATATTAAATACATGATTTTTTTTTTTTACGTGAATTGCAGATAGGCATAATAGAATAGGGAAATGAGACATTTTTTCTAGGGTTATCTTTTGCCTTAAATAGGGGTAGGAGGGTGATAATGGTCTCAAACCCACCATCCAGTCCATTGGATGCTTGGCCCCAAATATTAGTCCGTAACACCTATCAAATAGAATTCATTTCCTTAGCAATTATTCTTTTCTCAATCACTTCTATCGATTTAATTTGTCGATATAATATTTTTTTATCGAACAATAAGTCTTTTTCATATATTTGTCCCATTTAAGATGCTTGTAATTTGATTGTGAAACTTCAATCTTCACACAAAAAATGCTTCCTTAAGATTTAAATTTGCATTATACGAGATAAAAATTACTTAGCACTCAGTAAATTTTAGTATATTGATTCCTCTATAGGATACAATCAAGGCTAATTATACGTGGACAAAATTTAATGAAGAGACTAAATGTTAGTTATTAGAATTATGAATAATTATATTAATATATAAGAACTCTCGATTGAACAACTTTCTTTTCAAACCTATTTTGTTGGATGGGTTTGGTTATCTTGACAATTTTTTTTTCGGTCTGGGGTTATCTTGACTTTGTACTATGTTTGACGAAGGAAACCGAACGACATCAAGCCAACAAATTCCTGGTCCAGTACTAACTATGCCAATGAATAATGGTCACTTCATTGACTTGTGTTTGAGCTCAACAATCAACATCGAACAAAAGAAGACTTAAGACTAATAACCAGACTTTAATGAAGTTTACCTGTATTCAAAACTTGGACTTTTTTATCTTTCGAGTTCAATTATTTTTGGGTCAACTTTCAATATCAACCTGAAGCAACTGGTATGACAATTTGGAGTGAATGGATATGGCATTAATTGACCATGGAATCTTATAGTCCACATGCAGACACGAGGGAGATGTGAGATGAGAGGAAGAAAAATAACGAAAATGCATAGCATGAAACCTTGATATTAATTTTTATTTTAATTCAGGAGTACAAAGGTTTTAGCAACCATATATACTTGATGCTGTGGCTTTCAAGATTTTTGAGAGGTTGGCATTGCCAAGTTGATCTTGCTACCGCCAGCTGAATCCTTCCATTGCTGAGTTATTGTTTTGATCTGTGTATAGAAGTTAACCCCTGCCTTGCCTGCAATTCAACAAAGAATATCAAATTCAAATTCAAGGGCATGGCCTATATCATAAGCAAAATGTAACTCCTAAACACTATTAGTGAGTGATAAATAAGTGTGAACAGCCAGCTTTGGGAGAAATCACCCTACCATAGAAATTGAGATCGCCTGCAAATGATGCCTTGTTGCCGGTAAATGAGAAAAAGGGCAAAGGAACTGGAATGGGAACGTTGATGCCCACCTGGTGCAAATGCAGCAACAAATTATGATCCATAAGATTACCAAATATATTTTTTTAGTTATGGCATAGAGAATCTAGCCCAAGGTAAAATGCAAAGTGATCAATTGATTAATAGGCAATAGCAGACCCATATACTGGTTGAAATTCAGCAACACCAATGTCCTTAAAGCAAATGCAGAAGATCACACTTAGGTAACATTACCTGCCCAGCCTCAATCTCGGTCTGAAATTTCCTTGCAGCAACACCAGAGGTAGTAAATATAGAAGCACCATTCCCATACCTGTTGGAAAAGTAAGAATAAGAAACATATAGCAGTTTAACCAAAGGCAATGACAACAACATGTTGTAAAACCATACTTATTTTGGTTGACAATGTTTATGGCGTCTTCCAAGCTATCAGCCTGAAGTTAAAAAGACAACAAAAAATAGTGTATCAGCATATCCTTATGTTGAGCCAAAATAAAATATCCAAACAAATGAGTCACCTCAAAGAAAAAAAAGATAAACAAGGGAAAATGACAAAAGCAAAAATGTTGATAAAAATACTTTCCTTTTAGAAACAATTAACCACAAATCAAATGCCATTAATCAGTTGAGAGGTCAATTGTTCCTAATCAGGAAATATTTTACCAAGAGTATATTTTTGTTATTTTCCCAACAATAAGATCCTAAGGGTGAGACCAACAAACGCACCTCCATGAAAAGAAGAACTGGGCCAAAAATTTCTTCCTGCACAGGCCATATTAGTCATTAGAGACAGTCAAGTTTAATATACATCTAAACTTCAAGTCTCGATTTCTGGAATTCACTTAGTAGACACTTGAAAAAATGGAGATTGGGAGCCAAGTACCTTGTAGCACTCCATGTCGGCAGTTATATCTGATAAGATGGTTGGGCCAACAAAATTGCCAGATTCATATCCTGGGACCTACTTGCCATGCACATGAGTTGATAAGCACTCTTAAATGTTCATCAAAAAATGAAAAGAAAAAAAAGAGTTAAAAAATAACTTAACAACTACAAGGGAAAATAGAGGCCTATGCAAGGACTACTTAAATCTTGTGGAGCACAATCTTGCACCAAAATGTATTTATTTACATTTTCCATTTCCCTGTCCTTTTAGGATGCTTTGTTTTATTGTATCTCGGCCTGATGGGAATTTAGTCAAGGGAGGGAAAAACTAGGAGCAAGAATATACGAGCAAACCACTTGTGATTTTTACAAGCTCAAAGTCAAGCCACACTAATTTGTTAGTGTGCTGAGGCACCTTAGCATCATATTGGCTTCGTAGTGCGACAACCTTGGGACTTTTAACTAGGTTATTGGAAAGAGATATATGACTAAAAGGGTCTATTTTTCTTTCTGGTATTTGAATGGTTGATCAGCACATGAGCAATATATGCAATAAAATGTTTCACCCCCAGAGGTTTTTATGCTTATCTTTCATGGCAGAGCACTATATATATTATATTTACTGAGTATTTGAAAACATCAAATGAGGGTATAAAAGCTACCACTATATTCCTTCCATCAAGCAATAGTCTGGCACCACTGTCAACCCCAGATTGAACTAATCTGTGTATCCGCTCCTTTGCCTGCACAGCCAATACGATTATTTGAGAAACTTAAATAGCTTAAATATACACAAAGGATGGCATGGAAATGAGATGCAATGACTAGTCATGCAAGTAATTCTTAAACAATACTCTGAAGACTGGCAATTAAGATTTTGAGTTCAAATCCACAGCGTGGAAAAATTAAATACAGAATCATAAACAAAACCTGTTTGGTGATGACTGGACCAAGGTCAGTATCAGGTTCAGTTCCAGCATTTACTTTAAGAGCTTTGGCACGCTCCGTAAGTTTAGCTTCCCTAGACAAATATTGTGAAGGATGCAATTATTTTTTAAAAAAATTCAACTAAATAATTAACGTCAATTATCCAAGGGAAAAAAAAGATTCAAGTAAATTTCCATATACACCTGTATCATAAAAAAGTTAAAATATTCAGAACAGCCTTTTCTCTGGTCAATCTCATAATGATTAAAAAGGATGGAAATAATGAATTGGTCATAATAAGATTCACATTGCAATAACAATATTCAGAACTTGTGACTATACGGTGATTGCAAAACCTAGCTCTATAGAGAAGTCGAATTATGCCTAAGAAAAGGGTGATGATTCAGTTTGGCACACACCAAATACATACAGATCATTTTGGCAAAAAAAACATCTAGAGAAGGAGCTTCAAACTACATCAAGCTTAGGATGCTACAACAGAAGTAGTAATATACACAAATCAAAACAGAGTATGGTATGATACCATGGTTTTGAGCCACCAACAAAAACAACTGTGCTGAGAGCCATGCACCTTTGTCCAGCAGCACCAAAACCAGCAGCAACTAAAGCATTTACAGCAGCATCAACATTTGCATCTGGCATGACAATCGCATGATTTTTGGCCCCCATATTTGACTGAAAACAACAGTTTATTAGGTGCCCAACTATCGTTGCATCGGCATAAACCAACAAATTTACTAAGGGAACAAAAACTATGAGCACCTACTTGAACACGTTTCCCTTTAGCTGCTGCTCTTGAATATATGTGCATTCCAGCCTTCAGTACAAAATAAGAACATCAAACAAGCATGCATAATAATATAATAGGGACTAGCATTTGCAAAATCTTAGTATCTGAATCAATTGCTCTCTTCTATCTATCTTTCTATAGGCACAGTCAAACCACAAAAATTATACAATTTGTTGACATGTAACAGGAATGACTTTAGCTCAAGACATTTACTTTAGGTTCACAAAAGAGAAATCAGATAAGCTTGAACTGGAAAAAAAAAAAATACTAGATGACTTACAACATTTGAACCAACAAAAGATATGGCTTTGATGTCATCATCATCACAAATAGCATTCACAATATCCTGTCAGCAATTGTATGATCAAGAGCATCAATTAGAAAGAAAAAACAAAGCACAAGCAGTGGTTGACACATCAGAATGTAACAAGTTGCTGCCATTGGAGAAGATGTTTTAACTTTTATGAATAAAATCATAATTTTATGATAGGATAACAGTGATTATGTGGTACAATACAATATTGCATGTTATTTTCAGATTTGAAACTTGAATATATGATAAAATTGCCAAATCCAAAACAAGCCCACGAGTACCTTTACTAGGTAAGTATTACAAGAAACAAATGAAGAACAAGTTTAATATAAAAACAAGTGATGACATACATGAGTTCCATGAACTATATTTAAGACGCCCTCTGGCAAACCAGCCTCCAATGCCAATTCAGCAATCATTATAGAAGCACCTGAAAAACAACAAACTTCAGATAACAACCATGTCTTACAACGAAATTTATTTCTCTTCACCTTGTCAAAAGTAACCAAAGGTGATGAACCATGAATACAAATGAATGCATACTTGTGAATTCTACCAATAACTTGTGTCCAAACTACTATGCTGCATACAAGGGTAGGGAAGACAAACCAACATATTTCTAATAATATTCAGTAATCAATGCTACATATCCCATATACACAAGCGCATGCAGGACTGAGTAGTTGAGGGGTTACTATCACTTAGAACAAAAAAAAAGGTACTATTGAATAAATATAGTCCATGTTATCATGTTGCTCTCCGAAATTGGTTTTTGAAATATTCCTTAGTGATGATCACAACAAAAATGAAGCCTTGACAAGAACTAAATTGTCAAAGAATGTATTTTTGTGAAATTTGCAATTTTGCGTCTTGCATGTCATTCTCAAAATTTGCAAGACTTTGAGCACCTTAATAGCAATAAGATGAAATGGCTAGTGAGTGAAAAACCCTTAGCACTTGCTGAAGAAGAGGTTATCTCATAGGCGATTATTTTATTCAGAAAATCCCCAACTCCTGTTTTTTCACTGTACAATTCAGGCTGCTGTGCTCAAAATGCCTTAAGTTTGTTTTGAATGAAAAAACCATCAGTGTTCATTTTTCCATTATAGTTAACACTTTTCTCCAGACTAAGGACCTAATACAAGGGTATTGATAGATGTAAGAACTGGTATTAGCTATAATAAGGAAAATGCAGAAACTGAAGGAATTTCCTCAAGAAAGAGTAATACCAGTGAAGTATTGCTCCCCCTTGCTGTGAGTTGTATTATTAACAGAAAGTCAGAAGAAAAACAATGAGTAAATGACCAGGTATTCGAGAGACCTAGCACTCTGCTAATTCCACTCTTTTCCAACTATGTGAGATGCTCCCCTCAGCACTCTCTCACTCCCCATATAGCTTCCCCCTTCTTCCCGTAACAGAAAATGCAATCCATCCACCCCCAACCCCACTAACAGTGCCAGCTAGGCAAAGTTACTTACACAACCCTCCTTCCCCTACTTGTTCACACGCCTTACCCGTGTCAGCATTTCCCTTTTTGTTCTTTCTACTATAGACCTTAGCATAAGGTAACATAATATTACCTTGGGTGACATTATAAGGGGCAGGGGTAACAATATCATTATTATTCATAATACTTGGGGTCCTAACAATAGACAACCAAAATAAGTAGAAAACATCACCTGGGTCTTTCTCTGATGGCTTTAGAACAAAGGTATTACCACAGGTAACAGCCACTGGGAACATCTGCAGACAGATCATAGACATGTGGAATTTGTTTTTGTTATTATGCCCTATACAATATTAGGTAGTATGTACACTATGTTCCTGTCATCCATCCTGTCATTCCTGTGTGAGAAATTACAATAATATAGATAGAGACAATACAAAGTTATTCGAACTAAATGTTTCTGGATCATTCTATTAGACTTCTATTGCACGAATTTGTAGCCCAACCAATTAAGAAAGAAAGGTGCACCCAATAACTAAAAGATGAAAGAGAATTAGATTGCCAAAACCCACCCAAAAAGTAAAAGAGAACTTACCCACAAGGGAATCATTGCAGGAAAGTTGAAAGGACATATGCCAGCACAGACACCAAGTGGTTCTCTAATGCTATAAGTATCAACTCCATGTGATACATTTGAAACATACTCCCCCATCTGTAGTGTAGCCATCCCACAAGCATGTTCCACCACCTCTAAAAGACATTAATCAAACTATTCAGAGAACTCCATCAACAAAAATTATGAGCTCAATCAATATCTCACTACAAAATATTCTCAAGCAACATATCAGGAAGACCAACCTAAACCACGAAATACATCTCCTTGTGCATCCTTCAATGTCTTTCCTTGTTCAGTGGTCACATTCAGGGCAAGTTTATCCTGAAACAATTGCATAATACATAGTAGTCATGCAACAGAAACTTTTTGTGCTAGTATGGGTGTCTCTATGTTTGCAAATGCATGTGAGAGCCAAAGTGTTCTAATGCTGACCATATCTCTGCGTATAAGCTCCTGGAGTTTCAACATAACACGTTGGCGTGTCGTAATTGGAGTGTTACGCCATGATGGAAATGCCAGCTTTGCTGCAGATACAGCAGCTTTAAACTCCTCATTTGTTGTCAAAGGAAGTTGTGAAACAACTTCTTGGGTTGCCTATGATCAGATTATAGAAATATTAGAGTCTGCATTCCTCAAAATCACAAATAATAGATACAACTGTAAATTCAGTAAAAAACAACAGTAATACACCTACCGGGTTTATAACATCAATGAAAGTTGATGATTTTGAGTCAACAAAACTGCCTCCAATAAGATTTGGAACCCTCTGATAGAATACAATTAAAAGAAGTAGAGGGCATGAGATGTTAAAAATTCTGCTTATTAGTCTATGTCAATAGCATACACTGGATTATGTGAAATCCAATTCTCACTTGCTGCTAAGTTCCACTATGAAATTTCTTCTGTCATAATATGAAACGACATATGCTACCTAAAGCAACTAATATGATAACACGGTAATACCTGAATAAACAGGCAATTTTATAGAATCACTTCTCAACTTTTTGCAAGATCACTGTAGAATTAGTAGGCCAAAAGACACCCTTTATTCATTTAGCTTGACCAACTACTCCTAACCAGTTCAATTCAAGCAACAAACTCAAAGCAAAATTAAGCCAATGCAAAAATCAAAATAAAAAAATTCGAGATAATATCATATATATATATTTTTATACAGCGATTCCTCATAAAAACAGAGCCTTCATCAATAAAGCCTCGATTTTTGCAAACTTCTGGGGTAATCAACAAGAACCCGTGAATGCAAATTCTCTCAGAAGCCAAATGGAAGGTTGAGCTTACCGGGGATTACGCTTACTGGAAGATGGCTCAGCGGCTGTTGACATATGGGAACTTCCCAAAGCAAAGATCTGAGGCCTCAAAATGTTCAACTTCTTCACTGCAGCACAACACCAAATAAATAAATAAATAACAACTTTTCCTTCATCAAAATCCAAATTCCAAGAATTGATCAACCATCTACTATATGTGGGCACCCAGAAAAAAAGGAAAAAAAGGGAGTAACCGAATGGTAGAGTTACCTCGTTGAATAGAAAGCTGAAACATGGTGGTATTGGTTGTGCTGTGAATCGTGTTTTGGTGTTTGAAGAGATTAAGGATGATAACTTGGGACTTGGGAGTGAGTGAGACCCGAGACACGTAACTGATTCGTCACACTGCTAACTACTAAGGCTAATCGCAAAGCTGTGTCAACATAAAGGACAAATCAAATTGGAGACATCCAAATCAGATTCAATCTCATTACTATTAAATGATTTTCTAATGAAAATGGAACTATCGTTTCGGCTGCGCAATAAATATATATAGATTTGGTTTTTTTTGGTTACATATATAGATTTGGTTTAATTTCGATGCGGGCAATATCTCAAATTAACTTATCTCATATTTAAATTTTAGATATAAAATTTACCTGTTTTATTAATATGATAATATATATTTAAATAATAATATAAACAAATTTTACACTATAAATAAAAATAAATTTTTTTAACATGGCTGCACAATAATTTTGGGTTATGAAAAGTGTTTTGAAGTACCGGTCGGTTGTGTCAAAAACAAAAAGGGTACTGGTTAGTTAAAGCATCTTTCTAAAAGAAAGATATTGGTAGAGTTTTAGAATTTTTAATATATTAGATATTTTAAAATGTTGTTTTTGTATCTTATTTAATTTAATGTTGACACATGATGTGTATTATACATAGTGATAAGAGTTGACTCTTACGGTGCATTTGCTTGGGATTCTAAAGTCCTAAAATCACATTTTTCACTCAAAAAATATCACATTTCATATATTTGAATAAATTTTAAAAATTAATCAGAATCTCAAAATAATCAGTTTTTAACTTTTTTGTAGAAGCTAAAAAGAGTAACTTATGAAAAAAAATTAATTTTCAGCTTTTATAATTAAATATAAAATTTTTGTTTCATAATTATTATTTAAAAAACTAAAACAAACTCACTATTACTATGTTTTTAGCTGGTAGGGAAATGAACTTCCATGCTGTGAAGGAGGTTTTAGTAATATATAGGAGGGGAATTCTTGACTCATGAAAAGTAATTCTTCTCTTTCTTCCTTAGGCTAATTTTCTTTCTTCCTCAAAATTGAAGTGGAATGAGAAAACTAAATCTGCTCTTTTAGTAATATATAGGATGGGAATCCTTGACTCTTGAGAAGTAATTCTCCTCTTTCTTTATTGACTGATGATTCTTTTGTTTTGTTATTATATAGCTTTTAAACATGATTAGTGGATTTGGATTTTCATTCCTTTATGTTTCCTTAACAATCATCCAAATAATCTACCAAAAAAAATATAATCATCCAAACAAACAAAGATGGAATTTTGTTTCCTTTTCTTTCTTTTCTTTCTAATCACTTCCTATTAATTATGACTGATCATTCCATTAATGAAAAATATCCAAACACAATGTTGTACTCCCTACTTAATGAAATAATTTGGTTGAATAAAAATGCATTCATCAAAATTAACCTCTTTCATAGAAAAATTATCTAAAATATTTAATAAATTTTATAAGGAGAATTATTGGAAAAACTCTTTTTGTACTCACTCTAGGCTAACTTTGAGTTTTGCTTAGATCATAATAGAATGTTCGATAATATAAAACATGTTCAGATTTTGATATTATGCGGAATTTAATATTTATTAATCTATTAAAAGTAAGTTCTTAAAATTTAATTTACACTTTTAAATATTAATTATTTGTTAAAGAAAAATAATATATCCCCTACAGGATATATTATTGCTCTTTTTCAATTATACGTTGGCATCATTCCTTCATTAATACAACGTAACTATTTCGTATTGAATTTTATGCACACTTATCATTTCTACAATTTTTTTTACATTAATTAGTTTAAAAAATAAACATTTGTAAGGCCTAATACTTAAATTTTATAAATTAAGATGCAAAAATTATTCAAAAATTAATTAACGTAAATGCTGCAAGGAAAATGCATTTTTTATAGTTAGCATTATATTATATTATATTATACATTGAAAAAGAAATATAAGGGTCCATTTGAAAGCTGAAATTGGAATTGTCATGTATAATTCTAATTTTAATTTCATTTTTTAAAAATTGTAATTGACATACAATCTAAAATTTTATGTTTGAGTTTATTATAAAATTGTAACATGATTGTTACGAAATAAACAAACAAGACAAATAACTATATATACTTGAGAAATATTCATTAAGTTTTGGATTTGATCATTCATAGTTTATAAGTTAAGAACTAAAAAGAGTCCATTTTAATTTTTTTCTTTTAATTCCATAGAATTGAATTTTAAAATTGAGATTCCAATTCTTTATATTACTCTAAATATAAAAATTGAAATTGGATCATCCAATTCCAACCTTCAATTCCATATGCCTACAAAGATATAAAGGTGATTAGAGAATCATTGTTCACACGCGACTAACAACAATCATCAATTCATTCTGACACATAGCTTTTTACACATACGAATAGGTGGATCAAGAACTTAAACAAATAAGTACTGTACACCAACATACCAACAACAAATATGGAACCACAATCAATGAAAGCTAGTGTTAGGCAAACAATTTCATTTCATTTAATTTTCTATGGGTTGCATTCCTTAGCATTAATCTAATTTATTTTCTAATTCTGTTGTTAGAGTCCAATTTCTCCAAACATTCGCTTTCAATTAATATGGATAACTGCATATGTCCAATTTCTCAGTGCTTGATGCTGCGATTCCGTTAACTTAAAATGTTAACGTAAAGTTCCCATGAGAAGACGAAGACCACGAATTCATACGACTATACAGAATGACTACTATTTCTACCTACACTTTATATATGTGATTTTTGGTTTTTGTACAAATGGCCGGATTGAAAGGGAGGGAGCATGTGAATAATATCAAATAATTAATCAAAGCATTCTTTCCATTTTAAAGTAAGTTTCTCTAACCACTACGCATTGATTAAGTGTTCCAGAAAGATAATTTTTACATTGGCAAATATGTTTTTTACATTTTTAAAGTGTAAGGTTCGGTCAGAATTTTCAAATTTACCTTTTTGAAATCCTTAACTAGCATTATAACGTTATTATTATTTCCCATCTCATCTCTTTAAACTAAACGGGGAAAAGTTAGAGTAGAGAGACACATAACCTCTTTCAACCATTATATATTTGAATAATACATATTATAATATTAATATATGTTTTTAAAATAATTTTTAAGCATTACTAATTTTTTATCTTATCATTATTTTATTTTATTATTTACTTAGAATTATTTGCAAAGAAATGATAATATATCATACAGTTTGTGACTCACTGTGACTCAATCAAAATATTTGCAGTGGGGAGTGCCTATGATCTGCTGCAGGCCATTCTTTGGAGATAAAGGGATAACTGCTGGGAGATCAATGATATAGGAAGCTTGGGATATCAGTGTGAATGCGGAAGGGAGAGGGTGTTCATAAAAAATGGATTGCTTGAAAGCTTGATCTGATTGTGGTGCATGAAGAGGAGAAGAAGATTAATTAGAGACAATGCACTTAAGGTGAAGAAGATTGTTTGTGCAAGATGCAGCCGCCAGGCCAGAAGGGCAAGCACCACAGGATTTCAATACTTTGACGTCGCCACTCTTTTTGTCTAAAATACCCTCAATTCTCTTTCATAATTATAACATCAATATATTAATTGCCACTTCTAGTTTTATTCAAACTCAATATTATTAATTTTTAAAAAAACAGTATTCTGATTTTTTTTTAATTATACTTTTGTGATATTTTTGTTTCAGTAAAAAACTTTTTATTTTTGGATATTTTACTTATGAAATATATTAAATTTCATTTTTCTCCTAAAAATGAAAAGTATAATATTATTACAAATTGGTTCTCTTAATCTTAAAGATAGTTTATAGTTGAGTTATATTTTTTATTTCTCTTAATCTTAAAGATAGTTTATAGTTGAGTTATATTTTTTATTTCACATTACTTTCTTTAAATGTAATCGTATTTTATACTTTTTATTTTAATGTTTTGTAAATATTATAAATGAAAATAACTTCAATAAATTATTGTAAACATAATAAATTTTGAATTAAAAATAGTCATTGATTAAAAATTTAATTATATTCACTGTAAATGTTAAAAAAAATTATATTATCATCTGATTATATATCTTGTTACGTTATTTAATGTGTTTGATATCTCATATATTGTCGAAATACTTTAAATAATTCAATTATATATCAACCAGACAACAATTATTAGCATAAAATTTTTATTCTAATAGTAGATGGTATACAACTAAATAAATAATTTAATATATTATATTTCCTTAATTTTTAAAAATAAAAATAAAGTTAAAAACTTTAATAAAAATTAAGGAATTTATACAATATAAGTATTTGTTTTTTCAATATTAGAGTAAATTATATTTATTTAATATTTGATAAAATTATATAGACATTAAATACTTATTAAAAAATATATATAAACGCTAAATGGTACAATACTGAGTATGTACATATATTAAATGATATTTTTTTGATGCAATATTAAGTGGTATACACATTAAACACATAAATTATAAATACTTATAATATTTAGTAGTAATATAAAACTTTAAATTAATTATCAATTGATCTAATATAAAACTTTAATAAATATTTGAATATAAATCTTTTAAAAATTATAAAAATAAAATAATTAAATATTAACATTTTTAGCATGAACTGCTAACAAATCAACTCATGGTACAAATAGTAACATATTTCTTTTAAAATATTAAATTTTTATATTTTGAATAATATTGAAGTAACAATAAATTATTAATTATGAAAGAGAAGTAGGGTATTTTAGGATATTGAAAAGAAGTAAGTCTAAGTAGAAGTGACATTAGAAAAAAATATGTGGCAATAACTACTCCCTATTTTGGCGGAAATAATTTCTAGATCTTAATGATGTGGCAAGTTAAGTAGTACTAGCATTATTTGTAATTGCATTGCTAATATTACTTTTTCTTTTGCTACACTTGAGATATTGTCTTTAATAAATTGTTAAAGTGGTTTTGGGGAATAATAATGCAGTATGTCATGCATGATGCCCTGATAATTTTGAAGAAAAATGGATCAATGGTGTATTTTATTACCAGATAAATCGTATTATTAGTATTTTAGTTTAATTTTAATGCAGTATCAATCAATCAGGTGCTTCTATTTGCAAGATTTTTTGATTAATATGTGATTGAATCAAACACTTTTATTAATATAGCAACACATAATTAAATATTTGTGTAAAATTATTTTATACTGATAGTGCAATAAAATTAAACTCTATTAGTGCCCCTTTTTTAAGTCATATGAAGGGAAAAAAAAACACAAAATATTTAGTTGTAGTGAGTGAGGGTTTTTTATATAAATAAAATTGAAAAAATAACTAATTACATAGATGCATTGGTTTTTAATTGGTTACAGAAATGTCCCATTTTTAATTTAATAGGAATCTATACAAATCGACTTCTATTTAAATTACAAAATTTTAAAGTTTTTTCAATTGTCATGAGTTTCTATTTCTATTTTTAATTTAAAGTCAATTTAAATCGATTTTAGAAATATTATTAGGATGTTAAATTCAATTTAAATAGACTTTTGACACACTTGCGCCACTTAGAATTTAATTTAAATCGATTCCTGACACATTAGAGTAGTGTCAAAAGTATATTTAAATCGACTTCAAGCTAGTATTGACAATTGAAAAAGCTATTGTAGTTGATCTTTTATAAAGTCAATTTTTGTGAAAAACTTGATCTTTAAAAGAAAATCAATTTAAATTGATTTCTATTAAAAAAATTTATATCAGGATAAAATTCAGCACATGTATATAATAACATATATTTTTTTTATTTTATTCATGTAAAAAAAAACTAGTGAGTAACTAGAAGAATTTATCACGCTTTTTTTTCATATACACTGTTGGCGTACAAATAATATTTGTTTTCCTATAGTGAAGAAAAATGTTTACGAGAAGGATATAATCTTTCGGAAAAAATTGCGTGTATATTTTGAGCTTGCAAAATTGAATAAAAGGGTGTGGTCATATACTTTAAAATTTGCTATATCTTTCTAGGTCAGATATAAATTTTGTCTCCGATTTTCTTATATCATTCTCCGCCCGTACTCAAAATTTGATATCTATGAGACCATATGAAATAACTTATTGAAAAAATACAATTTATAATATCTTATACGACATTGTTTTAACTAAAAAAAAGTTAAAATAAAAATAATCCAAGATATTAAAAATAAAATAAAAATTAATTAATTTATAATATAATACTTATTTAAAATGAAAAGTAAGCTAAAAATATATGATAAATCAAAATTGTTCTAAATATAAGTATAACTTTTTTTTAAAGGAAATATAAGTATGAATTTAATAATGAAAAGTAACTTATATAATATTAATTGATTTGAATATAATTTTATTTTTTGTTGCCCAAAGTAACCATGACGAAAGTAGTGGCTTATCCATTGAAGCAAGAGCTTTTAATGAGATAAACCTCTGATTAGAACAATCTCCATATACACCTTAGGTTCAAACCTCTGACTAGATTTTTAAGGTATGATTTGAATTAAATTTGATCAAGTTAAAAGCTAAGACTAAAATTAATGAAATTAAGAAACAATCAAAATATAGATTTATTTGGTTTTAATTTGAAGGCAAATTCAAATTTTTCCCTCTTAAATTTTACATCCGACAATTGGTCTATCTAAAAAAAAAGGACAAATTAGTCATTTAAGAATCATAAAAAAAGTCAAATTGATTCTTATACGGAGTGACTAATTTCTTTAATATTTTTAATTGGTATGACTTTTTTGACCATTTATTTATGGAATGATCATATTGTCCAATTTTTTTTCTAAAGAAACTAATTTATCCCACATAAAATCTAAAAGGGGTTTATTTGGGGGATTTGTCTAATTTTAATTTTCAATTTTTTTCGGTTTAATTTGCAATTTAGTTTCTGATTGGAACTAGATATAGAGACTCCTATGATAGTGTACCCTTAGTAGGTACATGGGCGATTCAATTATTCTTTCCCCTTTTTTTGTCCTCTTCTCCACTTTGTCAATCAAAAGTTGTCCTATATAAAATTATAGCTAATTTTAAAAAATGGATTTGAGAAGAAATATTTTTTGTTTGGTATACTGAGAAGAAATATAAATAAACACAGACAATAAACAATCTAATCTAATATATCTATCAGAAAAGAAAATAATGTACTATAAATATGCAAGTGTGAAGGAACATGAGACGTACGTAGTAGGAGTGTTTTCTTTCAGGTCGGTAGAGTACGCGGGGACTGATTCCTCGCTTTTCCACTTTGCTTGCCACCCCACCTAGCCACTTTTATAGTGAACCTTGCAACTTACCAACGAAGACTTCTTTTTCCTTCGCCGTGTTGTGTTCCTCAACTCAACTCAACTGTTGGCATGCCTTTTTTATTTCCCGCAAAACCGCATCACTTCTACATTCTTGTTATTCTCTGACTACACACAACTCCACAAGGGACTGAATCCAAACCCACATCCATCACACATGGGTTACTCGTGGCTCCTCAAACTCGCTCTCAATTGCATTGATCATTTAGCATGGTATGTATGTATTATGCATATAGATAATAATATCCTTCGTTTATTTGGTTTTGTATGGTTTCGTATTTCTGATTCTGATCACGTATAAAATTACCCATATCCTTGCACATATCTCCATATTACTTGTTCAATCAATGTTGAAGACGGTCTCTTACTTTCAAGTACAATTTCTTCTTATTGACCCTTTTGGCCTCCTTGCAAGTTCATTGATTTTTTTTTTTTTTGGGTTTCATTTTTAGGCCTCTGCTTGGTCTGGGGTATCCTCTGTAAGTTTTTACCTTTCTGTTAATTTGATTGGGAACATTTCTCAAGAGTATTATTTTGTTTTTCTCTCACAATGTTTTTCTTTTTGGTTGATTCATGCCTACTTTACCTTGTGCTTTGCCGTGTTAAAAAGTTGAAACCTTTTAAATAATTGTTTCACTAATGGCTATGCTACCTTTGTTGTTTATGATTGTGGTTGCATGTGCTGTTGACAGATGTGCTTCCGTACATGCAATCGAGACTGATTCCTATTCAGAAACTAGGGATTTGATGTCTTATTGGATACTTCTCTCATTGATCTACGTCTTTGAGTATGCTTTCCAGAGGCTTCTTTCATGGTAAATTGTTTACCCTGTATTATGGAAAGAACATTGATACTATTGAGTTTCAATAAGATTGTTTATTTATCTATTTACTTTTTGATTGAGGACATGATTTAACTCTATGATAATTTTGGGAGGATAAAACAATGCATTTCCAATTTCTCACAGAAAACATTTCTATTATACTGTACTCTATTAAACCTTTAGTGTCAGTTCTGCAGTAAAATATGGTCATAAAGCAGCTGCATACTACAGAATTGCAGGTTTCTTCATTAGAAATATGCTAGCTTATTTTGATATCATACCTGAGGTCCACAAGCATTATATAATACATGCTGTTCATCCTATCACTGGTATAATTACAAAAAGAAGCTTGGTTTGCATGAGAGTATGAGTTGGTGTGAACTGTGAACACTAGATTATTTTCTCATCTAATAAATCAGCTATATATGCTCTTTGAATTTCTCTGAATGCAGAGACTCATTTGTAGTAAGGTCATAAGATTAACAGTGTTTGCATTTTCTCAAGTTGTTACTTTTATAGTTCTCTACCAACTTTTGAATTTCATTTGGTGAAGCTCAATTGCATAGATGTATCTACCTAATTTACGCCTTTTAACTTTATTTGGTACTAAGCCAAGTAATATAATAAAATTAGCAGACATAATCATTACAACTTACCATTTTGTGTCCATATTTTTACTAGTTTTATCATCTAAAATCTCCTTAAAGTTGGAATTGCATTAATTGTGATTATTCTTGAACAAAGAGTTTTAGCAATTGATCTTTCTTTTCATGTCCTTTGTTTACTCTATTCATGGATTTGATTAACTTCTTCATTCCCATCTTTAACTTCAGGTTCCAGGTCTGGCCTTACATTAAGCTAATGATCATATTCAGGCTCACCATGCCCAACTTTGGACGAGCTTCATATGTTTATAATAACCTTATTCGCTCACGCATCACCTTGAATGCCCAAGCATTCATTAGCAGGTTAAAGAACTGGAGGGAGTTATTTGCCAAGAAAGAAAACTTCTTACTGCATGCTGAGAGGTATATACAGGAGAATGGAACTGAAGCCTTAGAGAAGCTCATTGCTAGCAAGGTAAACAGTTACAAGCTCATTGATGATTTTGAGTCAACAAAACTGCCTCCAATAAGATTTGGAACCCTCTGACAGAATACAATTAAAAGAAGTAGGGGGCATGAAATGTAAAAAATTATGCTTTTTAGTCTATGTCAATAGCATACGTTGGGTTATGTGAAATCCAATTCTCAGTTACTGCTAAGATCCACTATGAAATTTCTTCTGTCATAATATGAAACTGACATATGAGACCTAAAGCAACTAATATAATACCTCAATAACTACTTATTATAGAAAAAAAAAAGCGCAATTTCATGTATGATAAAAGAAACTAACCAAGAATTATGTTTAAACCCAAAAAAAAAAAATCACTTCTCAACTTTTTGCTAGATTACTGTAGAATTAGTAGGCCAAAAGACACCTTTTATTCATTTAGCTTGAGCAACTAGTCCTAACTAGTCCAATTCAAAGCAAAATGAAACCAATGCAGAAATCAAAATACAAAGATTCCAGATAATATCATTTCTTTTTGACATAGCAATTCCTCCTAAAAACAAGTAAAGTGTCATTTTCGCCCTTGAAATTGCACGCGTGAGTCACTTTCATCCTTGAAATTTGAAAAGTAACATATAGTCCCTGAAATTGTAAACCGTAGATCATGTTAGTCCCTGAGCCACTCCCGTTAGTGTGCCGTGATGGTTTTGATGATGTGTCACATAATGTTACACTGTGGTCTTCCAGAGTGTCAATGCAAAGCTGAAAATGATGTTTTAGTTTCTACATCAATTTCACCCGAAACCTTTCACCCTTCCCTTTTCCACACTCAATCTCACCCTAATCCCTTTTACCCATTAACACTAGCATCCTATACCCTTACTTTTCACTGCACATCATCTTTCATCTTCACCATCACCTTATCCCAACCATTCATTGCTTTCATCTTTCACCACCATTCAATTGCCTCAGTTTGCACTCCATATTCGAAGCTTCTTCTTGTAGCTTTTATCGCATTATTCAAAGGTAAGAATAATGTATTATGTTGTGTGGTGGTCCTGCATAATCTTTGTGTCTGGTCCCAATCATGTATTTCGTCTTTGTTATTTTAGTCTCCCTGATATTTGGGGTTTGGGAAAATGAAAAACATGATTTAGGGTTTCCTTGTTTTGTCGAAAGGTTTAGGGTTGATGGAAACTTTAGTGAAGAAATGAATAATGTAAATTTTTTTTGCAAAAATAATAATAATAATAATAATAATAAGTTTTCTTTGCTTATCAGATAGGGAACGTTGAATTTGTACTTTCATCATGGAGGAAACTTTGTTCGAAACTCTAGAGGGAAACTAATTTATGAAGGTGGACATGTAGAACATTTGCTTGGTTGTTGATCAGGACACACTAGATGTGTTTTATGTGGTAGGTTACTATAAGGAATTGGGCTATCATAAGGTTTCAAATTGTTCCTGGAAATGCAAACCAGGAAAAGACCTTAGTAAGGTGTTAAGGGAATTGAAAACAGAATAAGGATCTTTTGGACTTGGTTAGAGATTGTAAAAATAATAATAGTATCATTAATTTGTACTTTGAGCACCCTGTTGAGAAGCTAGAGCTTTGTCCAAATGTTATAGCTTTAGAGGATGGTGGTGCACCTTTGGATGGCCATGAGAACCAACCTGAAGCTGGGCCTAACACTAATCCTCGAGAGAAAAGGGGAAGAGAGCATCCAATTGCCAAAGAAACTCATGGTAAGGCTGTTGTTAGAGAGAAAAGGGAAGAAAGCATCCAACTCCTTTCATTTCCACAGTGATAGTGAGTTCACTGATTCTTATGAAAGCACAGAAGATGTCCTCTATAGGCCTGCTTTAGTTGTCGAAGAAATAGATAGTGAGTTAGAGATGGAAATGGAAGCTGTAAAGAAGAAGAAGAAAACAACAAAGAAAAGCAAGGGTATTAAATCACCTGGAAAAGGGTGCAAGGGAAAACAAGCTGCAAGTAAAAGCAAGAGGGAATCACCTATCAAGAAAAGGAAAGGAAATTCACCTGCAAAGAAGGCAAAGGGAAAATGTGTGAAGATTGACAAAGGTGTTAAAGTTGCTATTGCTAGTAGGAAAAAAATGAAGAAAAAGTGTACAATTGAGTCTAGTAAAGGGAGGAAAAGAACTACAGATAATGTGTTTTCATCTTCTGAAGGAAATGATGAAGGCTTATCAGACTTTGAGGTGCCTGCTGATATAGGGAGAGGTATGTGTATATGTGTCCTTATTATTCTTTATGGTGTGCTTTCTTTGTGTATATTTGATGTATATATTTCTTTATGATGTGGTTTATTTATTTCTTGCTTGTTTTTTTTTTTTACTATAATAATAGGGCATAGACAATCATACTTTACATGGAGTGATGCTCATAGTCATGATGATGAGCCTGCATTGGATGATGATGGAATGAAGTCATGGAAATCTGAGGAGTTGAAAACACCTATTACTTCTGAAGATGAAGGTAATAGTAGACCTGCTAGCCTCAATTTGATGAGGATAACACATTTGGTAATGTGAAATTTGAGAAGGAATGGAGTTTAAGACCCTAGAGGCATTTAAGAATGCTGTCAAGGATTACACTATACATTTTGGAAGAGAGATACAATGGGTAAAGAATGATAAATTGAGATGTAGGGCTAAGTGTCAAACCAAAGGGTGTCCATGGTTGATTTATTGTGCATGGAGTGTTGTTAACAAAACTTTTGAAATCAAAAGTTATCTTAAAGAACACACTTGCAGTAAAGTCTTTAAGAATGGTCAAGCCAATAGGAAGTGGGTTATTGAGAAGCTTGTTAGAAGACTTAGGAAACAACCAATTTTGAAACATGGTGAGGTTGCTGAGTACTTGAAAAGGAAGTGTATGCTTAAGTTGAATAGGGCACTAGTTTTCAAATTATTGAAAGGGCAAGAGCTATAGTGGAAGGTGATGAGAAGGAGCAATATGGAATGTTGTGGGATTCCTGGGGAATTACTTAGGAGCAACCAAGGATCCACAGTGAAAATGAATGTCATTCCCATTCCTAATTCACTACCAGTTTGAAAAATTTTACGTGTGTCTTGAAGCATGTAAGAATGGGTTCAAGGTAGGGTGAGACCATTGATTGGGTTAGATGGTGCCTTTTTAAAAGGCTACTATGGTAGGCAAATATTGTCTCCGTGGGACAAGATGCCAACAACCATATATTTGTTATTGCATATGCCATAGTGGATGTAGAGAATAAGGAAAACTGGAAGTGGTTTCTGACTTTATTGCATGAGGACCTTGGAGATTACAAGGAAAACGGGTGATGCTTCATTTCTGACATGCAAAAGGTAAAACATATATACATAGTACAATACTTAGGGACTACATTGAACTATTTATCATAACTTTAGGGATTAATTTGAACTATTTCCGATAACTATAGGGACTAATTTGAACTATTTCTTAGAACTTTAGGGACTAACTTGAGCTATTATGCTATGCCTTTTTTTTTAGGGTTTGATTCAAGCAATGCGAGATGTGATGCTGGAGTGCATCACAGGTTCTGTGTTTGGCACTTATGGAAAACATTTTCAAAACAGTGGAAAGACAATGAGTTAAAGGGCATGGTGTGGGAGTGTGCAAGATCTATGACTTGTGAACCATTTTAAAGCAAATATGGATAGGCTAAAAAGGAAAAATGAGCAAGCATGGGCTTATTTAGATAAGTGGCCAAAAGAGGTATGGACAAAAGCATACTTTAATGAGGGGCCTAAGATTGACAACATTTGCAACAATGCTTGTGAAGTATTTAATGCAAAAATAACCAATTACAAAGGGAAGCCGATATTGTCATTGGCTGAGGAGGTTAGGAGGTACATTATGAGGACCATGATAGCAAATAAGCTTAAACTAGCTCACTACCAAGGCATGTTAGCTCCAATGCAACAAAGTAGACTTGAAAAGGAAAAGATGGAAAGCAACAAATGGACACCAATATGGTGTGGGGATCGTGATATGGATAAGTTTCAAGTGCATGGTTGGCCTTCCAACATGGTGGTCCATTTAGAAAAGCATACTTGCACTTGTAGGTTTTGGCAACTCACAGGTATGACTCCTTTTAATTTATTTAGTATTTTAGGTCTTGTTTGACTTTTTTCTTATTATGATTTGTTTTTTTCTTTTACCTCATAGGTATACCATGCATGCATGCTATAGCTACTATAACTTATAAGAATGAAAGGCCTGAAGACTATTGTCATGCATGGCTAACAATGGGGTCATATAAGGCTACGTATGAGTACAATGTCAAGCCATTGCAAGGGCATGAGAATTGGGAGCAAAACTGATCACCCAAGACCTGTTCCACCATCAGTCAAAAAGCATATGGGAAGACCAAAAACGCTTAGGAGAAAAGATGGAGATGAAGGCCCTATGAACTCACATAAAGTTAAGAGAAGGCACCCACCTTTTATTTGTTATACATATGGTGTTCAAGGCCCTACCACTAGGAACTCTAAGGAACCTAACAAAAGAAGAAGAAAAGTCAAAGGGGAAACATCTACCATTGATCAACCTACAGCTACAAATGAATCTACTAGTATGGCAATAGCTGGCAATGCAACTAAGACTATGGTAGTAACTGTGGAGCAACTGAGATTGACTTGATTCAATCATATCCTCCTAGTTCTCTAACACAACCCTCTCAAAGTCCACCTATTGTAGAGGTATGAACACTAATATTTTTTCCAATCAACATTGGTATTTTGTTTAAACACTAATATTTTATCATATGTAGTTGCAGCATGAGCCCTTCAATTGCTAAAGCTGGAACTAGGACAACAGTGCATACTTTTAGGCCACCACCAGCTATAGCACATAGGGATAGGGTTGCCTTTAGGCCACCACCTATAAGGCCCCCTAACTAAAAGGACCAGCACCACCTCCTATACCCAAAGCTATAAGACCACCAGCCCCTCACCAACGGCAACTCAACACCATGTCTCCATGCACCTACCAGCCACAACATCCGGAAGCTCATCTCCACTACCTTAGACATTATCAAAAGGATACCATTGAGGCTGCAAGTAAAGCAACAACATCAAGGTTAGCCAATTTCATGCGATTTGTTCCAATTCTCGGCTCAAGACCTCTAAGAACTCATCCAAGGAAGATGAATTGAAGATTATGTAGGGCTTAGCTTTTTTTTTATAGAGCTTATTTATTCTGAATTAGCGTTTTTCTCATTTTTTTTGTATAGGGCATTAATTTGATATAGATCTTAATTTGAAGTTTTGTATAGCTCTCTCTTTTGGTATAACTTGTTCTTTTGTATTGCCCTTACTTTCTAATGGTTTATGATGGTTGCTAATGGTCCTGGGACCAAGTTTGATTATGTTTGAGACAAATGACAGTTTATGTTGAGCTCTTATTAGCTCACCTTTGCATGGAAGTTGTTATTATATTGATAGCAATCATTGATACAAATATCTTGAGGATGAGTGAATTATATTATGCAAATATGTTATGCCAATTTGACTAAGTGCTTGATGGTTTTGTCATGACCTCATTATGATACAGGTTTTGTGTTGTTACTATAGGCTCTCTTGTAATTGATTATGCAAATATTGATAAATTTTGATAAGAAAAGCTTTTCAACAACATCAGTGCTCCTTACAAGCCAAAATGCATACACAACTTGATCCAAACTCAATATTTTCTTAAACAAAATAATCCACACATGATGATACAAACTATGATCACTATACACATTGCCATCACTAACAATCGTAAAGTCCTAACTTCAGTCTCTAGACTACCAATCTTTCATGCCACATTCATCTTCCACTCCTCAAGGTCACTTGCACCAACCTCATCTGCCCACTTAAAATAGTTGAAACCATTCCCATTGACTCAAATCAGCACAAACAATAAACATGAATATTACAAGATTTGTGTACACACAAAATAGGTTAACAAAATAACATTAAAAATTAAAAACAAAATTACTATCATGTAATTAGGGAAGCCAAAAGGGATCTACCAAGATTAGATAAAGTTGTGGATATTTTGTATACTGCCTTAGCCCACAAGAACAAAATCTGATCCTCTTTCCTCCCCTATATCGCGCAGAAGAACTTGTCCAACTACCTTCATGTTAGATGAGTTTGAAAAACCTTGGGATTGATTTCCTCCACCCATCATCATATCTTTAACAACAAAAGGATCCTGTTTGGGGAGGATTTGGTTGACTATGGTGTGAAAATGTAGAAGATGAGAGATGAGAGATTTGGATTATGATTCGAGAAGAATGAGAGGTTAGGGTTTATAACGAGAAAGAAGAGAGATTTGATAAGGGACTAAGTTGACACATTTGATATCATCTTCAAACATGAAATGACACGCTGGAAGGTCATAGTGTAACGTTATGTGATATATCATCAAAACCGTCACGACGTGCTAATAGAAGTGGTGGGACTAACGTGACCTATGGTTTATAATTTAGGGACCAAACAGTTACTTTTCAAATTTCAAGGACGCAAGTGATTTACGTATGCAATTTCAGGGATGAAAGTGATACTTTAGCTAGTCTCCTGAAAACAAAGCCTTCATCAATAAAGCCTCAATTTTTGCAGACTATTGAGGTAATCAACAAGAGCCCATGAATGCAAATTTCTCGGAAGCCAAATGGAAGGTTGAGTTTACCGGGGGAGTACGCTTACTGGAAGATGGCTCAGCAGCTGTTGACAAATGGGAACTTCCCAAGCAAAGATCTGAGGCCTCAAAATGTTCAACTTCTTCACTGCAGCACAACACCAAATAAATAAATAAATAAGAACTTTTACTTCATCAAAATCCAAATTCCAAGAATTGATCAACCATCTGCTATATGTGGGCACCCAGGAAAAAAAGAAAAAAAAAGGGAGTAACCGAATGGTAGAGTTATCTCGCTGAATAGAAAGCTGCAACATGGTGGAATTGGTTGTGCTGTGAATCGTGTTTTGGTGTTTGAAGAGATTAAGGATGATAACTTGGGACTTGGGAGTGAGTGCGACCCGAGACACGTAACTGACTCGTCACACTCCGAATTACTAATTCTAATCGCAAGGCTGTGTCAACATAAAAGAGAAGTCAAATTGTAGACAGACATTCAAATCAGATTCAATCTCATTACCATTAAATGATTTTCTAATGAAAATGGAACTATCGTTTCGCCTGCGCAACAAATATATATAGATTTGGTTTAATTTCAATGTGGCCTAATATTATCAAATCAAATCATTTAATTTATATAATTTTTTAAATATTAAATATAAAATTTATCTATTTTTATTAATATAATAATATATAATTAAATAATAATATAAAATAATTTTATACTATAAATATAAATAATTTTTTTTAACATGGCTGTGTAGTAATTTTGGGTTATAAAAAGTGTTTTTAAGTGGTCGGTTGTGTCAAAAACAAAAGGGGTTCTGGTTGGTTTAAGATTCTTTTTAAAAGAAAGATATTGGTAGAGTTTTAGAATTTTTAATATATTAGATTATTTAAAATGTTATTTTTGTATCTTTTTAATTTAATTTTGACACATAATGTGTATTATACATAGTGATAATAGTTGACTTTTAAGGTGCATTTGTTTGGGATTCTGGAGTCCTAAAATCACTTATTTCATACAAAAAAATAACTTCTCATATATTTGAATAATTTTTAAAAAATAATCAAAATATAAAAAAAATCAATTTTTAAATTTTTAATTAAATATAAAATTTAAATTTTATAATCATTATTTTTAAAATTGGTAACAAGTACACCATTACTCTTTATTCGGGTGGCAGGTAAATGAACTCCTATGTTATGAAGGAGGTTTTAGTAATATATAGGAGGGAAATTCTTGACTCATGAGAAGTAATTCTCCTCTTTCATCCTTAGGTTAATTTTCTTTCTTCCTCAAAATTGAAGTAGAATGAGAAAACTAATTCTGCTCTTTTAGTAATTCATAGGATAGGAATCCTTGACTCATGAGAAGTAATTCTCCTATTTCTTTCTTAACTCATGACCTTTTGTTTTGTTATTATATAAGTTTTAAACATGATTAGTGGATTTGGATTTTCATTCCTTTATGTTTTCTTAATAATCATCCAAACAATCTACCAAAAAATAATCATCCAAACAAACAAAGATAGGATTTTGTTTGATTTTCTTTCTTTTCTTTCTAATAACTTCCTATTAATTATGACTGATCATTCCATTAATGAAAAATATCCAAACACAATGTTGTACTCCCTACTTAATGAAATAATTTGGTTGAATAAGAATGAGTTCATCAAAATTAACCTCTTTCATAGAATATTTATCTAAAATATTTAATAAATTTGATAAGGAGAGTTATTTGAAAAGCTCATATTGTACTCACTCTAGGCTAACTTTGAGTTTTGCTTAGATCATAATTGAATGTTCGATAATATAAAACATGTTCAGATTTTGATATTATCCAGAATTTAATATTTATTAATATATTAAAAGTACGTTCTTAAAATTTAATTTACACTTTTAAATATTAATTATTTGTTAAAGAAAATAATATATCCCCTACAGGATATATTATTGCTCTTTTTCAATTATACCTTGGCATCATTCCTTCATTAATACAACGTAACTATTTCATTTTGAATTTTATGCACACTTATCATTTCCACAATTTTTTGACATTAATTAGTTTAGAAAATAAACATTTGTAAGGCTTAATACATAAATTTTATAAATTAAGATGCAAAAATTAGTCAAAAATTAATAAACGTAAATGCTACAAGGAAAATGCATTTTTTATAGTTAGCATTATATTATATTATATTTATTTTTCTCTAAATCTGAAATCATAATTTTATTAATAAAAAATGCTGCGTAACATAATTTTATAGTTAGCCTCATATTATTTGTTTTTCTCTGAAGCCGCAGTCATAATTTCAAAAAAATATTTAAAATGCTATGATTTATTTAACGCACATTCTTTCACAAATTAATATGTATTCTTTAAATTATAATATACAAGCATATCCTTAGCATGTCAATACGATTTTAAAATATAAGAAATTACGAAGTTTGGTTTTTGTTTCTAGTTTTATTTTTAATTATTTTATTTATTTAATATTTTTAAGATTTGTTGGAGAAAACAGTAAAATAATAAAATGAAAAATAATTATCCTTAGCATGTCATTATTATTTTTAAAAATATTTAGGGAATAATTCATTATTTTGCAAAGAAAATAATAAAATGAAAAATAAAAATGAAAATAGAAATCAGACGCTATCATTATTAGAATGCGAGTCTATTTTCGCAGCTGTGCCATGACCTGAATTTCGAAGTGGCCATGGCAGCATAAACAGACCCCTCGTCTCTTCTCACACCCTCCTCCGCCTCCCTTGAAACATGAATTCTTTCATGTTTGTTCTTACCTACAAGTACAAACTCCTCTGCCTGCAAGTAACTGCACCCTCCTCGGCCAAGGGACGACAGAGAAGCCCCTGATCATTTATTTTACATATTGGCAATAAGGAAAAGGAACTTAAACCGAGTGAAGAACAAAAATAATAAACACTGGATTCCAGTACTCAATTAAGGTTTATGTAGGGGTGCTTGTCCCTCCCTTTTTTTTTTTTAACCCACGCAAGAGGGAAAGGACCCAATTGACAAAAAGGTGCATTCCATATAATGAATGAAATGCTATTTTGATATCAAAAAGTGGATGTTAGTCTCATTTAACATCCACTTTATTACCATTCTTATTACCATTAGATAAGCTTGTTTAGTTAAGTCATTGGGAACCATAAACCCATTCAATTGTGATAAAAGTGAATGCCCTATGGATATCTACTTTTTAGATGTCAAAATGTCATCTTCCATTCATCCCACAGTAAATGATCATGTAATCCCTTAGTTGAGTGAGGTACTCTAAAGTTTAATGGTTGACAACATAAAACTCCCAATACAGTACATAGCTACAGGCCAATAAGTATGCTGCCCTTGTAATTTAAGATGTCTGCTGCGAATAATCCTATCAACGTCAAGTGTTTCAGTGCAACGCAATCAACAAAATTACGAAGTTAAACCTGAAACTCCCGGCTAATAGCCTACAGCATATCCCAACAAGCCTACAAGAATCAGATCCTTGCGAGGCCAGTGCTTCAATGCAAGTGCAACTCATTCAACAAAATTATACTGATAAACCTGGAAGTAAAGAGACTAATCTACTATGCTTATTTTTACACAAGTTAAACTTAAAGTTGAGCATGATCCGTCATGGAAGAAAAAACAAAAACAAAAAAAGTGTATGCATATAAGCCGCCTTCAGCATTATTATTAATTAACTCAATTATGGGTGAACACAATTTACATTGAGAAACCAAAACGGGGTCAGAACAAAAAGTAATGCAAAAAACGCATTTTTCTGTATAAGAAGCAAGTTGTAACCATTTTAAAAAAAAAAAATTACAAGGTCTGCAATTCGGTTTCAGAAGAGCTATGCCTATGTACTGAATGATGATCATCTATTGGATCATCATCATCATCATCTCCAACAAAAACACCATCTCTTCTATCATCAACATCAACTACTTGAAGCTCTTCCATCTCTTCATTTCTCACGTAGAGCTTCAGCTCCTCCCTATAAACCCCCAAGCGGTCCTCCAAGAGGCTCTTCTGAGTCTCGTGCTGCGTGATCACCCACTGCAGCTCCTCAATCACTTCCTGATCATACTCCAGCCTCTCCTCCGCCATCCTCCGGAACTGGTTCGCCTCTATCTCCGCCGAGCTCTTCTCGTTCTGGAGCCGCAGGATCATCGCCATCGCCTCCTCCGCCGACGACGCAGCCGCCGTCCTCTCCTTCTCGAGGTCCGACCACGCGGCGTTCGCCTTCCGCCTCTCGCTCTTCACCATCCTCCTCAGCGACATTACGTCGAACAGCTCGTCCTCGTCCTCATTCTCGTTCTCGTTCTCATCTTTTCCCCTTCCGTCGACCCATCTTCCGAATTGGCCTTCCCTTTAAGGGAACTAGCAGGGGATTTGACAGGGTTGTTGGGTTTTGGAAGTGGGTGATGATCCTCGTTGTCTAAGCATAAGCGGATTGTGGGGATGCCTCCGGAATCGCAGAGGAAGCGAATGAGGCTCTTGGTGTGCCAACCGAAGCGGAGGACCTTGAAGCAGAAGGCGAAGATGAGGAGGAGCCCGAGGAGGTTGAGAAGACGGGAGAAGCACCCAAGGAGAACGTAGCCGCAACCGAATTCGGTCAGAAAGCTGAAGCCGGAAGCGAAATCCATGAGGGTGGAAGAAGAAGAAGAAGAAGAAGAAGCGGGAAAAGAAGGACCAGAGTCTGCATCTGAGGCTGAATTGAAGAGAGACCTTAGCGCGAAGAGAGTGATGCTGTTGTTGTCGTTGTTGTTGTGATGTTGTTGTGAACTTCGGAGGCAGTAACGGCGGTGCGTTTCATTGCATCACTGTTGTTGGAAGAGAAAGAGGAAGAAGAAGAAGAATGGTGTGATGTGAGGAGTGGGGAGGATGATGGAGGATGAGGTGGCGGACAAATCGAGGTGTGGGGGGCATCGGTTATGGTCACTTGGACCATTTCAGAGATTCTCTTGGCTTGTTTGTGTAAACATTGCATCACGTTGTGTTTATAAAATTTAAATAATTTAGCTCATCAAATTAGATACGGTTCAATATGAACCATAATCTCAGTTTATCACTAAGAAAAGGACATACATAATCTCAATTAAGTGAACTTCACCTATTTTCGAAAATTTGTATTCATTAAAGAGATTAAATTTTGACAAAGATGCTAGTAATTTTTCAGTTAAGCGATGATGATGAAATGGACGGGAGGATGAAATTGTCAGGAACTTGGAGGATTAAATCGATAAAATTAATCATGATAGTTGACAAACAAAAAAACTGACGAAGTATGGATACGTAAAGGTTGAAAAAAAAAACATATGAACCTAACTTCTTTTTTTCATTTATGGGAAATATGAACCTTACTTTTTAATTTGTATTTAAAAAGTCCACCGTGTCCATGATTTTGTTGATGATGGAGACTCTTCGTTCAAAGTTAAGCTACAGCCTACGATTCAACCGCACTGCAATATTCGGAGGTACTGAAATGACGAGGAAATTGTATGACATCTATAAATTCACTTAACAATTTTTATTAAATATATTTAAAAAAATTATTTTTTTTACTACAAGTGCAAGAATTTATTCTTAGAGAAGACATACTTGCAAAATATTAAGGTTATTTAACATCCAAAAATAAATATTTAAATAAAATATTTATTTTATTATTATTAAATATAATAATTATCTCCACTATTTTTATTCATTCATCATATTCAATAATAATAAAATATTATCTCATTTATACGCCCATTTTAGACATTGAAAAAGCAATGGTCCAGTGTCTCTAGTCTTTTTTTGGTTGCACCAGTGTCCCTAGTCTAGAACGACCACTAGTATATATAGAATAAGAATCTCTTCGTTTTTCACCTACATCACGAAAAGCGGTGCCCAAGATAATCATCTAAAACCAGTGGTACACTACACACAGTTCTTAAACACCAAGGGTTGCACATTATGCTTCGGTAGCATTTAATTTTTGGTATGATCATCTACGGGAAAGATATAGAGAGAAAAGTATAGGGGGTCAGACCGCCCAAGGCTAAAGTCAGGAGTCTCTGCTGGTCGTGCCTCCATTAACTGCTCCCTTCTCGAGTTCCAGCACCTTGCAACTTCATTAGGAGGGTGCCGTTTTGGAGCTCGCTAATTCCGTGGAAGAGGTGGAAGGCTGGTTTCCCATTCAGGGTTGAGCACTTCAATAAGTTGCTGATCGATACCCATTGTGAGGAAGGTGGTGGAGCACAAAATTAAGACACATGGGGTGGTGGTAATGAATTTACCGACTTCCAAGTGTGTCCTGTATGGCTCTGGAGGCAACATAGATGCATGGTCTCCATACCAGCTAAAAAAAATTGCGTGATTAGATCAAATTATATGAATTAAAACAAAATTAAAAGACAAAAACTTACATCGTCATCATCTTTGTGGCGGAACTCATCATATGCATACCCCTTTATCTCTACATTCTCCAGCAAGGCTACACAAACTTAGCCGGCACATGGCCCGAACTACCATCCTGGAAGATGATGCAACCAATGCCAACTGAGGCTACAGCACGACAAGTTTGTTGTAGCCTTTTTCCTCAGTGGAGTTATTCTCATCAAAATCATTTATAAATTTTATTAAGTCAGCCAATTTAAATAGTTCTCCCTTTTGTGCAGGGTCTTTCAAGACACCGACATAGACCAGACAATCTTGGTCTGTAACCTTTTGATCCTTATCTATGATGGGTCTACCATCAATTGGTAAACCAGTCAACATAAGGACATCTTCTAGACCAAAAAATATTTTATTTTGGCCTATTGAGAAGGTCAATGTCTCAGTACCATAAACACTTATGAGAGCCTGAAACATGGAAGCAAATAAGGCCATTTTGGATTTGGAACATGCTTTCAAAGCCAGTTCCTTGCATCTTCTCTTTAACAACGTCTTTCAATGTCACCAAATGATGGTGATGGCACTTCTTTCGAGGAGTCATCCGTTGTAAACCTAAAAGTTGAGCCGAGTTATAATTAAAATGTAAAAGAAGAAACAAATTATATATTCAGATTAGAATAAAATATTATTAAAAAGAAACTTACGATTCGGACTAGGTTTGTTCCTCTGCCATTTGAACTGTTTCGACCTAATTTTTAAAGAGAAAGGAGGGGGGGGGGGAAGCTAGATAAGAATTGATTCAAATCATTGAACCCATTTCAGAAAACCGATTTTTTCAGTTCAATTTGGTTTAAATGGTTCATTTCGAACAGCCCTAGATAATATAATAATCTAATAATATTTACAAAAGGAAAGTATTCGCAAAATGGTGCATACATCACGCACCATTATCTCCAGCTAGAGTCCATCTTTCACGGCATCTTCATTCATCAAGCATCACCGTGTTTGATAGTGTGTGTGTCTTTGGCAGAGTGCGAAAAACAAAGGGCGCAATTATTGAATGGCGAACTCCCGACTGTCATCAATAACAATAGAGAAATTTTGTTATTATTATTATTATTGGCCAAATAGAGAAATTTTATTTATACATTGAAAAGTAGATATTTAATGGATAAGTAATTAATAGATAGAAAAACATACAATATTTTTTTTGTTAATAATGAGTGTTAAGAAACAAAACCCAAGTTTTTTTTTTGACAACAAAAGCCAGATTTAATTTGTAATTTTTTTCTCATTGTATCTAACAGCCAGCCGTGTATATATAAGAGTATATGAACTTGCCTACATAGCTCAAAAGAGAGAAGGCGGCTGCAACTTTATTAAAATAGATAAGTTGTTTACAAGAAAATAGGAACTAAAATCGAAGGCGTAACCACCCAGCTCCATCATCTAATAATTTTGTTATTTAGCTTTCTTAGCTATTAGTAAGGGAATTCAAATTTTGAGTTTAAATGTATTCAATTAGTTTCGGATGTATTTACCAAGGACCGATAAGATCTCAACTATGGACTCTGTCGCCAGGGACCATTACTTTCAGCTTATGGATAATCTTTCCCTTTGTAATGCCTTGAGAAATAATATGATTTTTATGAATTCAGGAAATTATGATTTTATGATTATCACGTAAAATAAATAGAAATCAATTGAAATTGCTACATTATTATTATTTATGTATGATTATTCCTTGTCTCATGTATGGTTATAAATGAGAATCCACTCAGTGAATTCTGGATGCAAAACTCACCATTCTTCTCTTCCTTTTTCCCACAAATACAGGGATAGCTCAGGATCCTCCTTTTTCTTTTCTCTCAGGAGATATTTTCATAGTGGGTGAGCTTCACATTGGCGTGGAGCTATAGTATTTAGATTCTTTTGTAAGTGCTCTAGTGATATGACGGAAGGTTTTCAGAACGACATGCATAGATATATGTTCATGTTCTTCATTTTGTATACCATGATTTTTTTGTATTAAACCGATTTAGCATTCATGGTTTATTTTGTAAATGAGTACTCAGCTTTATTTATATTACATGAATTCATATTTTATTTAAGAGAATATAATTACTCATGTTTATTAAAGAGTTAATATGAGATTTGATTTATAGTTTAAAATAGATTTTATAAATAAATTTGCATTTAGTACGACGCAATAATCACGAGGCTTACGTGGGATGAGACTTTACGTCCTTATGATCTGGATAGGGTCGTGACACTTTTAGTACCAACTTATCTATATTTTAATAAATTTGTAGCCACATGCTATATCTCTTTGATCTATATAAGTAGTTTCATATATTCACATATGGTATCATATTAACCTTACGAAAACTCCACCAACTCTTCCACTATCACAACCAACAAGAACATTGCCTGCCCTTCACCTGATTACTCATACCCTTCCACCCTTAACGTAACATCAATAACTTTGTTTCTCTTGATCTCACTCCATCTAATTATATCTTATGGCATGATCAAATGCGCAATTTTATTAAGAGTTAAGACCTTGGTGGATTCATATATGGTGACACTCCAACTTCACTTTCGTTGATCACTCCCTTAGGTCTCTGATGAGAACTCCGCGACTCATAAACAAATTAAATTTATAAAGTGCCAAGTTGCACAAAAAATATAGTAAAAAGTATAACCTAGGTCGTCTCATAAGGAAGTATTACTGGCCAATTAAAAATTAAGGGGGGTTTGAAATTGTTGCAGGAATGAAAATTAATAGAGACAATTATATAAAAAGAATTACTTGTACAAGGAGTTCTTCAGATTAAGAATTGTTCAATCATTAGTTCAAAAGATAAATTAATAGCAGTGATTACTTTTATTAATTATGCTACCACATAACAATGATGCAGTTCTACTTAACGGTCACACAATCGCACTCCCACTAAGGGTTTGACTAATATATGCACTAGTAATCCATAATCATGGTTCTATGAGCTTATGTCAGTTTAATTACCAATTGCAGCAACCTAATTCCCAAAGAGAGTTAATTTCAATCTCTTACCAATTGGATATAATTTAATCACTAACCAAATATCCCAATCGAATCCTAATTATGCATGTGTATGAACACACAATCAGGCAACTCTAAAAAATATAATGCAATAATTCACACAACCTATTAGAGAGAGATGACAAGAGGGAGAGAAAAATTAACCATAAATTGCAATTAAAAATAGAAACCTTAAGAATAATCATAATCTTTAGTTATCCTTGCACAAGGTAAAGAAAATCACTCCTCCATAGGTGGAAAATCACAATCAATGTTAAGGAAAATACAATCATAATGCCAAACGGGATCCAAAACAAGGATTAGAAGCTCCCAAAACCTAGAAGGAGAGTGTAGAGAGAAAGTAGAGAGAGTGGAGGCTGCTCCAGAAAAGTATGGAAGATTCGCTTTTAACCTAGGCTAAGTATGTATATATATATATTATCACAGTGCCAAAAATGGCCCCAAGATAATAAAAAATGTTGTTTTACGAACTGGTGTCGTGTAAGCACTTGCCCATATATTTTCAAGCCCATTTTGAGTCCTAAAACTTTCAAATTAGCTCTTGGGCATAAAAATAGAATTTGTAGCACTTTGAATAATTAAGCTTTCTAACATCGCAAGAATCACCTAAATTGGACATCTATAGCTCCAGATATTGACAAAATACTAACCGAGGGTCAAACCAAACAACATTTGAACACCAGCAACCTTTAATCTTGCAACTCAGCTTTCACCAAGAGGAACTTAGAATTGGGTTTTGAGATGAACACAAAAGTTATAGAAGACTTCTTGAGTTTTTGAAAACATCTTTAATTGTCTTAATCCTATCTCTATAGAGAGAGATATGAATTTTCCATTACAATATTTTCTATAAATGAGTTCCAGAACTCTTTTATTTGGCTCCACAAATTCTCCCAAATTGAACAATGCTACAAGCTCCATGCACTTCTATGCTCTTCATACACCAACATGGAAAGTTCATACAAGCAAATAAAACTCACAAAAGAGGATTAAAAGCACAGGAAGCTCCAAAATATATTTATTCATTAAAATGATGCATTTAACCATGATTTCATTCAATGATGCACAATGAGGACTAAACACAAATTAACCAAATATCAATCAATTAAGCACATAAACGATACAATATGCCTAGATTTATAGAGGAAAAAAGGTGCATAAATGCAATTCATTAGTCTCAATGAACCCCTATCATGAAGTTTGATCAACTTAATCTGAACGTCATCAACTGGCATCATTTGCTCGTCTTGTTCATGGCATTGAACTATATCAGAAGGACGAGAAGGAAGGAAGGAAGGACGATTAAAACGTGACTTGGTGTTTTGTTATGGGCGTTTGGAAGGTTGTTTAATGTCATGATGGGCATAAAAGGCAGGAGTAATGGTTCTGATAGTTATGTGGTTTGGATGTCATGGTTGATGAGTTAAAAATGGATTGATAGGAGGGAATGGAGGTTAGAGCATGGTAGTAGTAAAGGGTTTAATTGTCGTCAAGGCCAAGGCTGCAAAGAAGATGAAAAACTTTATCTTGATATCAGGTAAGGGTTTGCCAATGAGGGACAAATCATCACAAATGGATTTAAAGTACCTGATGTAGTCATGAATGGATTGTGTAGGGTCGTTGGAAAGAAGGGAGAATTTTTGTTTGAGAAGAAACTCACATTCCATCAAAGCATGAGCATATGTATCTTGTAACGCCAACCAAACTTCATGGGATGTTTGAAGATCAACAACTAAGCCAAGCGCCTTTTCAGAAAGTTGACTCTTGATCCAAGCACGAACAAGACGATAAGAACGACGATAGTTGATGAAGTCCAGAATAGGTTGATCAAAGTTCATGGTTCGTGGAGAATTGGAGAGGGATTAATAATTGGAGCCGAAAGTGTCACTAGAGATGAATCCACCAAGGTCTTGACTCTGGATTAGATTGCACATTTGATCCTGCCATAAGATATAATTGGATGGAGTCAGGTCAAGAGAAACAAATTTACTAATGTTGAGGGTGGAAGGGTAAGGTGAAGGCAGGGTAGTGCTGTTGTTGGTTGCGGAAGAGTTGAACATGATGAAAAGGAGGTGGAGTTTTCCTAGGGCTAATGTGAAATGAATCTGCCTACACAACTCAGAGAGCAGCTGGCTGCAACTTTATTAAAATAGATAAGTTCGTTACTAGAAAATAGGAGCCAAAAGTTGTAACAGTTGTTACATTCGAAACTAATTGAATACATTTAAACTCAAAATTGAATTCCCTTACTAATAGCTAAGAAAGCTGAACATAAGAATGATAAGATGATGGGGCTAGGTGATTACGCCTTCTTCGTGCAGTAGCTATAGGCCCAACTATCAAGGACCTAAGTTTTTGTCTCTATGTTGTAACAAACGTAGTTATCTTTTTTCAGTGAAAAATAAATGGTGTTGAGGTATCCGCTATCTGTTATATATTACAAGAGCTTTGTTATTTGAATTAGATCCACGCTCATCAATGATGAATAAGCTGTGAGTTGCACATTCACACCTCATTAATACAAATAATATTTTTCATATTACAAACATGGTTGCCTAGGGATGAAGAGAGCGGCTGATGGTTGATGGGATGTTTCTGAGGATGGTTGGGTGATGTGTCTATTCTCTATGAAAACAAGACTCATGTTAGCTAGAAGTAAAGGTGTTAGGATAATGTTATTTTAATATCTAAAGGTGAATATCAATTGAGACACCCACGCTATAATCATTAGATGTAATGATGTTAAAAATGAGTGAGAAATATTATTACATTCAATAATGATAAAGTGAATGTTAATGAGATATCCACTTTTAAGTGTTAAAATAATATTTTTGAAGGAGTTAGTTTTGATATATATATATATTAAAAAATTATTTTATAATTATATTTAGTAATACTTTCAGCTGATTTCTAGATCCATGTCCCCGCGGGGTGCCATTCTGATTCAAAGACAGTTGTCGACTTGGTTATAGCTAGCGACAAACGAGGGTGGATGCATGCATGCATGCATTATTAAGGAAAATGTTATTCAATATCCACATGTGTGTAGATACCCATATCTGTGAGAAGAATGATTGAAAGAAATAAGTTGAAGAAAAACAAATAGTGAAACCCATATATATTGGAAATAGGGTATTTGAGTGTTTAAGAAAATTGGATGATAATCGTTATCAATTATATTCGCGTGCTTTTGAGATCAGACATGGAAGCGCAATTTGAATACACCTTGAGTGAGAGAGAGAAAGAGAGAGCGCAATGGTTGTGGGGTCTAGCTTCCAACCAGGGAACGCAAGTCAATTCAGGTTGTGGCACAACCCTCGTACGTACGGAGCTTCGTCAGTTGCTGCTAGGAGACGCATCAAGGGCCTCTAAATTTTTATCTATAAACTCTTCTTTTTCTCCAAAACCAAAACTTACAAATATACCTTTACCTTATGATTAAGCTCTTTTGCTGCTGTCTTTGTTATCTTTCACAAGCATAAAAAAAAAAGAAAATCATGTGTTTTCTATGTTCTGAGAGGTAGGCTGCTGTTTAATTTTCACACCAAATGTCTTGGTCAAGAGTTTAGACGGTGTAAATTAAGTTTCATTCTGCTTTAAACTAATTAAAATTTTCATAGTTGTGTCCAAGTGAATCAGATATCAAACTAAATAAAGTTTTTGTTTTCACTTCTCCGTAGAATGGAGTTCAGATTATTTATGGATAAGATTGAATACTACTCCATTATTTTTCTAATTATAAGTTGCTTTATTTTAGGTTTAATTATTCTATATGTTCTTATAGTTTCACTCAATTTTCAATTAAGTCCTTATAATTTAAATTTTTTTAACTAGATCCCTATAGTGCATGGAATTTTTCAATCAAATTTCTTCCATTATAAAAAATGATATATTCGTGGAATATTTCATTTCCATGTGAGAGGACAAAGAGGCGTATGGAAATAGAATCCTCATGAAATATTTTTTATAATGGCAACAACTTGATTATATTAAAAAATTTTATGCACTGTGAAGATCTAGTTAAAAACTTTTAAACTATAGAAATTTAATTGAAAATTGAGTAAAACTAGATGGATTTGTGAAATAATTAAATTTTAAACTCTCCTTTTATATAAAACTAAAATTTAATTTAATGGAATATATTATAATTTAATTAAATTCCTTCATTTTCTAAGTCTTACAAGTTCTGGGTATAAAAAGTCAGGTATAATTAATTGAGTAATGCTACACATTTAGAAAAAAAATATACATAATTTTTAACAAATCATGGTGATTACTGGATAAAATAGAGTCATGGTATGACCCGTCAAATTCATCTAAAAATTAATAATTTTGACATATTATTTTGAATATAAAATTCTCATAAAAATTTTGATTGTCGATATTTTTTCTTATTAATATGACAATACATTATGATTTTGGATAATGTATTATTAATGCATCAAGGTTAGACGCTAAAATTAAACCGTAGACTCTTAATCTTGATCACTTACAACAGCTATACGAACCGACAATAGTTGAAATTTATTTATGAATGTTGGATTGCCACGAAAATGTCTAAGGATGGATGCCATGATCAAGACTCAAGAGGAAAGATTTCACGGCTTTTTTCGTCAAGATGCAATCGAATTGACTCGCGTTTGTCCCATTAAATTTAGCTTTTGACCAATCGAATGGAAGACTTTTCATGCTATCGTCCAACCATATAATATTACATTGACAATTATAAATTGACTATCACATTTATTATTTAAAAGATTATATAAATAAAAAATCATATAAATAAAATTTTGATTGGATGTTATTAGTGTATTAAAAATTAAACTTTATTTTCTTCACTCGTTTAATAATTTATAAATGGATTCATTTCCTCTCTTTTAAGTATTTCTGGGCCTTTAGCAAGGAAAGATAAACACCACTACTAGATTTCAGAGGCATTGGCTAATCAAGAGACAAATGGCTTGGTACCTTCGTAACACCTCTCAGGTTTGTGACACACCTCTCAGGTTCATGTTGATTTCATGACCTTGATGGCGTCAATCAAGATAAACTTTCTCATGTTTACACATAGATGACTCCTCGTTTAATTTGGTTATTAGATTGTGACTGAGATAATTTCCTAGTTTCCTTCTTGCAAAAGAAACAGTAACTTGTCATTTCATGTTAAAGATTATGTGGTTATTATTTTTGAGGGAAAAAAAAGGAATAATTCATGAAGAATGGAGAGAATAGAAAGATTGACGTTATTTAATCATCCAAAAAGAGGTTTCTACCTAAACTTAAGGAGGAAAAACAAAAAATTGCATCTTCGAAAGGGATCTTACAAAATTAATTAATAGTGATGGATTGCGAATGTGCATGGATTACGAGATGGAGAGTATTCAAAAAGGGTAGAGCTATTCAAACACCTAAAAAATGAAGAGAACATTGCTAGATCAGAAAAATGATATTTGAACCCCATTTTGACACCCAAGAGAACAAAAGAGGGGAGTTGGAGTAAAAAAAGATAAAGTGATGAGTCCCATATATTTTTGTGTGTTGGGTGTTTGTCTTGAGTGTGTGAGGTGTAGGTAGAAAAGCATACGAAGAGGGGTTAAATCGTGTTTCACCTTTTCTTGGACTATTTGACTTCTGAAAAACTTTATCAAGAACTATCAAGTTATGAACTTGAAGTGCAAAAAGATGTTAGTAACTTCAGAAAGTAAATCTTTCTAAATAGAATATGTAATAAACAAAAGAAGGTAAGTTTTCAGAACTGACACAATTAATAAAACATATATAGAAATAAAAAGAGAGATAAAGGAAGAAAGAGATACTTTACAGGAGTTTTTATACCTGGTTTGACTATATCTGCTTTGACTAAAACTCATTATGGATGACAAATATTCTCATAACTTATATTTGGCTATGAATTAAATTTAATATATAATTTAATTTTGATTCATTAATAGTGAACCAATTATATGCTTTTATTTGTATAATTTTTTCAGATAATAAGTAGTTGAATTAAACACTTTTACTAAAATGACAGTATATTATTGGATGTGTTTATAAAATTATTTTACACAAATAATATATTCAAATTAAACTCTTTAAGATATTGTAATTTTTTTTTACAAATTAAATACTAATTTTTTGGATTAATTTTGATGGATTATTAATGTAAAATAATTGTATACACACTTTTATCTAAATATATTTTTTTATATACGATTTTTTAGGTAACGAGTAGCCACTTTAATTGATATAATAATATATAGTCAAATGTATTTGTAAAACACCTTTACATCGAAGATATATCTAACTTAAATTGTTATTTTTCATATGTAACATTCAAAATTGTTATGGAAAGTGTAAAACTATTTTAAAGATGTAATTATAACCACTTTTTTTTATTAAAAAACAAAGAATCTTTGTGAAGTCTTTACTTATTAAGAGACTAAAATTTAATCATATCTACTAATATGATATTACATGATTAGATAATTGTATAAAGTTTTTTACATAGTTAGTGTATTGAAATTAAATTTTAGTTTTATTGATCCATTAATAATTTGGATGGCGTGAGATTCACTTAAAGGAAAATTAGAGGATACAAGTATTTTTTGTCTCACACGAGAATACTAATTTCAGCATGAACGAGATATTAATTAAATAGTTTTTTAAATCAAATCTTAACATTTATACAATTGAATTTAGAGGAGAATAATTTTTATATATTGACATTATAAAATAATTTTCATTGGGGACCCATAAAAAATAAAAAAATTATTAAATTATTTTTTAAACTAAGTCTATGTAATTAACTATTCATTGTAATATTTAGCAATTTTTTAAATTTTTATTGATAAACAGTGCAAAATTATTTTACAATAAGCTATCATTGCTTAAAAATTATTCTTTATTTATGTTTATGTCTTTTTATTATTTCTCTTTTTTAAAAAAATTGTAAATACTGTACACAACAAAGTTAACGCAAAATGCATCACTGTAGAAGAATTTCATACGTACATGATCTTATGTAGCTTGTTGTTCAACATATCGCAAGTGAAAGGAATTGAGGACAAAATGCTTTGGTAATTCATGATGAGATGAACGATTTATTACAAGAGTGAGATGATTAATTAATGTTCAAGATAAAAATTTAATGGTCAAGTGAGAGTTAGATGAGTAATGAATGATCATGATAAAAATTTAATGAATGGTAAAAGATGGTTATACATTTATTTGAAAAATTTAAATAATTTTATATTTTAATACTAATGATTTATTTAAGATTTAATAGTCATATTTACCTATCACACTCTCACAATTAATCACTCATATCACATGAGATCCTCCTGGAATGTAAGATAAAATTTTGGTTTTTCATAGGATCTATCACGTTAGGTGATGTCTTTTAAGATAAAAGCTTCTTAAAAAGGGTAAATTTCTATTAGACCACTTTCATACACACCATTAAAAATTAAACTTTTGACTAAATATTTAAGAGCTTAGCTAACTATCAACTATGATAGGCCTTATTGACCCACAACATCCCTTAATTGTTGAGATACTACACCTATCCATGTGCAATATTGTTGAAATATCATTTTCCTTCCCATTAAAGCGACACAACTGCACCAATCCAACAAAATAAAGTCGATCCACTTAAAATGCAAAAAGAAAGGGAAGAGATATTTAGTGCCAGCCAGCTAGGAGCACGGAAAGTTTCATTCAGATAGAACCCTGCAAGATTTGCAGCTCGCAATATATATTGGTTTAATTTTTGCAGCTCCAAAAGTAATTAATAATGTGTGTCCAGTTTTGCTAAACCTTAATTTCCCATATCACTTATTCATAATGCAGTCATCCATTTTCTTCCTCTTGATCATCATCCCGTGTGCATGTTCATTGTCATTTAACTTCACCAGTTTTGATCCGAATAACAGGAGTATAATATACGAGGGATCAGCAACATGTGCACCGCCAGCAATCGAACTCACAAGAAATCAGGTGGACAAGAACTTGACTAATAGCACTGGTCGAGCCACATACTCCCAGCCCATGCAGTTGTGGGACAACACCACCAGAAAGCTCACAGACTTCACAACCCATTTTTCCTTTTTCATAAAGTCACAGAACCGAAGTGCATATGGAGACGGGTTTGCATTCTTCCTTGCCCCTGTTAGTTCAAAGATCCCAAACAACACGCAAGGAGGTGCTATGGGTCTGACACCTGATAATCAACTGTTTAACTCAACTGACCATCCATTTGTTGCGGTGGAGTTTGATATCTTCTCAAATCCTGGTTGGGATCCACCCTATAAACATGTGGGTGTTGACATCAACTCCATCAAGTCTGTTGCTTATGCGAATTGGTCGCTTGATATCGAAAAAGGAGAGCTCAATGAGGCTTGGATCAGTTACCATGCCACTTCGCAAAATTTAAGTGTTTCGTTCACTAGTTTTAACAACGGCACCACCACACTGAAACACTTGTGTCACAAAGTTGACCTGAGAGATTATCTGTCAGAGATGGTTACTTTTGGCTTCTCAGCTGCCACAGGAAATTTTACTGCTATACACACCATCCATTCATGGGATTTTAGCTCGTCTTTATTGAAAGCACGAGAAAAGGCCAATATGGGGATTCCCACTCAGAAGAAAGGGGCCAAGATAGGACGACTAGCAGTGGGATTGGGTGCTGGAGGGTTCGTAATTTTGATTGGTGGATTGGGTTTGGTTTCAATTGGCTTGTGGAAGAAGTGGAAGCATGGAATTGATGAGGATGGTGATAAAGCTTTTGAAGAGTATATGGGGAGGATTTTGGACAGAGTACAGGACCGCGGAAGTATTCATATGCTGAATTAGCGGATGCAGCCAATAATTTCAAAGATGAGCACAAGCTAGGACAGGGAGGATTTGGAGCTGTCTATAGAGGGTACCTTAGAGACTCAAACTCTCATGTTGCTATTAAGAGGGTGTCAGAAGGTTCTCATCAAGGGATAAAGGAATTCGCATCAGAAGTAAGAATTATTAGCCGGTTAAGGCATCGAAATCTTGTGCAGCTAATTGGTTGGTGTCACGAAAGAAAGAAGCTCTTGCTTGTGTATGAGTACATGCCAAATGGAAGCCTAGACGTTCATCTTTTCAAGAAACAAAGTTCACTGAAATGGCCAGCAAGATACAACATAGCTCGAGGCTTGGCTTCTGCGTTGCTATACTTGCACGAAGAATGGGAACAATGCGTTGTACACAGGGATATAAAATCAAGCAACATTATGCTAGATTCAGAGTTCAATGCAAAGCTTGGGGATTTCGGTTTAGCAAGGCTTGTGGACCATGCAAAAGGTGCACAAACTATGACTTTAGCTGGGACTTTGGGCTACATGGCTCCTGAATGCAGTACCACGGGACGGGCTAGTAAGGAATCAGATGTCTACAGTTTTGGGATTGTAGCTTTGGAGATAGCTTGTGGAAGAAAACCCATCGATTATAAGGTCCCAGATGATGAATTAAACATTGTGGAGTGGGTTTGGGGTCTACATGGAAGAGGTAGAATTCTTAAAGCAGCAGATCCAAGGCTAGGTGGGGACTTTGAGGAGGACCAAATGAAACAATTGATGGTTGTTGGTCTTTGGTGTGCTCACCCTGATCATAATAATAGGCCTTCAATAAGGCAAGCAATTCAAGTGCTTAGCTTTGAGGCCCCCTTGCCTAATCTTCCATCAAGTTTGCCTGTACCAACTTATCTTGAGCGCCCATTGAATGCTCCACTCAGCATAACTGGCTCAGAGGAAGGCCAATCCCAAGACATAATAAGCTTCAGTTCAAACACAAACTTGTCTGGGCTCACCACTACTTCTGATATATGATGTTCCTTACTCTATGTCACTTTTGTATTCGCGATCCGTTAATCGGGATTAAATGTTTTCTTTATTTTGAATATGTTCAGTGGCACTTTTTATACTGTATTAATCGCATTTCTCTAATGACATATTTGTCATATGTAAGTTTGAATAGAATAATTCAAGCTTGTGGTTAGTTGTTCTCTTTATGAACCATATAACCTGAAACAATTAATTGTGACAGAAATTCATGGGTGGTGGAAATTGTTTGTATATTCATGGAGCACTAAGGTGAAGGTTATTCTACTCAGCAATAGTGACATTTAAACTTCAATAAGTGTTTAAACATACACTCTTATTTCATATATCACTTTATTTATTTATTATTAAGTAGAGCATAATTCATCTGATGCTTCACAACATGTCATAACCTTGCAAGCGATCAGAACAATTTTTATTCACAAACTATAGCAAACATTTTTTAAGAGTTGAGTAAATATCACGTTAACTTCCTTGCGAATAGAGATGTCAAATACTGCCGTGCCGTTAAACCCACCATTTTAATGAGCTTGGTTAAGGTTTTAGCCCGTCAAAATTTCACCGCCAACCCGCCATGCTTAACCCACAGACGCTTGGGCGACCACAGGCTAAGTCTTTTGTATTTTTTTCAAAAAAATTCATAATTTATTGATAAAAAATAAAAAAAGTATGACCTAAAAAAGAAAAAAGTAAGAAATATATATACTCACCAATACAGGTATCACTTACATTTAATATTATTCACTCAAAATTAAAATTTAAAAATAAAACACGTTATAACTCACAAATAATACTATTAATAATAATATTTTTTAGTCAAAGTTAATGTATAATTGTTATGGACCTTGAAAAATTGGGTATATATAAATAAAATATTTTTTAAATATTTTTTTAAAAAATTATCAAAAAATTTAAAAATATTTTTTAAATATTTTTTTAATTTTTTGATTGGCCCCATCAATCGTCCTAAAATGAGTTGACTAACTATTTCAACCCATTTTATTTTGATGATGACCTGCCTCGCCTTGCTTTTGGCGGGTTTTGACGAGTAGCCCATTTTGACACTTCTACCGCGGATGAGTGTTATATGAAAAAATGCTTTATAATAACTTAATTGAATTTTTTTTACAAATCTTTTGAAAAAAAAATATATTTTAAAACAACCATAACTAAATATACATCTGACTAGATTTGACTCATAACAGCTCGCTGCTTTATCCATTTTTCTTTTTTGTCCTTTTTACTTATACCTTTAATAATAGCACCATAATAAAATAAAAATATTATTTTAATATTAAAAAATTGAATATCTATTAAGACAGCTACTAATATAATTGAGATCTAAAAAGCAAATATTACCTGTTGCAGTTCGACATTTCATTCCTCTTCAAAAATGGCAATCGGCAATTAGCAGTTTTATTATTAGGAATCATTTTTATTTATTATCTATAGTTAACTGAATTATCTTTGAGTATCACACATGTCAATTCTGATTAGTTACAATTGAATTTTTTTTTGGCTAATATATATATATATTCATTCTCATATGCACGTATGTTCACTCTTTCATATTGTTTTAATTACTCAATCTCTCATTGTTTACTTTTCAGGAGTAGTAAATCGGATCTAGAATACCTGATATACAAGTAGATTTACAAGACATGAGACTGTTGTTCTAATCTCTTGCTCCTTGTTCCAAATGGATGAGCTGTACTTGGAAGAACTCCAACGCATTCAAGTCAAACGATGCTCAAGACATTTTAATTTAAAAAAAAAAAACTATTTGTATAATTTCATCAATTGTGTCCTCCTATATCCATTTGTTTAGAGGCTATTTGTAGATATATAAAAGTAATTAAGTCCTTATTTTAATGGAATTTATCCTTATCAAGAACATATTTGGGTCTTAAAGCTATTATTTAATCCATTTGATATTTGACCTATGTTCGTAGTCCATAATATTTACTTTGCTTATTCTCTCACATATATGGCATCGGATGCACGATATTCATTCTCTCATACTATCCTTTAATCTTCAGTAAAATTGGTTCATTTTAGCGATTGAATCTCTTATCTCAAGTAGTCCTAATGGCTTTTATTGATGTTTGAGGAAGGCAACTAGAAAATACATTTAAATAAATATATACCTGCAAAACTACCCCAACGGATGGATAAGGGGAAGTCTTTGTTATTTATGTATTTAGGGTTAAAAAGTAATGATTAATAACCCCCCCCCCCCCACAAAAAAAAAAAAAGCTACTTTTTGGCTAAATAGCATTGCTGGTTTGTTAAACGTGTAATATGTATGGTCTCCCGGTAGCGAAGAGACAACTCCAAAAAAACAAAAAAAAAAACACAAGAAGAGATAAAACGGCCTCGTTTTAAATGGTGGTATTCAAACATAAAAAATAGGTATCTATTGATATATTCACTTAATAACCATTAAATGTGATGTAATAAATATGAGTGTGTGAGATTTGTCATCATATTTAATAATTATTAAATGAATATTTCAATAGATACTCAATTTTTAAGTGTTTGAATAATATTTTTAGTTTAAATAGTGATTATAACAGAAATGACCTGACTTTTTGACCAAGAAAGTCTTATATCTAATTGGATATCTCTCTAACGATGACCAAGACTTGCAAGTGCCAGCGTGTGTTTGCATTTGCCTCCATTCACTAAACCCTGTTTTCATTTTTAAGGGGGGGGGAGTTATTATGTCTTGGATATTTTGGATTTTGTAAGAGATTCAAATAACATTATTGCTTTTGAATTGGACCTCCATCATCTTCTCCGCCTTCCTTTTATTTCTTGAGAAATGTTTTGGCTCCCTAAGTTGGAATGAAATTGAAACTATAAGGTACAATTTTAATTTAGATGAGAAATATAAGGAGTTATATCGACTTTAATAATGAGAGAAATAATTGATAAATTTTTAAATTGATAATTCTAGGAATAGTTTAGAAATTCAAAAGAGCCAATTTTAATTGCTTTTAAATTCCATCAAACTGGATTGTGAAATTATAATTCTAATTATAAATATTACTCCAAACATAAAGATTGAGATTTGAACATCCAATTTCAATACCAAACTATAATTTCATGCTCAATTTAATTTTTGATACCAAATGAAATCTTAGAATATACTTATGAGTTTGGATTTTAGTGTGAAAGAAAAAGTTTGATATTTTGCTGTATAAAGTTAGTAAAAGTTTTAGGGTGAGTTCTTATATGGGGTGTTTGAGTTTGTGACCATGGTGGTGATGAAATCATAGCAACTCATGTTATCATCTAATGGTTCAAATTATTTTGCTATGAGTCTATTGGGAAAGTGAATTTCTAACATAATTGAAGTTGTAAATAAAAATTTGAAATTAGAATTTGATATCAACAAGTAAGGGAAATTGCATTATGATCCATCATTTAATTTTAAGAATGGATTTGTGATTTAATCACTTAATAATTTTTGTGAGTTTTGTCATCTTACCTCCAAGGAGGTTGAGTTGAAGCCGGCCTTCCGCTAACACCGCTGCCCACCTCGCCACCACTACGTGCAGGCCGGAACCATTACCGCCATGGTCATGACGTAAGGACCATGTTCCCTCTATCTCTTGTGCTTCTCCTTAGTCATCTAATACCCTAGTTTTAAATAAAAAAGGTTAGAAAATTTTTTCAAACCAAGAAGGGTGCCAGTGATCCTTATTGTTGTTTGGTTCTGAATTTCACTAAGTCTGACCCTACACGCTCTTGGAGGGCTATATAATAGAACCACTTTCTTGGGACCAAAAATCTTGATAATTATTTCCTAGAGAAAAATAAGTTAGAGTGATTTTTAATGAATTTTATAAAACCTTTAAACATTTTGTTTTTAGCTTACAAGTTTATAAAATTGTAAGAATTTTTGAATTTGAACTAAAACCCAAAATTTGAATTTTGATTTGTTAGAATTTCGATTTTTATAATATTTTATTTGAATCCAAACGGGAAAATACATTTATGTGTTAAAGTTAATGAAAACTTAAAATTAAGAAATGTAAATAAATGAGTATTTTAACTAGTCCAATACATACCATATTTGACCTTAGAACCACCCCAGCTATCATATGACAGCCCAAGCGGTTAAGAGAGTACGGTGCGGTAGCTAGGTAGGGGACCGCCTCAATGGTCATTTACCACCCAGGCGGTCAACAGTTTACAAAACCCCGTTTCGGGTTTCAGAACACTCTCACATCACCCTCCACCCCCAAACACCAGAAAATCGCCCTATCACCTCTCTTCACCCTCCAAACCCCATTTTCTTCCACTTTCTCTCAAATCTAGCTTGAATCTTTCATCCTCCAAGCTTAAGGTATATATGTTTAGTTTATGGTTTTTGATTCCTATTCTCCTTATTTCTCATGTTCTTGGGTGTCTTCCATGGTTTCTATGTTATGATGTTCCTTCACCTTGGATGAGGTGAAGTTGGAGTATCTAGAGATTGATTTAGGGTTTTATTGATTCCATGGCAGATATTGGTGCCATTTTTCTCCCCAAAATTTTGTTAGTGTTGTTTCTATAAATTCCACCATTCCAAGTGAATGGGTTTGCATATGTGATCTCTATATTCTACATTAGAGTTATTTTCATGAAAATATGATTTATTGCTTGATTTTAGAGATTATTGTATAAGGATTTAAGGTTACGATCGGTTAGTATGTTATAGAACTTTTGGTTTTAGAGCATGAAACTGGTTTTGATAAAACTCATGGGACCATGTTTGTTATACTAATTTTATGTAGAATTAATGATATATGTAACTGTTAAAAACTTTTATGATTGTTTCAACAGATTCTGGAACTAGTTTATGTATATGATATAGTTTTATAACAGATATGAAATTTAGAAGAAAAGATTGGAAATATAGTTTTAAACCTTGTACTTTTAGAATGAGATGTTGAGCTTTCTAGTTTATGAAAAGCTTGATAGTAGTTTGAATTATGTTTGGATGATTAATCAAAAGGTTTAAGAGCATGAATCTTCATGGGATTCAGAACAATTGATGGCTACATATTCTGGAGGCTTTAGAAATAAATGTCTGCAAAGGGTGATCCCTTAGACATGATTCCATAGCCACAGTTATGCTAAGGTTAGGTTAGAATTGGATAGATTCGAAACTCACAAAGAACTAAAAGGTTTTAACACTGTTGTTGAAATGAGTTTACATAGAGCTAGATTTTGAATATGAATGTTTAGAGATATTGTAATGATTATATGAATTTTAGAACTATTGATTTTATATGCTAGAGCTTGTGAACTCTAGGGTAGAAGATTTTATGAGATACAGAGAAAAGATTTAGATTTCTAATTGAGTTGGATAGTAACCATAAAGAAATAGGCTGTTAACGCAGTTAATCCATTAACTTTGGTACCAAGTAGCCCAAGGCTAGAGAAAATAGAGAAATTGTTGACACACTGGGGATGGCAATACGTAATGCCCAGATGTGACCAAAAACTAATAAGAGAACTTGTTGTTACACTGGAACGACGTACGTAACACCCAGATGTAACTAAAGATTATCATAGAGAGATTTCTGTTTCTCTATTAGAGTACTGCTGACTAGTTTTATAGAGCATTGTGAATTTGATAATATATATACAAGTATGATATGTTTTAAAGCTTTATACTATTATTGTTATTATGATTTTATACATTGTTTCTTTGATGTCCCATGAAGGGGGGTTACAGGTGGGATTTACTCACTCAAGTTTTGCACAAAACTCACCCCTTTCCTTTATCTTATTTCACAGAGAGAACAATTGTAATATCCCAAAAGTATATGCCTTTAGGAAGGTTATGCCTAAGCTTAGGAAGGGTTAGATAAAGTTTAAGAAATATTTAAATGCCTTAAAAAAGGAAAGAGGTTGTATATCAAAAAGCAAATAAATCGAAAGAATAAATTAATATAAATCTCTATTTTAAATTTATGTGAAATAGTAAGTCATGTAAAATCTAGATTATAACAGAAAATATCAATTTCAAAAGGAGAAAATAAAATATAAAATTTATAATAATTTTGTGCATCAATCTTTTTCTATACCAATGTTCAGTTTTTATTTGAATTTAATATTTAATCTTTTTATATAATATGATATTCAGTTGTGATATGATGTTTGATTTTAAATTTTGAAAATATTATCTTATAAAATCTATTAAATCCAATATTGTTCATAATTATTGTTGATTTTAATATTTGTATCAATATTGTATTGTTAGAACTAGAAAAGATATAGCATACTAAATTTTCCTTTTATCACATATACTCTTGATAAATTGATTTTTATATCATTTCTAAGATTATTATTTATTTAGATATCTAGTATTTATATTTATGGTGTAAATATCAATTAGGATTTAAGAATATATATAGTATTCATAGATACAACTTTTGTAATAATGATGTTAGCGTTAAGTATTTTATATTGATAATAGATATAATTTTTAAGTAGTTATAAAATAGTCAAATACTTTCAAAAATATAAATATATAAAATTAAATGAATATGTTTCCATGTATACATATCAATTTCATAAACATTTGAATACAGGTAAATCAATAGTTGAAGATTTTCAAAATGATTGATAGTTAACCAAAATTATAACCATTATGATTTGAAAATAATTTTTCAGGCATTGTTGAATTACAATGATACTTACTTGGAGATATTAGATATTATTTATATTTAACATGTATTATGAAAATGATTTGTTAGATATTATTTTTATAGAGGATTATTAGACATTTTTAAGAAGTTATTAATTATTAGAATTGAGTGTAAAATTTGTTCATCATGTAAATTATTATTATCATCATTATTATTGTTGTCGTTGTTGTTATTGTTATTGTTATTATTATTTTAAAAGAGAAACAAGTACATAATATGAATACACCAAGATATATATTATTTGTTTTAAAAACCTCATTAGTTTTTCATTATAGTATATATACAGATATACCTTTAACATAGTCTTGTTCTTATACTGTCAAGTATGACCTCTGTTTAGTATTTTACAAATATCTTGAGTTGTAGATGTTCGATTGATGCAATTTTATGGCATTAGAAAGCTAACTTAATTATCTACAAGTGTTATTTCTAGCCTTGAGGCCAAATTCTAACCACAGTGGAAGTTAAAGACTAAGGAAATGTTAAAATGAAAAAATAGAAATAAAAATGAAAAATAAAATAAAATAAAATTTGTTAGTGATATATTTCATCTCCTGGTATATATTTGGCACATTATAGTACTCTTAAACATTCTTTCAAGAACCTTAGCTGCCCAAGGATTTTTGCTAGAGAGAAAGACACAATTTCTCTCAACCCTCTTCTATTAATCTCTTTTGGTAGGTGCTCACCCTATCCTTATATCTCTTTCAGGAGGCACTCTCACCCTATCCTTATATAGTTATGAGTTTAACAAATCTTTAAATTATTGTGGTATAGTTTTCTTTTCTTATTCTATTCCAAGTCATTCCTGATTCTTGTCTATAATTCTATGACAGTTGAGAGTGCCATTCCAATTTTTCAATATCATGTAGACAGTGGTCAGGACTCTGCAACGAACGGTGGGTGGGTTTAAGCTCATGATCATATTTTTTGTCATTATTAGTATTTTTCCAATATTATATAAATTATTTATGAAATTCTAGAATGACTTATGTCAAATATATGTTTTTACGGATTATGTCAATTTTCAAAAAAATTATTGTTTTCCACAATTATCGTGAAAACCTTATTTTAGAAAGCTCATGAGACCATATTTGATATCTTGCATGTTATGAAATATCTTTTTCCAGTTTATGAAATTATGAGACCTCAGTTAGTGTTTACAGGAGAAATATTAATTACCATATTTTCAGGCTCTATATTTCCTTCTAAGATTTTCGAACATCAACTATGATTTATTGAAAATGTTGAATAAAATATGATTTATAATAATTGTCAGATACATACTCTATTGACTTCTGAAATCACTATATTTACAAATGGTGATCCTTTGGGCATGATTTTAAAACCTCAGTTATACTAAAGTTAGATTGTTAGAATATAACAATTGTCATATACATCTTCTGTTAGCTTCTGAAATCACTATGTCTACAAGATGGTGATCCCGTGGGCATGATTTTAGAACCTAGTTATGCTAAAGTCAAATTGTTAGAATTATATAAATTCAGAGCTTTCAGATTTATTCAGTTAATTGCAAGTTATTATTTTTTTAGTAATTAGTGAGAAAAGTAGCGAATTAACGACTGGAAATTAATCGTTAACCTTGATACCAAGTGGTCCGCTAAAGAACTAGCTCACCCATAGTAAGGAACCTAGTGAAGTGTCAATTTATAGGACCTAGTTAGGTACCCATCAGATTAGCCATTGGTTCAGATTCAGGATTCAGCTAGATATTTATGTACAGAATAATTCATGTTTTTCTACTAATTATTGTCATGATTCATATAATTTGTTATTTCAATATAGTTATATGAATCTAAATATATAAAATGCTTTTACTACTTGCATGTATATGTTATGTATGTTATTGTTGTCCCATGTGGGTTGTGAGTGGAGGCTCGCTCACTAAGTTTTGATGAACTCACCCCTCTCTTTCCTCCCCCTTATAGTTATAGTTACAGATCCAGTTATTATTCAGACCAACTCTGTACCTTTGCAACGTCTCAGTGGTAAGCTTCACTTTGTATTGAAGTTTAAATTAGGATCATGTTAGAATAGAGACTCCAGGAGTGTGCAGGCAAGGTCCTCTGACATCGTTAGCATGCATGGTTATTTTAAGGTTATATCATTTTATGTAATCTCTTTAGAAATATGATTTAAGATTGTCTATTTCAGTTATGGGTTTTGGAACGATTTAGAATAATTAAATATTTTATGTATTTTATTAATAAAGTTTGCAAGAAGTTTTAAGTAATTTATTTATTTATTATTATAATTTATTATAAGCATTAATTTAGTAATTTACTACGCATGATTGCATGAAATTTATTTATTTGCCGGTCACGATTTTTGGGTTGTGACAATAGCTCTAATTCCTCATTATCATCCTCTCAGGACTAGAGTTTCAGTGGTGAGCTTCACTTGGGTGAAGTGTTTATAATTTGTCTAGATACTTCAAGTATAGATGCATATCCGAACCATAGAGCATATTTATTTTTTTATGCATATTATAACACTATTTTGGTATGTATTAAAAAGTTTAGTGCTTATAGATATTTCAAATCAGAGTAGCTTTATACACGTATGTTTGTATTATGATTCACAGACTATAGAGTTTGAATTATGAAATTTCATAGACTAATATGATTTAATAAACAGGTGATTTGTATATAGAAAATGAAAATGTGTTTTGAATAATTTTATAACCAACTATGCATATAAAGGACACTTGGTTACGAGGTTTATGTGGGAGTAGAATTTCTTACATGTCGTCACGTGCCTAAATCAGGTAGTGACAATAAGTTAGTCCCTCCATCAAATTGTCGTTTAAATTGTTAACAAAAATGTTCATGTGCTCTGTTAACTTTACTTACATGTACTGTTAATTTTCACGTGGATCCTAACTTGCTTCACTCATCGTTTTGTGCAAAGTCAAAAGTTTTCTTCTTAGCGGAGAGCTATGGTGAAAGATAAGATAAAAGATAAGGTCTAAATAACTTTATTTGGAGAAGTAGGGTTAAGACCCACCATGAAAATTAACAGTGCACAAAAACAAGCTAAAGGAACGTAAGTAAGCTAACAACACACAACTCACACAACAATTTTAAAGAAGGACTAACTCATTCCCATTTATAAAATTTGAGGGACTAGTATGAGATTTTCAAAATCTAGATACTAATTTGTCCCCACTATAAATCTAAAGAACTAAGTTGGGGTTTTACTCTTAAAAATTTTTAAATTATAGGGACTTAATTGAAAATTGAGTAAAATTATAAGGACTTGAATTATTAAACTCTCCTTTTATATATGTAAAACTAAAACTTTAATTTTAATGGACTATATTATAATTTAATTAAATTCCTTCATTTTCGAAGTCTTAGAAGTTCTGGGTATAAAAAGTCAGGTATATTTAATGAAGTAATGTTACACATTTAAAAAAAATATAAAACTTTTAACAGAAATTATGGTGATTGTTGGATAAAATAAACTCATGATATGACCCTAAATTCATTTAAAAGCTAATAATTATAACATATTATTTTGAATATAAAGTTCTTGCAAAAATTTTTATTGTCTAATATTTTTCCTAACTAATATGACAATACATTATTGTAGGATAATGTATTATTAATTCATCAAGATTAAATTCTAAAATTAAACCTTAAACTCTAAATCTTAATCACTTACAACAATTATACGAACCGACAATATAGTTGAAATTTATTTATGAATGTGGGATTGCCGCGAAAATGTCTAAGGATGCCGTGGTCAAGACTCGAGTGGAAAGATTTCACGGCTTTCGTCAAGATGGAATCGAATCGACTGGCGTTTGTCCCACTAAATCTAGATTTTGACTAATCGAATGGAAAACTTTTCATGCTATCGTCCAACCATAAAATATTACATTGCAATTATAAATTGACTACCACATTTACTACTTAAAAGTTTATATAAATAAAAGTTTTGATTGGATTTTATTAGTGTATTAAAAATTAAACTTTATTTTTTATTTTTCACTCCTTCAATCGTTTAATAATTTATAAATGGATTCATTTCCTCTCTTTTAAGTATTTCTGGGCCTTTAGCAAGGAAAGGATAAACACCACTATTAGATTACGGAGGCATTGGCTAATCAACAGACAAATGGCTTGGTACCTTCGTCACACCTCTCAGGTTTGTGACACACCTCTCAGGTTCATGTTGATTTCCTGATCTTGATAGCGTCAATCAAGATAAACTTTCTCATGTTTATACATAGATGACTCCACGTTTAATTTGCTTATTAGATTGTGACTGAGATACTTTCTTAGTTTACTTCTTGCAAAAGAAACAGTAACTTGTCATTTCATATTAAAGTATTATGTGGTTATTATTTTTGAGGGAAAAAAAAGGAATAATTCATGAAGAATGGAGTGATTGGAAAGATTGATGTTATTTAAACATAAAAAAAAGGTTTCTACCTTAAATGTGAAAAACGAAAAATTGCATCTTCGAAAGGGGTCCTACCAAATTTAATAGTGGTGGATTATGTATGTGCATGAATTACAAGGTGGAGAGTGTTAAAAAAACATTGCTTGATCGGAAAAATGATATTTGCACCCTGTTTTGTTGAACATACCTAGACATCAAAGAGAACAAAAGAGGGGAGTTGGAGGAAAAAAATAAAGTGACAAGTCTCATATATTTTTGTGTGTTGAGTGTTTGTCTTGAGTGTGTGAGGTTTCAAATAACTTTATCGTTGTTTGACAAGTGATATATTTGCAATATGAGTTAAAAACTTGATGTAGCAGAGAAAACAAAGCATTAGTCAATACATATCTCATCATAGGGAATTATTTATAACACTAATAATGTAGAGTTTCATTCAAGTTTAGGCAAATGAGTACATGAGCAAGGTGAAGTTCAATATATATAGAACTTCAAACGATATACACATACACATGTAGCTTCTCACTTCAAATTAAAAGAGTATAATGTTATTTGAACATCCAAAAGTAGGTGTTTATTGGAACACCCATGTTATTTGTATTGGATGTGATAGATAAATAAGGGAGAAACCATCATCACATCCAATGATGATAAAATGTGTCCATTCTTTTGGGGGTTCAAGTAACATTTTTGAAATCGAAAATAATATACTTGAAAGGAAAAAATTACAATAGATACACCAACTTAGAATGTACGTATAAGTTTAGATGATGGAGAAATGAGTTCAGTAGTTCTGTTAGATTGTGATGAAGACGCAGTAGTGAAGGAGCTATTGCTTGAAGTTGAAGGTTGGGATTGGTTATTACCGGAAGCCGGATTGCTGGGCAGCAAAGAGCTGAAAGATATATGATAGGAAGGTGCAGGCAACTGAGATGGGAGAGTGGGGAGGGGAGCTTCAAAATTAAGCACCTGAACAGCTTGCCTAATGGTTGGCCTCAGAAAATAATCCATGTGAGTGCACCAAAGCCCAACTATCATCAGCCTCTCCATTTCCTGCTGATCAAAGGCTCCAGATAATCTGGGATCAGCTGCTTCAAGGAGACCACCCATGCCATAGAGTTTCCAAACCCACTCCACCAAGTAGATCCGATCTTCATCGAGGTTGTCTTCTACGACCCTTCTTCCACAGGCTATCTCCAAAGCAACAACTCCAAAACTGTATACATCAGACTCTTTACTAGTCTTCCCTCTAGCAGCAGTTTCAGGAGCCAGATATCCAAATGTTCCTGCTAAAGTTGTTGTTTTTGATCCTGTCCCGTGGTCCATTATTCTGGCTAACCCAAAATCACCAAGCTTTGCATTGAAATTAGAGTCCAGCATAAGGTTGCTGGGTTTTATGTCCCTATGAAGGACACATTGCTCCCACTCTTCGTGCAGGTATAACAATGCTGAAGCTAGGCCTTTAGCAATATTATATCTTATGTCCCATGTCAATAGGCCTTTACCTTTAAACAGATAAGAATCTAAGCTTCCATTCTCCACGAACTCATAAATCAGTAACAGGTCATTCTGCTGGTGACACCACCCAATGAGGTGAACTAAATTCTTATGCCTCAGTTGACTGATGATCTTGACTTCAGAAGCATACTCCTTCACCCCTTGTCGAGATCCCTGAGAAACCCTCTTAATGGCAACATGTCGGTTCAAGTCTCTTAAAAATCCTCTATAGACTCCCCCAAAACCTCCTTCTCCAATTTTATGTTCCTTTGCAAAGTTGCTAGTTGCTCTAGCAAGTTCTTCATAGGAAAACCTCTTAGGTCCAGTGCTCCTTTCAAAATCATCGTCCATAGCAGCAAGATCAAGACTCTCCCTGCCTCTGTTCCTCAGCTTCCATCCCAGAAGAAAAGCTAGCCCCAAGACAACAATTAAAACGCCTGCACCAACGCTCAGTCCTACCACCAGACCAGTTTTGCTTTCATCTTTGACCTTGTCGTCCTTGTGTGCTTCCAAGTCCTCCAAGGTAGAGTTAAAGGACCATGAGCTAAGGGTATGATACTCATAAAAAAATCCTGTTGCTGAGGTGAAGCCAAATTCAACCCATTCTGGCAGGACATCTCTCAGATTGACTTGACAAGATAAGTGCTGCTTAATTTTTGTGATGTTGTCCTTGTATCCAGTGAAGGCCACACTCAAATTGTTTGAACTAGAGTCGTAAGTGATATCAGCTTCATATCCTCTCTCATCCCTACTACTGAACCATTCTGTAGTGTAAGCAGTGCCAATATCTTTGATATCAATACCCACATGATCATAGGGAGGATCCCAGTCAGTATTGCCAAAGGTGTCAAATTCCACTGCCACAAACGGATGCTCATCTGTGTAGTTTGGAATAGCCCGTTGGTCACGGCTCATGAGACCAATCCCACTGCCATCTCTTGGAACAGGAAGCGGGAAGTTGGGCTGCGCCAGATAGAAGGTGATGCCATCCCCATCATAGGACTTATTTGGCGTGTTGATGGAAAACCTGAAGTGGGTAGTGAAGTTTGTGGCCTTCCCTGAGTTCTTGTCCCACAAATGCAGTTGTTTGTAGTATATGACTCTGCCAAGACTATCTTTCTGATACTTGGTGAGTTGGAGGACTCCATTGTCGTGGTAGACATCTCCTATGAGTTTTAAGGTATTTGTATTTTCTTTATCACTAAATTGCTGGTAGTTGAATGCTAATGAGTCTGCATGTGATACTACAACAACCAACAGGAGGAGTATGAATGTTACGTGGGAAGAATCTAGCGGGTAACTTTTGTGAGATGCTGCCATGGCTGAGGAGACTTTTCGATGATGGTGTTCTGTTTTTAGACTGTAGGGGGGATGAGATCTCTAGTGGCTGGAGGATATGCTAGTAAGGTCGAGAAGAAGGTAACTAACAGGATATGAGTATATCTCACTTCAGGGTCCAGGCAAATGATGTAAATATTAATAATTTTACAATTAATATCTGTTTAATTATACCTTCTCCCTCTTTATGTCTTCAACCACCTTCGCATGACTTGACTTTTTGTTAAACGTGTAATATGGTGAGCCAAAAGACTAGCAATGCTATTGAATATACGATTGGTACGTACGAACATGCACCGATAAAAGTTAACCAATGAAATTAAAGTTTTGATGGAAAAAACGGGAGAGAGTTGATGAGAGAACTTTTCTACTCATGATTAATGAGTATTTTAAATTGTGTAGTTTCTATTCTTTATTTCTGTGTGTTTTTGTGTGCATGGCTAAATGAGCTTTTGGCACGTCTTATTCATACCATTTCGTGTGATATTTTTTATTGAGCCATGTAACATTCCTGAAAAGAAAACTTCCTACTATTGTTATTGTTCATCAAATTTCTTAATCAACTGCTCTAGTTCTATACGATACAGGTGTTTCTCAAAGAAGATTGCTGCTTACTACGTTGCCAAAGCCAATTGGTGAATCTTCCTATGTCATTTTCAATTATTTGACTTCTCTAGTTTCTATTTTGTCAATAACTCCTGTCCGGCTTCATTCGTGCAAAATATCTTTGTACGGAGTGGCAATCTCATTCTATTTCAAATTTTCAATCGTTAATTTCCTTGTCACGTAGGCCATTTAGGGTACTTACGTGCAGGATTGCTATTTAGTACGTACTAATGAAATGGAACTTGATGGATAGATGAGTTGTAAATTGTAAAATTGTGTCCACACATAATTTTAAGAGTTATTTCACTCCACTTGGTTTTTATGCTGTCATAAAATCGGAAAGAATCTTTCATTTGTATCAAAACTAATAACTTTTTAATGGTCATTAATTTTTTTGCATCTTTGTTTTCCTGTGTAACCACAGCCCAGAATCTTGAACCTTCATTCGCAGCCATGCAACCACAGAAACAGCCGTAAATCTGTCGAGACCAAGACCTCCAAGGCTTCACCACCTTTCCGCCAACAAGCCACTCTGCACCAAACCCCATCACACAAATCAACAATGATCAAAATTAAAAGTTCTTCAATAATCACATACAACGCTGGAATTTGCCTAACCACCCCCACCCCTCTCTTCCTCTCTTTCTCTGTCCGATTTATCTATTTTTTTCACTTTTTTATATATATGATTTTAATGTATTACCAATATAAAATAATTTTACATATACATTAAATCTTTTGTTATCACATTAATAAACGACTTAATCATCTATTTATTAACAAGTCTTGCAAATAAGAGCACATAATTGATTGACAATTTAGGATACGTTTATTTCAGATTTTGAAAAAAAGTGATTATGAAAACAAAATTTTATATATAACTAAAAAAGTTGAAAATTGATTTTTTTTTATAAACCATTAATTTTAGCTTTTACAAAAAAGCTGAAAACTGATTTTTTTTAAATTTCAATTATTTTTTAAAAATTATCCAAATATATGAAAATTGATTTTTTTTTTATGAAAAAAGTGATTATTTGTCAAAATAATTATAAATAAATGCACCCTTACACTATATATATTTTGTTCCTCCAAATATATATGATTCTATGACTATTGGAGATATGATTATTGTAACTATTGGAGAATTAATATGCTCTATTATGTGTGACAAAAAAAAACCCCACTAATATAATAAGTTCAAGACTTTTTTGCTCTCTCCTTTGTAAGAGAAAAAAAAATCCACTAAAACTTTTTTTATGTCGTCATCTAGGCATTTTATTTACATATTAGCATTTTAAAATTTATTTGGTTAATGAGTTTGTTGATAAATGATATATCTTTCTACTTGATGTGCATAAAATTCTCTTAATTAATTCAAAATTTTAGTTACATGTATTAAATATCTATTGAACAATATGTAAATTACAACTCATACAATATTGTAGGGATGGTAATGGGTCAAGTTGCAGCAAAACTCAACCTCGCCCTGCTCCTTATTACCACTAATTTCAACATGTTCTGCCTTTATCCGCCATTTTTGAAAATATAAACTTGCACCCGCTATGAGTACTTACCCTTACTTGCTAATTTTAAAGAAAACACTTTTAAATTATTGTAAAACCTGATAAACCTATAAAAGAACTAGAGTTTCAGGATAAATAATAAACAAGAAGTTAAATAATTCAAGCATAATCATATAAAATACAACAAATGTCAATATATTTTATGTACATGAAAAATCTAAGTACCAAGAAAAAAAAACTAAATTCCAAATAAACTTAACAAAATCATTTAAATTACAACAAATATAGTATTAGTTCATATATAGCCTTACAACTATTTTTCATCATTAATTGTCCTACAAGAAACAGACAAGTTATCGATAATTTCCTGACGAAAATGTGAGATCCGAGCAAAAAAAAAAAATTTTTGTAGTCGTTAAATGGAACAAACTATGGCGCTAACATTACCGACAAATTTTTTTCGTCGATAATTAATCCGAATTATTTTTTAAAAAAAAATTAATATTCCTGACGGATTTTTCTCGATAACTAATTAGAATTTTTTAAAAGAAAAATTAATTTTACCGAGATTTTCCATTTAGGAATTAAAATTCTATAAATTATCATCTAGCGGCGAAATAATCCGCGAAAATTTGCTTGTGAAGACCGCCGTGTGAACCACAAGCCGCCCGTGCCACCACCGCCCCTCGATAGTGAGGCTGCCACACCACCCCCACCGCACACGCACTCGAGGCCGGAAAGGAAGCGACGTTCCCTCCATCGCAGAGACCGTTCCGCCTGCGCCCTCCCTTGCCAGACGCGCCACCGTCACGTCGCCCCCTCCATCGCTGATGCCACGACTGGTGCGACTTTCGCTCTTCCTTCTCGATACTCTCTCTTTATGTACACCCACCCCAACTCGCAACGAACAACACCTGAGCCCACAACGGCAACGGGAGGAAGTCCAAGGCCGTTACCGCGCGAATCTGGAGGAAGTCCAACTCGCGGCCTTTCCCTTTGACCTCTCATCTCAAGCACCAACACCATCTTTCTCTTTGTCTCAGGTATACACTTACCCTTACCACTAGTTTCTTTCTTCCATTTTGTTGTGGCCATTGGCAAATATGATGCTTAATATCTAGGAATTATCATAGCTACTGCCCATATCGCTAGCTTTCTTAACTGAGTTGGTCAAAACCATAAATCCCTTCTTGTTTATGGCCATTTTGTTGTGATGTTATTGCTACTTGTGTTTCTAGTTTAGTAGCAAATGTTCCTTTAGGTTAGTTGTTTAATTTGTTTTTGTCCTTTGATTTGTGTTTTTGTCAAAATTTGCTATGGATTAAGTTGCCCATCTCATTGTATTGTTTTTGCTTGGGAACTTTTAAAAGAATTGATTTTCCCATATTTAATAATAGATACTAGTGTTTCATAACTTTAAGTTTCCCCAAATTTTGAAGAAGCTCATTTGGTTCGTTCATTTTTTTCTTAACTTAGCTTTGATTCTTAAGTTTTTATTGCATTTGTGGTTTTATTTGTAAGTAACTTTGATTTATTAATTTAAATAATTGATCTTGTTAGAGAGTATCGAATCCACTTAGAACATTTTTGTGGTAGAGCATATAATTCTCTTGTCTCTTTTAAGGTAAGTAATTGTTTCTTCTTATTTAATTATATTTTTTCTTAGGATAGAGGCTTATGATTTCTAAGATAAAGTTGTAGGAAATTGGCATTGCATTGGGAAGGCGTAGAGATCCTTCCTTGACTTGTTTGTATTTTTTGTTGTGAAAATTAATTGTGTATACGGAGATTGCAGGATATGATGATATAAGAGGGTGTGTTCCAGGAAAAGTTTTAGGATCTTTAAATATTTGTTTGATTATATTGTGAATTTTATTTGATTGAATTGATATATGTATATATTGAAACTAATTTTTTGGGATGTCTTAGTTTCAGGGAGGTTCTTCAATTTTTTTAAAATTTAAATAGTGGAATCTTAATTTAAGGGAGGTGTTGTCAAAATTTTATTAAGTTAAAAAGCACAAACTATTCATTTGAAAGACTTTTACTTTTAGAAGATGGTTTGTTGAGAGATATTTATAAGTAAATAAAATTTTAATTTTTGACACTTTAAATGAATTTGTTAGGTTAAATTACACATTCAATAACTATGATTCCCGCACATAGACTATGGATGTATAATAGGGTACACCCCAGTCAAGGGAGAATCAAATCTGAATTTTACGCGGAGTTGAAGTTTGTAAGGGTGACTTGTTAGATGGTATAATTTATGAATGAGCAAACAATTAGGTGTCCCTATACTATGTGCAAATATAGGAAATATTTTGATATGGACACTATTAAATATCACCTATATAAGGATGATTTTATGACGAATTATTGGATTTGGACTATGTATGGAAAAGCTGCCACATACAATTTTGAAGATGCTAGTGTTGAAAGTACATATGTTAGAGCTAGTTCAAGTAGAATTAATATGGATGAGCATGTCATGAGAAATATTAATTGGGAGGATATCTCTAGACAATATGAGAAAATGATTTATGATGTCACGGGGCCTCACATCATCATCATCCTCACGTCATCATCATCTTCACATCATCATCATCCCTACATCACTTTCTCGCGCCCTGCCTGCATCTCTCTCCAACCTTGTATGACCGCGATCGAAACCTTTTTTCTCGTCATGTTCTGCTTAGCAACAGCCCTTCTCCGGCGACCCCTTCTCGGCGTGGCGTTTCGCCGATTCTCCACCTCCTCTGCTCCAGAACCGCCACCCTTCCCGGTCGCCGCGCCTAGCCATCCACACCGCCGCGAAATCGGCCGGTCCCTCCCCTTCAGCCCGCACCCCTCGCCGCGCAACACCGCGGATCCGCGGTCTTCCCCGGCCGCGATGACTCCTCACCTCTTTCTCAGCCGCGGCCGGTTCCCATTTCCTTCTCCCTCTCATTCCCTCACTCTCTCTTACCCTCCATCTCTCTGTCTGTATCTCGCCCCTTCTTTTTTTTTTCTTTTCATTATGTGTGTGTGTGAGGAAAAGAGAGAGAAGTTTGTATATGTGTCCGCGCGAGAGAGAGGGCCTGCGTGTGAGAGAGTGGGTCAGTGTTTTAGTGTGTGCGCGTGTTAATGAGTGTGTGTGGGGGTGCGTGTGTTAGTGTGGAATGTCAGTGAGTGTGTGAGTAGGGAAAGAGGGGTTAAGTATAGGATTAGTGAAATTAAGTTAGTGAATTTAGTTTAGAGAATTTAGGAAGTTTAAGTTCTATTTTTATTTTTATTTGATTTATATTTTGATTAAGAATGTTTTATTTTTGTTAAATTAATTTTTGAATTTTTGTTTGTTTAGATTTGTGTTTATTTGTTTGGTTTAGTATTTGCTTCATTTTATCCTTTAGATTTACTTTTTTGGTTTAAGTTTAGCTTGAGTCTAAAAAAAAAGTTTTTGTTCATGTTGGATTTAAAATAAATATTAGAGTATCCTGCTTTACTAAAAAAGGGATTTGAGTCAATTAATCGATAAATGATGTTTTTTAAAATTAAATTAGCTTTACCCCTTAATTATATATTCTGAATATTTTATCTGAGTTTTGATATTCAAAATTCCTTTTCAAAATTAAAATAATCAAAAAATACAAATATTTTCTACAGAACTACGTAATTTTGAGTTCCATTGCTCCAGGGATACATAAGAGGTGATTTATTCCTGTCAGTTCGAAATTAAATTTTTGTAATTATAAATAATTTTTCTAATGAACTTTTTTTATATATATGAGATAGTTTATTTAATTTTCATTTTTTTTTGGAAATTTTGGATAAAAATGATAATTTAACCGTAACGTTTTAACTTAATATTTTGACATTTAGCTTAAGTTTAATGATCCAAAATTTCTTTGACAATTTATTTATTTTCTTTCACTTTTAAAAAAATATCAAAATAAGTTTTTCCTTTATTTGTAAATATTTATGATTAATAAAAGATTTTTATTTTCATATATTCAATTTAATTTGTTCATTTATTTGTCAAATCTTTTATTTCAAATAAAGATGTTAATTTAGCCTTGATGACTTGTTAACTCAATATTTTGCACATCTGAATTGTAACGATTTAATGTTCCAGAATTTCTTTAATAAAAAATTTTTTAATTTTCTTGTAAATAAATAATAAAATAAATATTTTGAAGGTTATTAATAATTTGCACAATCAATAGGTACTCCTGACGGGTGTATTAGGGTGCATATAATTAAATTTCTACCCTTCCCTATGCATAACCACTTTTTAACTAATGGTTTCAAAGATCATTTATTTTAAAATGGGTTTTTCCATGTTTTCCAATTTAAATAAACTTGGTCGACTCCAATTTTCAAATAATTATTTTTCGTTATCCTTGCGATCCTTATGACATTTTACCTTCTAGAGAATTTATGGCTAAAAATTTACCACATATTTCATTAATTAAATTTATTAATATTTTAAATACTCATAATTAAATCACAATCTTTAAATGTTAAAGGATGTCAATACCTTTAAGATACCATAACAAAAACCATTTATTTATAAACTCCTACATATAAGAATTCCTCTCTCTCTCTATATATATATATATATAAAGCTCATGTATAATAACAAAAATTATTCTAAATAATACATAATAAAATATACTTTACAATATCATTAGAAAGAAATAAAATTTATATAATTTGACTTTATAAACTTCTTTTTATTAAGTTGTGATTGACTTTATAAGAAATTTTTGCACTTTGCAAAATAGAATATTTTCTCATTGGAATAATTTTAGAAATAAAATAAAGTAAAATTAATAAATATTTACATTTTTATTCCAATTTACAGTTTAATTATTTAATATTTATTAATTTATTTAATGTTAAACATAGACGTGGAAAATATTTTAATTTAATTCCAATTGACATTTAAATTAAATCAAGTAAAAAATTAAATAAATATTTTCGTATAAATTACTTAACCATTTAAATATTCAACATTTCTTTTATATGTTTTATTACATGAGTTTAAAATACATGGTAAAATATAAATTAGATATAACCAAACAAAGTGAACAGCATTTGAAACAAATAACATTATGTTACCTCTATGACTATGAGTGTTATGGTGAGATTTTATTTATCTTAAAACCTTCTTAGTTGCCCAACCTATTTAGCACTTTCTTTTGAAGCAATTTATTCCTTCTATTGTCCAACAATGGATGAAGAACAAAATATAAAAAATGAAGAGACAATAATGTATTTGAATTTTCAATTTTATATAGGTGAAAATAAACAAAAACATTCAAATCATTTTAAATATGATATTGAGCATACTCTCCATGAAGGGAATTCCTATGTTGATTGGTTGGCAAATAAAGGGGTATTGGGATCAGCCTTTTATCTTGTATGCTCCAGCTCTTTGTTGCTCTTAAGTGACTCAGGAGGTACGGTGCACCTTAGGAGCTAGTCGTTTGTTTTCTTTTCCAAGAACAAAAAAAATCTAATTGATACTCATTTATTATGAATTAAGAAATTAATTTTATACATTTATATCATTATCTCCATTTATTATCATAAAATAACACATGGTATAGAATTTAATTAATATTTGAGGTTCCCACATGTTGTATAAATATAGGAACCTTAAATATGTGCAATGTTGAGAACCCACAATCATGGATGACACTACTTTATTCCTTTTTTTTAATTTTAAGCCACACACAAAGTTGTATATTACTCATAAAAATTATCCTCTTTGAACTAATGAACAAAATTATCCTCTTATATTTCTATTTTTCTATTAAATTGGAATATATATTCCCTTGAAAAAGAAAAGAATATACATCAGTTCTAGGTAATATAAATTTTTAAATTTCACAACAACATTACATAAAAAAATGAGCACCCAAAAATAATTTATTTAAAATAAAAGATCACATACAAAAGTTTAACAATATTTAAAAAATAACTAAGTTTCATTATTAGTGTACTGTACTATTTTATTTCTATTGGTTTTTTGAGACATTATCATCAAATTAAGTATCAAATAAAAATATTTTTTTATATTTCAAATAAACTTAGTTTCAACAATGCCAGCAAATTGGAGAAATAAAATTACTCATTGAAAATTTTGTTTTAAAAATATAACTAACTCTCATTGACTAACTTTCCTCTTTTGCAAGTTGTACATCAATTTAAGTGGTAGATCCACTTGTCTTGTATTAAGAACCCACCCACTCACCTTGCTTTATTTCTCTTTCATCCATCTTGGTTATTGGTAAGAACTACAAACAAAATTAAAGAGGATAAGATTGGTAGCACCTTCCACATGTTCTTCCTCCACAATGAGCCTCATATTCTCTGGAAACTATACCAATCAGGAAAAGAAAATAAATCAAAATAAATAATGGAAGTTAAAAAAAAAGGAGGGAAAAGGAAGGGGAAATAGAGAAACAAAAAAAATAAAAAGGGTAAAATAAAGTGGTAATTTCAGATAATAGATACAAAGGCAAAAGAATAAAAGATTATCCTTCACCTTTATCTTTTCACTGAGTGACCACTACTTTCCTCCAATAGTTGATTTCCAACAAACCTCCTTTGCTCACCATCCACCAATATATCAAATATAAGAAAATGGATGAAAAACAAATTTAATTAAGACAAATTTGGAGTAAATTTCTAGCATAGTAAAGATTGAAGGAGAGCAAGGAAAATGATTTAGTGTAAGATTTACATATGATTATATTTGAATGATTATATAAATAATAAGAGTAATAAAGACAATTGTTTTTTTTATAATGATAAATATAATGATGATATTATTAATTATTACTAATTACTAATATTATGATCAAATTTTTAAAAAAATTGATCATATCATATCAAATTAGGCCTTATTGTATCAAATTATAAAAATTAATATTAATATTAGCATCAATTTATAATTATACCTTATTATGTCAAATTATACCGGATTACAAAATTAGTATCAACATGTAAATAGTTGGTTATAAATTAGGATTTTGATAAATTTATAATCATCATTTTTGTAATTTGTCTAAATTAATTATAAATCAAGTTCCCATTAAAAATCACCATTCCATTAATTTAGCATATAATAATCATTTAAATTAATTTTGATTTATAATCATTATGTGATCAAAATATAATCTCCTAAATTAATAATTAAGGTTATAAATATTGTGGGTCCTAAATTACTCTGGAAGCGACACATGTAAAATTTTTCTCCAAATGAGTCTTAAATATTAGTATTATAGATAGATTATATATTGTTGTTGTTGTTGTGGAGGGCAAGAGGGCGCAAACAAAGAAGAAAAAACCGCAACTATCAGGAAATAAGGCGGGTGTAGATGCCCCTACAACATCAGCAAAGCAAAGCAAAAAATAATGCTGCCTTATTTAATTAGATAATGAGTAAGATAAGACTGGATTCAAACTTGATTTTGAAACTTTTAACGTAAGCAAATTTTTTATAACTTTGCTTTGACTAATAACTCATTATCGATGACAAATATTCTCATAACTTATATTTGGTTCTGAATTAAATTTAATATATAATTTAATTTTGACTCCTTAATAGTCAACTAATCATATGCTTGTATTTGTATAATTTTTTAGATAGTAAGTAGTAGAATTAAACACTTTTACTAAAAAAGTAGTATGTTATTGGATGTCTTTATAAAATTATTTTACACAAATAATATATTCAAATTAAACTCTTTAAGATATTGTAAATTTTTTTACACAATTAAATATTAATTTTTTAGGTTGATTTTGATGTATTATTAGTGTGAAATGATTGTAACACACTTTTATCTAATAATATATTTTTGTATGTACGATTTATTAGGTAACGATAATTGAGTCAAACACTTTAATTTATATAATAATGTATAGTTAAATGCATGTGTAAAACACCTTTACATAGAAGATATATCTAAATTAAATTGTTATTTTTTATATGCAACATTCAAAATTGAGGAATGACTATTGTCACTCCTAAATAGCTATTGCCACTCCCACTTGCATTAATTATTATTTAGTTTCACTAAATTACCCTTCTTCCATTTTAATCAACTAAAACTAATAAATGCAATGATTATAATATAATGTCTAGTTCTAAATATTATTACTATGGTATGACAAATATATTTACACCATAGAATATGAGTACAACTCTCCATCTAATTTGTTTTTTTTCCCTCACGTTACTTAATTAAAGAAAATAATCAAATAAAACTAATATATAATTGATATTTATTGTTTATTAGTCATTATAATGATATCAAACTTTATTATTGTTGATTTAATTAAAAATAATTTAATTATTAAAATATTTAATATTATTTTCATTAGTTTAGTTACAAGTATTTTACATTAACTTATTTGATGTAATAATTAATATTTTATATATTGAATTATTTCCTTTAAAACTTTCTTAAGGTAATAATTACCTAATTATTTTAGAAAAGGAAAAATAATGAATAGTAGTAATAAAAAAGATAAATACTGAATCAAACTAAACAATGCACATGCTATATTATTTAATTTTAACATCCAATGTTTATATACTTTGAAAAATATTAAATAAACTTATTATATTAAGATTTTTTTTACAATTACTTACTTTTAATGGCTTAAAGACACATACATACTTGTCCTTCTCTAGTTTTTTAATTTTTATTTTGAAATTTATTTTAAAAACGTAAATTATATATATGTTATATAATAGAAAATAAATACTATAGCCTTTATATTATATATTCACGCATAAAAAAAAATAGTCCTTTTAAACTATTTTTTATGCAAATAAGTAATTAATTTAACTTATAAAATTACCTCAATTTTTAATAATATGAATAAATAAAAACTATAATAAAAATTAATTGCCAATTCAATAGAAATAAACTATGGTATCATTTTGTTTATCTACTAGCTTTTTATTTATATAAACACTAGATGTTACAAAATATGTAAGCAAGTATATACCATAATTTATTATCATGTCTTTCACTAAGAAAATCATCGATTAGTGACCGATTTTCAATCACTAATTTCATGAAATCGTTGCTAAACCTGGTGACGATTTAACGACCAAAAACATAAGTAGCTAAAATCATTGTTGCTAAAATATTAGCGAGAAAAATCGATTACTAAATCTTGTGACCATTTAGTGACTGATTTTCCTATCCATACGACCAATTATGGGTGGTGGTTTGGTGTGATATTAGTGACCGATATATCAGTCCTAACTTTGTGACCGATTTTGTGGTCACTAAGTGAAATTTTTAGCAACCAATAAATCGGCCACTAATTTTGTGAAATAAATCGGTCACTAATGTGTAATCACAAAAAAAAGAAAAAATTTTAAAATTTTGAAATCTTTTAAAATTTAAATATATATCATCAAATAAGAAGTTATATATCTATACACAAACAACCAAACTTAAAAATTGCCAATATACTTTAACAAGTAGTTAACATCATACAAAAAAAAAGTTCAATTCAAATATTTCAAATTTTATAATAACATGAAACCCTATAATCTAAAATAAAAATAGAGATATGTATTAAAACTCTTTGGATTAATCTTCTCCTGATTGAGCTTAATCTTCTCTTGATTCTCTTTTATCTTCTCCTTGAACGATTCCAACTCTAGATTTGTCCTCTGCAACTCTTCCTTCAGCCACAAAAAAAAAAAAGAAATAAAAATCAATTTCAACCAAAGTCAAAAAACTCAACATATTTAGTGTGCTTGGCTGAATATAGCTTCGCATTGACATCAACTGTGTGAGGACCAACAATCTGTGAATGGGTTACAAAAAGCATCATCACCATAAACTACAAATACTTTATCATGGAAGCAAGCATATTGAATAATTCTGGAGGGAGGAAAACATCATACAAAATACGCTACAGCCAACTGATATGCTACCACACACAAAATACACAAAGACAACTTTAAACCCAAGACCCACTAAGCTAGATAGCAACAACTATAATCCCACAAACCAGCAAATAACGAACATATCAAACTTTTCCTTACATATAGCAATCGGAACATAAATTGGATAGTGCCAGCAACTAAAAAGAACCGAGCCTTGTATCTCAAAAACCATACAGGTGCATGATAAATCAAAGGTGCTCATCCGGATTTAGTAGCAAAAATAGGAACAAGTCATAATTCTATCTAGTTATAGTGATACCAACATCCTTCTCTTCACTATTGTTGATACCAATTGCAACTAATCAAGCTTTGATTTATGGATGATATCATTTATAAATCAAACATCCAAAACACAAGAAAGTTGGCTAAACTTTTGTTAATGTATATCAACAATTCTTGCGTAGCGTATAATTTCATAACATAATCAGCATTTTTACCCAAATCAAATTGAAAGATTGGTAGCAATGCCCATAACTTTGATATATGCGATCAAAGACCCATAACTTTATGTTATTTTCCATTAAAGAATGGTTTTCCAGCACAGCGCTCTCATTTTCATCATTTAGATCATAAACTATGGAAACCAGGGGTCAATTTATTTCATCTGAAAAAAGATAACAGAAACCATGGCATGGAACCCAAAACCTATGGAAGCCTCACAATGACAAGCATGGAGAACTAGCAATCGTTCTTTTACACTGAAGTCAAAAATATATGATCAAAATATCACAATCATATTGAACCAAAAATAAATATTTAGAATCATACTTTTTAATTTTTTTAGAATGTACTAATTTGCTTGCAATACATCTTTGGATTACATAAACAGATTGGAAAGTCTTAAAAAACACAAGAACAACTCAAGTTGATTGCTTCCATATGTCATGATGATATAGATTCCCTTCTCATCAAATATATGGTGACAGTGCTCTCTCACTCTGCATTCAATTACAGAAACTAGAGTCGGATATGTGCTTAGGGCAATTAATATATCTAACCACAACCTTACATTTCACAATTAGACGACTATAGGGTCTAGCTAGTAGCAAATGAAATGACTTACAATTACACTACAAATACTTCAAACCCAGAAGGCAACACAATAACCCCAAAGCAGTCACTGACTGGTATTACTCCCAATGTATTCAAGATTAGTTATATCTCTACTTTAAGCTTAATTTATCATATTTTTTCAAACTTAGGAACAAGAAAAATGAGAAAGCCTGTCAACTCAAAACTAACTGAAACTTTGTTCAAACAAAACATAATTTCCTACCCAACTACCATAACTGCTACATACATTGCCTGAAATTCTCCAAAACACTAACAATTACTAAATGGTTAAAGCTGATTGAACCAAAAATAGAGGATGACCACAGAAACAGAAGACGCCACACCAAACCAAATACCAACAAATCACTCACACGAGTCGAAGAGAATGGAGGAGAAGAAAGAACTTGAAGAGTAAAATTTAATAACAATTTACTCTAAAAACCCTTCCTCCCTCACTTCCCTCAATAACCAAATTCAAAAACTTACCCAAAAAGAATAGTGATAAGGGTGACATAGAAACATGCATGCAGGCCGACCTTGGCATTGCCAAATGGTTCAAGCATTTTGCCGAACAGTGGTGCTGTAGAAAAATAAGGGCTGATTAACCCATAACCATCCTTCAAATTAAGCCAATAACAAAGACAATCGAAGCAACTCAGCAATTATACACAAAATGAAGAAGCCAAGCAGGACCAAATATAAACACAGTGCATATAAAAAAAGGAAAAAAGGAAAATTGAAACAGAAACAAACCAAGATGGGCTACGGTGGTTGGTTTGAGCAGCGGCTGGAGTCCATCGCGATTTTGCAGGAAGCTCGAGACCTGCGATGCTTGGTGGCTTGCGAACGCGAAACGCGCACAGTCGACGGCATCAACGACGAATCGGTCTTGCGGAAGCATTGGCGAAGCTTGATCTTGCAGCGGCTGTGCAGTGGCATCACGGTGATGGAAGGACGATGGTTTCGCGGTGGCTATTGGGTATGTGACAGCGGTGGATGAGGGTAAGGGTCAGGGTGGCTCGCGGTTGGAAAGGCAGAATATTGGAGAGAAGAGACAATGGAAAATGGGGGATTTAGGACACTTTTTAGGTTGATATTTGTCTTTATATGTTATAAAATTAGTGACCAAAAATTTGGTCACTAAATTTTCAAGCAGTGACAATTTAGAGATTGGTTTTTATGAAAGTTAGATTTTCATTTGAATAAATAGTTACTAAATTGATTATTAATTTTTTAATTAGTTACGATTTTATGAAAGTAAAGTTTCTAGTAAAATAAATATTCACTAATTGAAATATTAGTGACGGATTTAATGACCATTTTATGAAGGTTTTTCTGTATAATAAAATTGAATCACATAATATAAATATTCAGTAAACCTAATTGAAATATTACTAAACTGAATTTTGTGACAATTTTTATGATAGCAAGTTTTCATATAAATAAATATTGGTCACTAAATCAATTACTAATTGAAATATTAGTGACCGTTTAGTGACCAATTTTAATGAAATCAAGGTTTTTTCGTATAAATAATATTGGTCACTAATTGAAATATTAGTGGTGATTAGTGACCAATTTTTATGAAAGCAAGGTTTTATGTATAAATAAATATCGTCACTAAATCCGTTAATTTGATTTAGTGGCCGATTTTCCACCCTTTTCATTTTCCTTGCTGGCTCGGTCGCTAATTCATCATTTTAGTGACCGATTTTTTAGCATAAAATCGGCACTATTTGACATATTTCTAGTAGTGTTTGTTATTATTCATTTTTAATTATTATTTTCTTAAAAATATTCAACATTATATTATTTAGATTTTTTGTACACAAATTTAATATTTGAATTAAATCATTATAATAAATAAATTATTAATACTTATAATATCTTGTAATTACGTTAATATTAAAAATAAAATAAATAATAAATATTTTTATGTAGTTAAACTAATTTTTAATTAAATTTATAATAATAACTTTTAATAGTATTATGAATTATCTTGTGTTAGATATGCTTTTAGTTAAAATAAAAGAGGAATAATTTGGTAAAATTAAAGAACAATTAGACTAAACCCCTAGGTGGTCCCTAACAATTTCATGTTGAACAGCCGTAACAACTGGAAAGTGTTAACTTGGTCCTTGACAATGTCAAAAGTTTACACTCACTAGTCCTGACGGAAAACAGGAACGTGTTAATAACAATTTTATTATCGCAAATTGGTCTAACGTCATTTATAAAAAAATAATAAAATCTTCATCCCTTATTTCCTTCATTCCTTCATCTTCTCCATTACTACCACCACCACCACCACTCTCTTCCTTATAATCCTACAAATAAGGCAAAATATATGCAAAATCAAATCAAATACCAATATAAACAACATCAATTAAGTGAAATTTGTGTTATTATTCTTTATTTCCGCCACCACCACCACCACTTTTGATGATGGCAACAACGGAGCGACTAATGGAGAGCTCAGCTGGTGGTGAACGGTAGTCACGGTGCTTGAGCTCTTCTTCCCCTTTTTTGGTTTTTTTTTAGATTTGTAGTTTGGGATTGGTTATGGGTTTGGCTTTTTCTTTTTATTTGGGTGAAAGTCATTATGTTTATAATAGTGCTGGATAATTTTTGTTGTAAGGTTGTCTTGTGTTTAGGGTTGCTGTGATTTGGGGTCATGGATGATGATGAATGAGTTATGGTTGTGTTTGTTGTGAAAATGTTTTTGGGTTGAAACAGGTTACTGATGATGAAGAAGTGTGGGTTATGGTTGGTGGTGGTGGTGATGAAAAGGATGAAGGGAGGAAAGGGATGGAGAGTGATATGGGGTTGTGCGAGGGATGATGGTGGCTATGGTGATGGTAGTTGTGGTCATTTAAATTTGATAGTGATGGTGGGGATGATGGTGGTGGAGAAGAGGATGAAAGAAGGAAATGGATGGAGAGTGATATGGGATTGCGTGGGGGATGATGGAGTTGTGGTCATTTAGATTTGATAGTGATGGTGGTGGTGGTGGTGAAGAGCATGAAGAAATGAAAGAGATAGGGAATAAGGACATTAGGGACTAATTTGTCCGGAATGAAATTATCATTAACACAGTTCCGTCTTTCGTCCTGGCATTAATGAGTGTCCGACTTTTGACATTGTCAGGGCAAAGTTGAAACTTTTCATTGTCAGAGGCTTGTTAAATGCTAAAATTGTCAGGGACAACTTGAATTTACTCAAACAATTAATGTAAGTGAGAGTGGCAATAGCCATATAATTACTTTTTTATTTAGAAAATGAGAATCTTTGTGAAGTCTTTGCTTATTAAGAGACTAAATTATTATCATTTGAAGAGGGGTATCTGCTTCATATAGAGTTGTTTTGTCATCCTCCTGGAGTAAAGAAATTCTTCCTCCTACTAATATTGTCATCTTCAAATCAGGTTGAATTCCATTATTTTTATGAGTTTAATTTTAATATATTGATAATAAAAATTTTATACTATCAATTAGATTTTTCTTTTTGCATAATTTTGTAAGTAGTAGAATAAAATTTAATCATATTTATTAATATGATAATATATGATTATATGTGTAAATTTTTTTACAAATCAATATATTGAAATTAAATCTTATTTTTATTGATCTATTAATAATTCGAATGGCACAAGATTCACTTAAAGGAAAATTAGAGGATACAAGTATTTTTTGTCTCACGAGAATACTAATTTCAGCATGAACGAGATATTAATTAAATATTTTATTCATCAAATCTTAGCATTTATACAATTGAATTTACAGGAGAATAATTTTTATCTATTGACATTATAAAATAATTTCCATTGTTGGCCCACAAAAATAAAAAAATTATTAAATTATTTTTTTAAACTAAGCCTATGTAATTATTCATTGTAATATTTAGCAATTTTTTAAATTTTTATTGGTAAAGTGTAAAATTATTTTACAATAAGCTATCATTGCATAAAATTATTTTTATTTATGTTTATGTCTTTTTATTATTTCTCTTTTTTTTAAAAATGTAAATACTATACACAACAAATCTAATGCAAAATGCGTCACTATAGAGAAATTTCATACGTAAATGATCTTATGCAGCTTGTTGTTCAACATCTCGCAAGTGAAAGGAATTGAGGACAAAATGCCTTGGCAATTCATGGTGAGATGAATGGTTTATTATGAGAGTGATGATTAATTAATGGTCAAGTGTGAGCTAGATGAGTAATTAATTATCAAGATAAAATTTTAATGAATGATAAATAAGGGTTATACATTCATTTGAAAAATTTAAATAATTTTATATTTTAATTTTGGTCATTCATATAAGATTTAATAGTCAATATTTACTCATCATACTCTCACAATTAATCTCCCATATCTCATGTGATCCTCCTAGAGTGTAGGATAAAATTTTGGTTTCCCATAGTATCTACCACATTACAGTGACTAATCTTTTTAAGGTGGGAGTTCCCTGGGCAAATCTTTAGCCACAAGATCCTTTTTATACATACTATTAGGAATCGAACCCTTGACTAAAAACTTAAAAGGAGCTCAGATAGCTATTAACTATGCTAGACCTCCAAATTGAGTGTAGGATATATCTGTGTGTGTGTGTGTGTGTGTGTTTTAATTATTATCATTCGATGTGATAGATAAGTGAAGGTGATGGGACTATCCAATAGTGCTAAAATGAAATTTCCAACAAATATTTTTTAATGTACAAATAGTGTCTTTGATAATAACAAAAAAGTACCTAAAGAAAGTTAGGGCTTAACAGTGGCAGATATATAGGTGGATCTTAAAGTTTTAGGTCTATCATGAACCTCTTATTATTAATTATTAGATGATTATAATTTTTATTGGATAATTTAATCTAATAACTAATAATAGAAGATTCATAATAAATTCAAAGATAAGAAATCCACCATAAATGTCACCCTTAGGGGTGTTCATCAGCGACTTGCATAAGACTTGAGGGAGAGTGCATCTAAGAATTTCTATGTAATTGTATATGGGTTGTTGTTGAAACTGTCATGGGACCCACAACATCCCTTAATTGTTGAGATGCTACACCTTTCCCTTTGAAGTGACACAAAAGAACTACATCAACCAAATCATTGCTATTCTAACATTCAAAAATAGGTATTTAAGTGGGATATTCATTTCATCTTTATTGAATGTAATGGAGAAGTGGATAAAGTTGGGGTCATCATCACATCTAACAATGATAGAGTATGTGTCCATTGGGACATCCATTTTTGAGTGTTGGAATAGCATTTTTGACAACAATCTGAGAAAATAAAGTGAATACACTAAAAATGTAAAATTATTTCATTATAAGCTATCATTGCACGCATAAAAATTATTCTTTATTTATGTTTATGCCTTTTTATTATTTCTCTTTTTTTAAAAAATTGTAAATACTATACACAACAAATTTATCGCAAAATGCATCACTATAGAAAACTTTCATACGTATATGATCTTATGCAGCTTGTTGTTCAACAACATATTGCAAGTGAAAGGAATTGAGGACAAAATGTGCTTTGGCAATTCATCGTGAGATGAATAGTCTATTATGAGAGTGAGATGATTAACTAATGGTCAAGATCAAAATTTAATGTTCAAGTGAGAGTTGGATGAGTAATTAATTATCAAGATAAAAATTTAATGAATGGTAAATAATGGTTATACATTCATTTGAAAAATTTAAATAATTTTATATTTTAATCTTGATCATTCATATAAGATCTAATAGTCAATATTTAACCATCACATTCTCACAATTAATATCTCATGTGATCCTCCTAAAGTGTAGCATAAAATTTTGGTTTCCCATGGTATCTATCACTGTTAGGAGTGACTAATCTTTTTAAGTGGGAGGCTTCCTAAAAGGACAAATCTTGGTCATGAGACCATTTTCATACACACCATTAGAAATCGAACCTTTACCTAAATATTTAAGGAGCTCAGTTAGCTACTAATGTTAGAACTCATAATTGAGTGTAGGGTAAATTTGTAAAAATAAAATTGGCATGAATATTATAATATAATAACAAATGTTGGACATACAAGTTAAATGAGAAATATCTTATATATATTGTGATAAGGTGGTTTGAATTTTCAAACCTACCATCCTCCTTCCTACCCTATATATGCATCAATCATGTGATTACATTGCAAAAGAAAATTGTTATTTTAACACCTATATGGGTGTAGATATCTATGTAGGTGTGATAGGAGTGATATGAGAGAATAAGTTGGAGAAAAAATAAGTGATGAGATTCATATATTTTGTAAGAAATATTTGGATGATTGAGAAGTTGAATTTTGGAATAGTGCGTTATATTGCAAAAGTCTTCAAGTTTTTTGGTGTATTAATTGGAGATGAAACCATGCAGCAAGTGCACTGAAAAACAATAAATGTTGGTTGAAAACTTTGGCTTGAATGGCTCTATAAATAGAGCTGGTTTTCGGCACTTTAACATCAAAAAAAACCAAATCTCCTCCTTTTATGATAGAGTAGAATTATCTGTCCTTATGAGTTTTTCTTTTTATGAGTTGAGAGTATATATCGGTAAAAAAATAATGTGAGCTATTCTAATGTATTTGAGATTTTGGATATTGAGTGAAGTGTGTCTATATTTTTTGTATCTCCATTATATTTTTATTGTGAAATATTTGTGTATCTTAATAATATGTATGTATATTTTAATTATTATTATTATATGATAAATAAGTGAATGTGAGTGGGCTACCCAACAGTGATAAAATGAAATTTTCATTGGCACAGGCATTTTTTAACGTACAAATAGTGTGTTTGATAATAACACAAAAGTACCCAAAGAAAGTTAGGACTTAGGAGTGTTCATCCACCAACTTGCATGAGACTGTGAGGGGAGAGCGTGTCTAAGAATTTCTATGTAATTTTATATGGGTTGTCGTTGAAACTGTCATAGGACCCACAACATCCCTTAATTGTTGAGATGCTACACCTTTCCCATTGAAGCGACACAAAAAGAACTGCACCAATGACCAACCCGATAAAATAAAGTAGATCCACTACAAATGGAAAAAAAAGGAAGAGACATTTAGTAAACATTGGCAGCTAGCTAGGAGCACGGAAAGTAGTGTGAAGCCAGCAGTTTCATTCAGATTGAACCCTGCAAGATTCATCAGAAATATTTCCAGTCCAGCTCGCAATATATATTGGATTTTGCAGCTCCAAAATTAATGTGTCCAGTTTTGCCAAACCTTAATTTCCCATATATATCACTTATTCAAAATGGTGCACTCATCCATTTTCTTCCTCCTGATCAGCATCCCGTGTGCATGTTCCTTATCCTTTGACTTCACCAGTTTTGATCCCAATAACAAGAGCATAATATACGAGGGATCAGCAACATGTGCACCACCAGCAATCGAACTCACAACAAACCAGCTGGACAAGAACTTGACTAATAGCACTGGTCGAGCCACATACTCCCAGCCCATGCAGTTGTGGGACAACACCACCAGAAAGCTCACAGACTTCACAACCCATTTTTCCTTTTTCATAAAGTCACAGAACCGACATGCATATGGAGATGGGTTTGCATTCTTCCTTGCCCCTGTTAGTTCAAAGATCCCAAACGACACGCAAGGAGGTGCTATGGGTCTGACACCTGATAATCAACTGTTTAACTCAACTGACCATCCATTTGTTGCGGTGGAGTTTGATGTCTTCCCAAATCCTGGTTGGGATCCACCCTATAAACATGTGGGTGTTGACATCAACTCCATCAAGTCTGTTGCTTATGCGAATTGGTCGCTTGATATCGAAAAAGGAGAGCTCAATGAGGCTTGGATCAGTTACAATGCCACTTCACAAAATTTAAGTGTTTCGTTCGCTAGTTTTAACAACGGCACCACCACACTGCGGAAACACTTATGTCACAAAGTTGACCTGAGAGATTATCTGCCAGAGATGGTTACTTTTGGCTTCTCAGCTGCCACAGGAAATTTTACTGCTATACACGCCATCTATTCATGGGATTTTAGCTCGTCTTTATTGAAAGCACGAGAAAAGGCCAATATGGGGATTCCCACTCAGAAGAAAAGGGCCAAGATAGGACGACTAGCAGTGGGATTGGGTGCTGGAGGGTTCGTAATTTTGATTGGTGGATTGGGTTTGGTTTCAATTGGCTTGTGGAAGAAGTGGAAGCATGGAATTGATGAGGATGGTGATAGAGCTTTTGAAGAGTATATGGGGGAGGATTTTGGACAGAGTACAGGACCCCGGAAGTATTCATATGCTGAATTAGCGGATGCAGCCAATAATTTCAAAGATGAGCACAGGCTAGGACAGGGAGGATTTGGAGCTGTCTATAGAGGGTACCTTAAAGACTCAAACTCTCATGTTGCTATTAAGAGGGTGTCAGAAGGTTCTCATCAAGGGATAAAGGAATTCGCATCAGAAGTAAGAATTATTAGCCGGTTAAGGCATCGAAATCTTGTGCAGCTAATTGGTTGGTGTCACGAAAGAAAGAAGCTCTTGCTTGTGTATGAGTACATGCCAAATGGAAGCCTAGACGTTCATCTTTTCAAGAAACAAAGTTCACTGAAATGGCCAGCAAGATACAACATAGCTCGAGGCTTGGCTTCTGCGTTGCTATACTTGCACGAAGAATGGGAACAATGCGTTGTACACAGGGATATAAAATCAAGCAACATTATGCTAGATTCAGAGTTCAATGCAAAGCTTGGGGATTTCGGTTTAGCAAGGCTTGTGGACCATGCAAAAGGTGGACAAACTATGACTTTAGCTGGGACTGTGGGCTACATGGCTCCTGAATGCAGTACCACGGGACGGGCTAGTAAGGAATCAGATGTCTACAGTTTTGGGATTGTAGCTTTGGAGATAGCTTGTGGAAGAAAACCCATCGATTATAAGGTCCCAGATGATGAATTAAACATTGTGGAGTGGGTTTGGGGTCTATATGGAAGAGGTAGAATTCTTGAAGCAGCAGATCCAAGGCTAGGTGGAGACTTTGAGGAGGATCAAATGAAACACTTGATGGTTGTTGGTCTTTGGTGTGCTCACCCTGATCATAATAATAGGCCGTCAATAAGGCAAGCAATTCAAGTGCTTAGCTTTGAAGCCCCCTTGCCTAATCTTCCATCAAGTTTGCCTGTACCAACTTATCTTGAGCGCCCATTGAACTCAGCCCTTGCTCCACTCAACATAATTGGCTCAGAGGAAGGCCAATCCCAGACCATAATAAGCTATAGTTTAAACACAAACTCCTCTGGCGGGGTCACCACAACTTTTGATGATGTTTCTTCCTCTATGTCACTTCTGTACTCATGATAGCCTTGATCTAGATTAAATGTTTTCTCTATTTTGAATATGTTTCAGTGGCGCTTTCTGTATACTGTACTAATCACATTTCTCTAGTGACGTTTTTGCCATTTGCATGTTTGAATACGAAAAATGAATAATTCAAGTTTGTGGTTAATTAGTTGTTTTATGAACCATAACCTGAAACAATTGTGACACAAATTCATGGGTGGTGGAAACTGTTTGTATGTTCATGTAGCATTAAGATGAATTTTGCTTACTTAAAAATAGTGTGACATTTAGACTTCAGTTAATGGTTAAACACACACTCTTCTTTCAGCACAATTCACTTGATACTTCACGTCATATGATGACCTTGCACTATCAGAACATTTTTTAAAACTATAGCCAGCATTTTTTAAGAGTTGAGTAAATATCACGGCGGTAACTTCCTTGCGCATGAGTGTGTGTATATGAAAAAATTGTTTTACAATTATTCAATTGAATTAATTTTTAAAAATCTTCTGAAAAAATAATTTTTTATTTTAAACAATCAAAACTAAACATACATCTGATTAGATTTGACTCTTAACAATCCACTTCTTTATCCATTTTTTCTTTTCTTTTTCCTTTTTACTTTTACCTTCAATAAAACACCATAATATAATTGAGAAATGAAAAGCCAATATTACATGTTGCAGTTCGACGTTTCATTCCTCTTTAAAAAATGGCAACTGGCAACTAGCAGTTTTATTATGAATCATGTCTATCTATTACCTATAATTGAATGAATTATCTTTTGAGTATATGTCACATGTTAATTCCTAATTACAATTGAGGAAAAATTATTTTTACTAAAATATCCTAACTTTTTTCACTCACATTTCATATTGCTTACCTTACACTCTCATATTGTATACTTTGCTGACTCTCTCACATACATTGATCTTCTGCACGTTATTCAGTCTCACATTATGCTCTACTCTTTTCGGTAAAATTGGATCATTTTAATGATTGAATCTCCTATCTCTAATAGTCCAATCCTAACGATTTTTATTGGTGTTTGGCCAAAAATTTGGTGCTTTTGACTAAATAGCATTGCTGGCGTGTTAAACGTGTAATAACGTCACCCAAAAGAGAAGAAATAAAGCGGCCTGACTTTAAAAATTGACGATGACAGAAATCACCTGACATTTTTACCACGAAAACCTTCCATCTCTCTAACGATAACCAACACTTGCAAGGGCCTTCTTAGCCAGTGTTTAGATTTGCCACTATTTACTAAACCGCTATTTTATTTTGGATGAATTAAGGGTATTTCCTCTAAACAATAATTAATCTCCAAACATAAAGCTTACATATATAGATTTTGTCTCATCATCTATACTACTGTAAGTCTAGCACTATGCAACAAATCATTGAGCGGCTAAGAGCTCATGTCTCTGCCTCCATTCAGGCTTTGGAACGGACAAAATTCTTTTTAAAGATGAGAAATGTAACGCCTTGATTTTCCTTTTTCTACAAAATGACTACTCATTAAAATCTTATGTTATAATAAAGTGGGAAGGAATTCATCATTAAGATAACAAGTTCTCAATTATTAACACATGATTTCCCATTATCTACAACTAGGTTGACTTTTACACCGACTATCTAAAAAGAAACCACTTTTATTTATGAAGTAACATCTGATTGGATGTTAGTGTAATTCAAATTATTTTACAAAAAAAGAGCACACGAGGACTTTCTGAAGTCACTTATTTCAGGAATACTCTTGGTGAAACATGGTTAATTGCGGAGTTCAAATAGAATCCGCATGAAGTAGCCACCTTTGCTATCTTGAGTTCTTTGTGCGAAAATTTTGATGTTGTTAAAATGAGCTCATTTTTTATATGATGAGAAATAGCACTATTGTAATGTTGGGGTGAAGTTTTGCGAGAAAATTTCACTGTTTTTTTAGTATTTTGACTATTTTCTTGCCTACCAATTGTGCTAGACCTCATAATTAAACCCTGATTATTTTGATGCTAACAATATTCCGAAAGAAAAAAGAAGCAACAATATTATTTTAATCTTATAAAATCTATGACATTCCACATTCAAGATATAAATATCCACGTAACTCATTATTTCTTTTTCCCCCTCTGATTTTCCATTTAACTCCCATTTTTTCTCTCTTCAATGTCTAAAATGTCCCAAAAATAGGATTCAAATATTTTTATTGTTTTTGAAATGGACCTGCATTTTCCTCTCCTTCCTTTTGTTTCTTGAGAAATGTTTTAATTTGGCTCCAAAAGTTGGAATGAAATTGAAATTGTAATATACAATTTTAATTTTAATTTCAAATTTCTATCTTAGAATTATATTTGGGTTCATAAAAAAACTGAAACATAATTGTTAAAAATATAGACCATGATAAAGAGAAATTGAAATATAGACTTTGATGAGAAGAGAAATATTTGATAAGTTTTAGAATTGTCAATTTTAGGGTATAGGTTAGGAATTAAAAGAGTCTATTTTATTTATTTTTAAATTTTGTGGAATTGAATTGTGAAATTATTATTCTAATTATCTATGTTATTTGGAATCGAGACGTCCAGTTCCAATACTAAATTTCAATTTCATACTAAATTTGAAACACTAGACGACACGTTAGCGCATATTTGAGTTTGGAGTGGAGAAAAAAAGAGAGTTTGTAAAGCAAATTTTTTAAAACTTTTTGCTATAAACTCTTTCTTTGTTCTCCACTATACTTTAATATTGTGCCAGTCAACATTTCACACTGAACACATAAATCACATTGTTCACTCCATTCTTATCTCATTAATATACATTTGACACTCGATTTTTTTTGTGTTTAGCTCAAGAAAAATAGTTTTTCACTTCCAAATTAAGATTTGGAAAAGCAAAAGTTTACATCCAAACTTTCAAGTTTGTCGACAAACACTTGATATAAAGCAATTTGACTTCATACACAAAGAAAATTCAATTATTTATTATCGACATAAAGCGTCAAAACCTGCAATAAACAAAGAGTTGAGTAAATATCACATTAACTTCCTTGCAGATGAGTGTTATATGAAAAAATGCTTTATAATAACTTAATTGAATTCTTTTTTACAAATCTTTTGAAATAAAAATATTTTAAAACAACCAAAACTAAACATACATCTGACCACATTTGACTCATAACAATTCGCAGCTTTATCCATTTTTCTTTTTTGTCCTTTTTCTTTTACCTTCAATAATAACACCATAATATGATAAAAAAAAATTATTTTAACATAAAAAAATAAATATCTATTAAGACACCTGGTAATATAATTGAGAACTAAAAAGCCAATATTACCTGTTGCAGTTCGACATTTCATTCCTCTTCAAAAATGGCAATCGGCAAGTAGCAGTTTTGTTATTAGGAATCATTTTTATTTATTATCTATAGTTAACTGAATTATCTTCGAGCATCACATGTCAATTCCTGATTAATTACAATTGATCCTTTTTTTTTGCCAAAATATCCTTTCTTTCTTCTTTTTTTTTTTCAATTCTCACATGCACGTATGTTCACTCTTTCATGTTGTTTGCCTTAATTACTCAATCTCTCATTGTTTACTTTCCAGGAGCAGTAAATCGGATATAAAATACCTGATATCCCCCAAGGAGATTTATAAGACATGAGACTATCGTGTTGATCTCTCTTACTCCTTGCTTTTTGCTCCAAATGGTGAGGTGTACTTGGAAGGACTTCAATACACTCAAGTCAGGCCGTGGTTAAGATGTTTTCAAAAGAAAAAAAAACTATATGTATAATTTCATTAATTGTGTCCTCCTATGGCCATTTATTTAGAGGCTATTTGTAGAGATATGAGAGTAGCTAAGCCCTTATTTTAATGGGATTTATCATTATCTAGGATCTATTTAATTTGGATCTTAAAACTATTATCTAGTCCATTTGATATTTGACCTATGATCATAGTCCATAATATTTACTTTGCTTATTCTCTCATCACATACATGGCCTCGGATGCACGATATTCATTCTCTCATACGATATGCTCTACTCTTCAGTAAAATTGGTTCATTTTAGTGATTGAATCTCGTCTCAAGTAGTCCTAATGGCTTTTATTGACGTTTGAGGATGACAACTAGAAAATACGTTTAAATAAATATATACCTGCAAAAACTACCCCAACGGATTGATAAGGGGAAGATTTTGTTATTTATTTATTTATTTTGGGTTAAAAATAATGATTAATAGCAGTGAAAAAATTGGTACTTTTACCCCCAAAAAAAATGGTACTTTTTGGTTAAATAGCATTGCGGGTGTGTTAAACGTGTAACATGGTCTTCCAAAAGCGAAGAGATAAACGGCCTCAATATAAATAGTGACGATGACAGAAATGACCTGACTTTTTGACCAAGAAAGCCTAACATCATATCTCTCTAACGATGACCAAGACTTGCAAGTTGCAAGTACCAGCGTGTGTTTGGATTTTTTTTTTTTTTTTTGGTTACAGGTAAAAAATAAACAAGTAAAAAATATCAATGGGCACAAGCAATATAAAAACTCACACTAATCACGTAAATACTTAGTCTTTAGAGCATCCTCATAAAGGTGAGACAATAAGAAGAAGGGAATTTTACCAAATCCTAACTATATCATTATTGATACTATTCAATTTAGCCATTCCATCAAGACAGGAATTGATCTCGCATACCCTATTAAAGGCGTAAACCCAGTCCCTTTTCAAAAGATGAACACCTCGTGAGAAGAGCAACACAAGTGTGATGCTTGGTCCAAGAGTTGGATGTAAGTAAAGTGACGGCATGAAGGAAGTCACTTTCACACCACATTAAACAAAAGCATTTTTCCCATACTTTGGCAAGGCCAACTCGATCGCCATAGCTCTGATAAAAGAATAATTCCAAGAAAATTAGAAAATCTCTCAATCCACGTCTCATTGGAGTCTGGAGGACAAGCCAATCCCGTATGCGCCGCATTAGCAACCTAACCCTATCATCATGTTCAACTTTACTTCCTCCTTCTGTTCCAGCGTACCACGCCTGAACCATAGTGTGACGACGTGATTAGAGGACAAGTGCATTCAAATGGAATGGATGTCCGCAACTAGCAAGGTTAACACCTTATCCACCTTCCACAAAGACGACTCAAAAATTTGTTTATTACGCCAACATCAAACCCACCATAACGTTACAACAAATGACAGATTAAAGGAAAATCTCAAATGCGCATTTACCCAATCAAGCAAAGGAAGAGTGAAGAAGTGCATCCCGACCAAAGCCCAGATTAAGCCAAACAAGCCTGGAGTGACAATAATCGCGGAGGCAATGTAGCAAATCTTCCTCCTCAAGACCACATCTAACACAATCTAGTGAAGGAGCAATACGCCTATTAAACCTAAATTTGGCAATAGGGAGAGCAGTGATATAGCTGCAATCAAAAACTTGAATTTTAGGAACCAGTAGTTTCCAAATCCACATCCAAGACCTTCCAACCTCCTCAAAAGCACAATCCTGAAGTAACCAACAATACCCGCTGCAGGAGATATTCACCGTTTTCCTGTCCAAGCCAAGCCAAGCCGCATCACACTCACCCCAACATGGTAAAGAACGATAAGCAGAAAGCGACGAGTTTCTTCAAGTAAAGGAGTATTCAAAATATTAAAGTGCCATTGGCTATCCCACCAAAGGTCACGGACTAAGCTTGAATCCAAAATATGGACATAATCTACCATAGTAGCCACTTGTTCCCCATCCAACCAACTTTCATACCATAAGGATACGTTCCGAGCCAAGTGAGAAGTGAAATCTATCCTTTAGCCTTACTAGTTTTTGCCAATCCCCCTCCATATATAAGAACATGACCCTGATGGTATGGATTGAAAGACCAAGTCATGATTGAGATATTTTGCCCGTAAGATTTGAACCTAAATCTTTGGACAATTATTTTGAATAAGCCACACCAACTTCCCAAGTAATGCCGTATTCATGTTACGAGCTCCCCTAATTCCAAGGCTTCCACAACTCTTATGACGAGTTAGAACTTCCCAAGCAACAGAATGGAAATCTCTGAGTTGCTGATTACCCCAAACAAAATCTCGTACAATTCTATCAATACGATCATACACCCCCTTCAGGAGCCACAACGACTTGCATAGTGTAAACAGGAAGAGATGTTAATACAAACTTTGCTAAATAAAGGCGACTGCTTTATTGAGTAAACATTTCTACCAAGAAGTTAGCCGTTTATCCATCTTCTCAAGGATGGTATGGAAATCAGCTTTAGTTACACGCCCTGAAGGATTGGAACACCCAAGTAACTTCCCAAATTACCCATAAATCTAATCGAAGTGAGCTATGACAAAGCTTCTTTCCTTCTGTTAGGCATTAGACGCAAAGCCATAGCTTTCGATTTATTGAAATTCACTTTTAATCCCGACATAATGCAAAATTTATGCATAATATCCATAACACCCCTAATTTGAGACTTTTTCCTATTACAAAAAGAAGCATATCATCATCAAAGAAAAGTTGAGAAATACCTAGCCCACCGGGAAACATGGACAGGCTTCCATGTACCACTACCTATTGCTTCCTGAATCATGGTCGATAACTTTTCCATGCATAAGACAAACAAATAAAGGGAGATGGGGTCGCCTGACGCAACCCCTCGAAGGCGTAAAAGGGGCAATTTTCCCTTCATTCCATAATATAGACAATTGAGATGAAGAGACACAATGCATAATTAATCGAATAATAACCTGGGCAAAGCCAAAATCCTCCAATGTCGTCTCAAGAAGTTCCACTCCACCCTATCATAGATTTTCTCTAAATCAATTTTAAAAGCCACTACCCCTTTCTTATTCTTAAAGGACTACATCCAATGTAAAACTTCTTGGGCCAAAATAATATTTTCCGTCCCTCTACCTGGAATAAAACTACCTGAATAGGACCAACCGGGTACTAAAGGAGAGGCCTAATTCGATTTACCAAAACCTTAATGATTATTTTATATATCACATTGCAAAAGCTTATCGAACGAAAGTCCTTGAAGTGTGTAGGGTATTTCACCTTAGGAATCAACATAAGGAGAGTCTCAGCCAAGCTCTGGTAAACCACCCTGTAGTGAAGGCCTCATGAACTAGTTGAAACATCTCATAACGCACCACATGCCAGTATTGCTTAAAGAAGATAGCTTGAAAGCCATCAAGCCCTGGGCCTTATAAGAATGCTTAGTCATGATTGCTCTCGTCACCTCCTCCATGGTTACATGGGCCAAAAGACTAGCAACATCAACTTGATGATAACTAGCATCTTCTCCTGATTACAATTAGAAATGTCATGGTCCCTTTAGATGTAAAAAGATTATTGTATAAACGGTTCGCTGCAACTTGAAGGGACTCTTGGTCAGTTTACTAAATTTCCCCATCCATATGATGACCATGTATTTTATTTCGCTTCCTTCTGATTATTGTCTAAGCATGAAAGAGTGTTCTTATCCCCAAATTTCACTCTATCTTCTCTGAACTTCTGAAACCATAACATCTCTTCTTGATAGAGAACATTGTCATACTCTTTGCGCAAGGAAATTTCAAGATGTTTGAGAGACGAAAAATCACTAACCTCCAGCTCCTTCTGCACACCTGAAATCCTAGCCTCCAGAATGCGTTTCCTTTTACCTATGTGCCCAAAAACCTCTTTATTAAACAACTTAGAGGCCTTTGAGTTTCCAGAGCAAACCCCTACATTACTTCTCCCTCTCAAGACTCACAAACCACCTGCTCATAGTCCCTGCATTGCCCAAGCAGCCAAAAATCAAAACGGTCTTTCCTCTCTAGCCCCCCTTCAGCCTTCATACGTAGCAAAAGAGGTGTATGATATGAATAAAGACAAGTGAGATTCTCTACATAAGCTTTCCAAACATAGTTCTCCAGCTAGAATTAGCCAAGACACAATCTAGCCTCTTAGCCACAGATTAAGCTCCAGCCGTACGGGAAACCAAGTAAAACGTTGACTAATAGCACCTAAATCCATCAGCCCACAATCATCCATGGGCAGCAAGGAACATTAGCTCTCAGTCGTCAGGAAATTACCTCCCCTAACTTCAGAGGGATGGATTACCTCATTGTAGTCACCCAAAAGCAACCACGACTCTGATAATCGAGCCATTCACACATGTAAGCCCATAACATCACTCGATTTGAAAACAACTTGTAAACGCGCTATAGCTCCACCTAGCGTGAGAAGTAGCAAACTCAATTGTTACACATTGGGAATGAATACCAACAACTCTCTAGCTATTAATAGACTTAGAAACCATCAACCAAATACCACCAGATTGACCTCTAGCCTCTGAAACGCTCCGTTGTGTAGCCAAGCTTTCCCAGAAGGATTTCACATTGTTGCCTGGGATGAGTTTCCAATGCAATAAAAACTTCTGGGTTAAACCTTTTTATAAGCTCTCTCACATGGCGTTTCCCGTTTCTTTTTTTAAGGGGAAAAAAAACAAGGTATTATGTCTTGGATATTTTGGATTTTGTAAGAGATTCAAATATCATTATTGTTTTTGAAGTGGACCTCCATCATCTTCTCTCCTTCCTTTTATTTCTTGAGAAATGTTTTAGCTCCCTACGTTGGAATGGAATTGAAACTATAAGGTACAATTTTAATTTAAATAAGAAATATAAGGAATTATATCGACTTTAATAATAAGAGACATATTTGATAAATTTTTAAATTGATAGTTCTAGGAATAGTTTAGAGCTTCAAAAGAGCTAATTTTAATTGCTTTTAAATTCCATAAAACTAATTGTGAAATTATAATTCTAATTATAAATATTACTCTAAATATAAAGGTTGAAATCTGGACATCCAATTTCAATATCAAACTATAATTTCATGTTCAATTTAATTTCTGATGCCAAATGAAATCTTAGACCACACTTGCGAGTTTGATTTTTAGTGTGAAAAGAAATAGTTTGTAAAGTAAAAGTTTTAAGATATTTTGTTATATAAAGTTAGTAAAAGTTTTAGATTGAACTCTCCCTAACACTATAAAGCCTTTTTTTCTTCCTTTTCGCTCCAAAACAAGAACAACAACAACAACACGCTGTTTTGTTACGTCTTGTGTGTTTGAAAACTGCTTGTTAAGCTCAACTTGGGTGGTTGGTGCAGTGGTGCTTACCGAAGCCAAACTCAAGTGACATTACTACTTTACAGTAGTAGTTGTTGATTTGATTCTTTTTTCTTATGTCCTTTTGGATAAGATTAACTGCATTAGACTACTTCATAATCATTGATCTGAAGGTTTTCCTATTCTATCGATTACCAGAGTTGGCTATGTATAATGGGGTTCATTGTTCAACATGCATGTTGTCTTGCTACGCATTTTGGGTAACACTACTTGGTTCCCAATCTTACCACATGTGCCCCGTCTCTAGTGTGGAACACTATTCTAATTTGCAATTGCGGTTGAGCCTAGCGGTTATTGTGATTCGGATTGTGGTCGTTCAATGTGATTTTTTTGTCACAAAATGCTAAAATAAAAGAGATACAACAATGGTAGCGCAAAAAGAAAAAGGCCCCCAACATATTTGATATAAACTTATGTTATTAACATATTCAAATTAAATTTTTCTTTTCAATCGTATAACTCACCCATTAAATCCAAAAAAAAAACCACACAAACAATAAGGAAAAACCCATATACTCTATCTCTTCATTCATTAAAAAAAAAATTAATAAAGGTATCTAATCTAGATATATTTTTTTGTCAACAACCTAAATATTTTTTTTTGGTTGTGACCTAAATAAAATTCAAACAACCAAAAACATTGAAAAAAAAGAGAACTAGCCTAAGCCCACCCAAGTATAGTTATCACTAACCAGTGATCAACTCGGCAAGACAAGAGTCATGGGTCACTGGTTGAACCAAATTTTATAAAATCAGTATTAAAAAATATTTTATATGCAGCTAAGTTTAATATATATATATATATATAATATGGGACTTTGTATAATAAAAGAGAAGCTGGCTTAGTGGAGGGGGTGCATGCCTCTTTACAAGGGCACCTATACTTGATACTCAAAGTCCCATTTTTAAGACATTAATAGGACCTAAGTTTATATATATATATATATATATAAAATATGGGACAATATTTAACAAAGAAGAAGTTGGCTTAGTAGAAGGGTTGCACGCTCTTTCCAAAGCAACAAGGTTCGATCCTCCAAATGCCATTTTCAAGATTTTATTACACAGTTACATGGGCGAGTTAACAAAGTTTCACAGGCGGTTCAATCGTTGGCTCTTGGTTCGATGTTGACCTAGCCAGTTCACACGGGTTTGACTAAGTTTAACCGAGCCAATTGCATCACCGATACGCTCAGAGCTGACGAACAATGACTGGTTCACCAATTTCATGTTTGAATTGGCGATCCGATCGAGTTTAATTACTATGACCCAACAACCCACTAGCACCTTTAAGAAAAGGAAACAAAAATGAAGCAGCAACCCTCACCCCTTTCCCAACCTACCACTTATAGAGTCTTTTCTCTTCCTTGTCTTTCCAAAACGATTAGGTGTGCTCAAGCTCAAATGTTCGACCCTAAAAAAAGAGCATCCCCACCACCATTTTTTTACAAAAAATCTAGCATAGCTTCATTCCCTTCAACCATTTATAGAACTTTCTTCAGCTTAAATCTCCCTTAATTAGAGGAGATGATGATTGGAAAAATTGAAGAGTCATTGATTTTAGAGTCTTAGAATGACTAAGGGCTTGTTTGGTTTGAGTTTCAGTTTTCATTTTCAGTTTTTCCTTCACAAATTCTAGAAAACTAAAAACTGAAAATGAAAATTGAAACTGGAAGCTCAAACCAAACATGCCCTAAATTTCCCCTTTCTATTTTGCTCTTTTTGTGAATTTTGTCAAAGCCTGAAATTTGTATCTTTTATATGTTGGAAGAACGGATGGGATGAGTAAGAATGAGACAGAACTGATTTCGCAGGTTGATTGTGCTCTGATATGGCTCGATGTGGTCGCAACTCCGTTATGTTGCGGGCCGCAACACTGTTACGATGCGTGTCGCAACGGAGATCGTGACGGCGGCAAAAATATTATTACAAAATATTTTTATGAAGTCGCTATCAAGGTTTATTAAGGAAAACCATTGAGAAAATTGTTATGGAAAGTGTAAAACTATTTTAAAGATGTAATTATAACCACTTTGTTTATTAAAAAAAGAATCTTTGTGAAGTCTTAGCTTATTAAGAGACTAAAATTTAATCATATCTACTAATATGATATTACATGATTTAATAATTGTGTAAAAATTTTTATATAGTCATAGTCGTATATTGAAATTAAATTTTATTTTTATTGATCCATTAATAATTTACAAATAGGTGAGATTCAGTTAAAGGAAAATTAGAGGATACGAGTATTTTTTGTCTCACACTAGAATACTAATTTAAGCATGAACGAGATATTAATTAAATTTTTTTTTATCAAATCTTAACATTTACAAAATTGAATTTACAGGAGAATAATTTTTATATATTGACATTATAAAATAATTTCCATTGGGACCCATAAAAATAAAAAATTATTAAATTATTTTTTAAACTAAGTCTATGTAATTAACTATTCATTGTAATATTTAGCAATTTTACAAATTTTTATTGGTAAAAAGTGTAAAATTATTTTACAATAAGCTACATTGCTTAAAATTTATTCTTTATTTATGTTTATGTCTTTTTATTATTTTCTTTTTTTAAAAAATTGTAAATACTATACACAACAAATTCAACGCAAAATGCATCACTTTAGAAAATTTAATACGTACATGATCTTATGTAGCTTGTTGTTCAACATATCGCAAGTGAAAGGAATTGAGGACAAAATGCTTTGGCAATTCATGGTGAGATGAATGATTTATTACAAGAGTGAGATGATTAATTAATATTCAAGATAAAAATTTAATGGTCAAGTGAGAGTTAGATGAGTTTGAATTATCATGATAAAAATTTAATGAATGGTAAATGGTTATACATTCATTTGAAAACCTTTAAATAATTTTTTATTTTAATGTTAAAAAAAAGACCAAATAGCAAATTTACCCTTCACACACTCTAATTAATCACCAAATCAATGAGATCCTCCTAGAACGTAGGAAAAGGATGGAACCCATAATATTTTTAAGGTGGAAGTAAGATTAATTTTTTAAGACAAAAGAGGAAAGGGAAATCGATAGCCATAAAAGATTTTCATATACGAGAAAAGAGCCGGCACTAAAGATTGCAAGGCGAACTCCTACTGACCTCAGGGCCTTCATTTTCCTTCCCATTAAAGCGACACAACTGCACCAATCCAATTAAATAAAGTGATCCACTTAAAATGCAAAAGGAAGGGAAGAGATATTTAGTGCCAGCTATTAGGAGTACGTTTGGTTTCATTTGATTGAACCCTGCAAGATTTCCAGCTCGCAATATATATTGGTTTAATTTTTGTTGGCTGGTAATGGTAATGTAAAAGTGTCCATTTTTGCCATGGTGTAATTATATCACTTATTCATAATGAAGTCATCCATTTTCATCCTGTTGATCACCATCCCGTGTGCATGGTCATTGTCATTTAACTTCACCGTTTTATTCCAACAGGTATAATATACGAGGGATCAGCAACATGTGCACCACCAGCAATCGAAAGACAAGAAATCAGGTTGACAAGAACTTGACTAATAGCACTGGTCGAGCCACTACTCCCAGCCCATACAGTTGTGGGACAACACCACCAGAAATTCACAACTTCATTTTTCATTTTTTTTATCATAAAGTCACAGAACCGAAGTGCATATGGAGATGGATTTGATTCCCTTGCCCCGTTAGTTCAAAGATCCCAAACGACACGCAAGGAGGTAAATGGGTCTGACACCTGATAATCAAACTGACCATCCATTTATTACGTGGAGTTTGATATTCTCAAATCTGGTTGATACTATAAAATGTGGGTGTTGACATCAACCATAATCTGTTGCTTATGCGAATTGGTCGCTTGATATTAAAAGGAGAGCTCAATAAGGCTTGGCAGTTACAATAAACTCACACAATTTAAGTATTTCGTTCAAAGTTTTGTTGACACCACCCTGCTGCAACATCTATTCTCAAAATTGACCTGAGAGATCATCTGCCAGATATGGTTACTTTTGGCTTCTCAGCTGCCACAGGAAATTCAACTGCTATACACAGCATCCACTCATGGGATTTAGCTCATCTTTGGAAGCACAACAAAAGGCCAATATAGGGATTATTCAGAAGAAAGGGGCGTATGATTGGACCACCGGCAGTGGGATTTGTTGGAGGGTTCTTAATTTTGCTTGGTGGATTGGGTTTGGTTTCAATTGGCTTGTGGAAGAAGTGGAAGCGTGGAATTGATTAGGATCATTGATAAAGCTTGTGAAGAGTATATGGGGGACCTTTTTGGAAAGAGTACAGGCACCCGGAAGTATTCATATGCTGAATTAGCGGATGCAGCAATAATTTCAAAGATGAGCACAAGCTAGGACAGGGAGGATTTGGAGCTGTCTATAGAGGGTACCTTAAAGATTCAAACTCTCATGTTGCTATTAAGAGGGTGTCAGAAGGTTCTCATCAAGGGATAAAGGAATTCACAAGAAGTAAGAATTATTAGCCGTTAAGGCATCGAAATCTTGTGCAGCTGGTTGGTTGGTGTGACCAATGAAAGAAGCTCTTGCTTGTGATGAGTACATGCCAAATGGAAGCCTAGACGTTCCTGAATTTCCTGTATGATTACTGGGACTATGGGCTACATGGCTCCTGAATGCAGTACCACGGGACGGGCTAGAAGGAATCAGATGTCTACAGTTTTGGGATTGCAGCTTTGGAGATAGCTTGTGGAAGAAAACCCATCTGATTATAACTCCCAGATGATGAATTAAACATTGTGGAGTGGGTTTGGGGTCTACATGGAAGAGGTAGAATTCTTAAAGCAGCAGATCCAAGGCTAGGTTGAGACTTTGAGGAGGACCAAATGAAACACTTGATGGTTGTTGGTCTTTGGTGTATCACCCTGATCATAATAATAGGCCTTCAATAAGGCAAGCAATTCAAGTGCTTAGCTTTGAGGCCCCCTTGCCTAATCTTCCATCAAGTTTGCCTGTACCAACTTATCTTGAGCGCCCATTGAATGCTCCACTCAGCATAACTGGCTCAGAGGAAGGCCAATCCCAAGACATAATAAGCTTCAGTTCAAACACAAACTTGTCTGGGCTCACCACTACTTCTGATATATGATGTTCCTTACTCTATGTCACTTTTGTAGCGATGTTAATCGGGATTAAATGTTTTCTTTATTTTGAATATGTTCAGTGGCACTTTTTATACTGTATTAATCGCATTTCTCTAATGACATATTTGTCATATGTAAGTTTGAATAGAATAATTCAAGCTTGTGGTTAGTTGTTCTCTTTATGAACCATATAACCTGAAACAATTAATTGTGACAGAAATTCATGGGTGGTGGAAATTGTTTGTATATTCATGGAGCACTAAGGTGAAGGTTATCTACTCAGCAATAGTGACATTTAAATTTCTTCATATCGATTATTAAATGGTTGTTTAGGGTTGTATATTTATAAATAAATATGATATTACATGGATCTCCTAGTTGTAATCCATTTAATATATGTCCTAATTTATATAATAGAAAGTCAATTATAACCAACTTTCATACAAAATTCAAAATTTCATTGGTTACTACAAGATGTAATATAATCGACGTTTACAAGCTTCCAACGGTCATCCTCAATATTTCCACATGTGTTAGAATAGCGTAAGGTCAATTGTAGGCGACTTGTGGCGGCGTTGAAAGTTGATTCTACTCTTTTAACATGCTTTAGTACAATTGTTGCCAAGTGGGTTAAATTCTTTTTATTGGTTTCATGCAATCAGTTGCTGAGATTGAAAATTTTTTACTCTTGACGGAAATTTTTGTTTTATGGTCTATTTGTTACCAAACATGTGTTAAATTACTAGTCAATGTACATTTAACAAAATTTACTAATGAAAATCTATTATTTCCTTCTTGTTGTTTTTGGAATTGAAGCAAGCAATTTGCATTTGAATCCAAAGAAATATACTTTTGTATTAATCAAAACTCTTGATGAGCTCACCATTATGTTATTTTCTTTCTTTTTTAACATGGTTACATGTGTCCAAAATAGATAACAATAGATTTTATTAGGGGCGACTTTTTCCATTGGCAATGGCGATACATGAATTGAATTTAGGTTTCCAGTAGGAACTTTATTGTTCAGAAAATGAGGCTATAGTGTTTTAACCATGACTAGTTTCTTTCATTAGTTTTTAAAATCCAATTTTATAGCTGGCCCACAATAAGCAATTGGAGAAAATTAGTGGACGAGAGCAAGAGACTGATTTGCTCTGGGAGCACATAAGCATAAGAGATGAAGCATCTGACTTTAAATGGTGACGATGACAAAAATGGCCAGACTTTTGACCAAGAAAGGCCTGTGATTTGGATTTGCCTCCATTCACTGAACCCTGGCTTTTTGACGTGGACCTCCATCTTCTTTACTTTGCTTTTATTTCTTGAGAAATTTTTTGGCTCCGTTAGTTGGAATTGAAATTGAATAGTTGACTTTTTGTGGTACCAATGAAATTTGGAATTTGAATACAAACCGTTATAATCGACTTTAATAAATAAAAATTTGATAAATATGTAAACGGATAAACCAAGGATTATGTAATAAATATTTATTTTATTTTTATAGTATAAAATGTGGTTAAACATAACTCTTATTTCATATTTCACTTTATTTATTTATTTTAAATAGCACAATTCATCTCATACTTCACAACATATGTTAACCTTAAGTGATCAGAACATTTTTAAGTAACAAATTAGCATTTTTAAAGGAGCTGTGTAAAACAGTTAACTTCCTTGCGGATGAGTGTTAAAAAAAATGCTTTATAATCACTTTTTAAACTTTTTTACAAAATTTTAAAAAATATATATTTTAAAAAAACCAAAACTACATACATTTGACAGATTTGACTAATAACATGTCGCTGTTTATTCATTTTTCTTTTTTGTCCTAGATTACTTATACCTTCAATAATAACACCATAATATAATAAAAAAAATATTATTTTAATATTGAAAAATGAATGTCTATAAAACACCTACTAATATATTGTGATCTAAAAGCAAATATTACCTGTTGCTTCGACATTTCGTCCTCTTAAAATGCAATCGGCAAGTTTTATTATTAGGAATCATTTTTATTTATTATCTATAGTTAACTGAATTATCTTTGAGTATCACATGTCAATTCTGATTAATTACAATTGAATTTTTTTTTTGGCTAAAATATCCTTCTTCTTTTTTTCATTCTCATATGCACGTATGTTCTCTTTCATATCGTTTACCATAATTATTCAATCTCTCATTGTTTACTTTTCAGGAGTAGTAAATCGGATCTAGAATACCTGATATACAAGTAGGTTTACATGACATGAGACTGTTGTTCTAATCTCTCTTGGTCCTTGTTCCAAATGGATGAGGTGTACTTGGAAGGACTCCAACACAATCAAGTCAAGCAATGCTCAAATGTTTTAATTTAAAATAAAATAAAATAAAACTATATGTATAATTTCATTAATTGTGTCCTCCTATATCCATTTGTTTAGAGGCTATTTGTAGATATATGAAAGTAATTAAGTCTTTATTTTAATGAAATTTATCCTTATCTAGGACGTATTTGGGTCTTAAAGCTATTATCTAATCCAATTGATATTTGACCTATAATATTTACTTTGCTTATTCTCTCACATACATGGCCTCGGATGCACGATATTCATTCTATCCTCTACTCTTCAGTAAAGTTGGTTCATTTTAGTGATTGAATCTCTTATCTCAAGTAGTCCTAATGGCTTTTATTGATGTTTGAGGAAGGCAACTAGAAAATACATTTAAATAAATATATACCTGCAAAACTACCCCAACGGATGGATAAGGGGAAGACTTTGTTATTTATTTATTTGGGGTTAAAAAATAATGATTAATAGCAGGGAAAAAATCGGTACTCCTCCCCCCAAAAAAAAAAAAAGGTACTTTTTGGTTAAATAGCATTGCTGGCGTGTTAAACGTGTAATATGTATGGTCTTCCAGTAGCGAAGAGACAACTCCTAAAAAAAAAAAACAAGAAGAGATAAAGCAGCCTCGCTTTAATGGTACTATTTAAATATCTAAAAAATAAATATCTATTAATATATCCACTTAATAATCATTAGATATGGTGTAATGAATATGAATGTATGAGATTTGTCATTATATTTAATAATTATTAAATAATTGTTTCAATAGGTGCTCAATTTACTTATAAGTATTTAATAATATTTTTAGTTTAAATAGTGACTATGACAGAAATGACCTGACTTTTTGACCAAGAAAGTCTTATATCTAATTTGATATCTCTCTAACGATGACCAAGACTTGCAAGTGCCAGCGTGTGTTTGCATTTGCCTCCATTCACTAAACCCTGTTTTCATTTTTAAGGGAAAAGTTATTATGTCTTGGATATTTTGGATTTTGTAAGAGATTCAAATAACATTATTGCTTTTGAAGTGGACCTCCATCATCTTCTCTGCCTTCCTTTTATTTCTTGAGAAATGTTTTGGCTCCCTAAGTTGGAATGAAATTGAAACTATAAGGTACAATTTTAATTTAGATGACAAATATAAAGAGTTATATCGACTTTAATAATGAGAGAAATATTTGATAAATTTTTAAATTGATAATTCTAGGAATATTTTAGAAATTCAAAAGAGTCAATTTTAATTGCTTTTAAATTCCATAAAACTGGATTATGAAATTATAATTATAATTATAAATATTACTCAAACATGAAGATTGAAATCTGGACATCCAATTTCAATATTGAACTATAATTTCATGCTCAATTTAATTTTTGATGCCAAGAAATCTTAGAATATACTTATGATGAGTTTGGATTTTAGTGTGAAAGAAAAAGTTTGTAAAGTAAAAGTTTGATATTTTGCTATATAAAGTTAGTAAAAGTTTTAGGGTGAGTTCTTATATGGGATGTTTGAGTTTGTGACCATGGTGGTGATGAAATCTAGCAACTTATTATCATCTAATGGTTCAGATTATTTTGCTATGAGTACATTGGAAATTGAATTTTCTGACATAATGAAGTTGTAAATAAAAATTTGGAATTAGAATTTGACATCACAAGTAAGGGAAATTGCATTGTGGTCCATCATTTAATTTTAGGAATGGATTTGTGACTTAATCGCTGTAATAATTTTTGTGAGTTTTGTCATCTTCCCCCATGGAGTTAAAGTTTAAGCTACAACCGTTCCGTTGCCACGCCTCCACCCACCGCCACCACCGCATGCAACAACCGGGAACCATCACCGCCATGGTCATTGCACAAGGACCATGTTCCCTCTCCTCTGTGCTTTTCCTTAGTCACTATAATACACTAGTTTTAAATAAAAAGGTTAGAAAATTTTTCCAACTAAGAAAGACGCCAATTACCCTTATTTGTTGTTTCGAGTCCTAATTTCACTAAGTCTTAGCCCACACGCCCTTGAGAGCTATATAATAAAACTATTTTCTTGGGACTGAAAATCCTAATAATTGCTCTTTAGAGAAAAATAAGTTAAAGAGTGATTTTTAATTAATTTTATGAAACATTTAAACATTTTGTTTTTAGCCTACAAGTTTATAAAATCGTAAGAATTTTTGAATTTGAACTAAAACCCAAAATTTGGATTTTGATTTGTTGAGATTTTGATATTTCTAATATTTTATTTAAATCCAAATGGGGTTATTTCCTTATTTACATTTATGTTTTAACGTTAATGAAAACTTAAAATTAAGAAATGTAAATAAATGAGTATTTAGACAATTGAGTCCAATACATACCAGGATTTGACCTTGGAGACATGCTCAATGGTCAGGAGAGAAATAAGGATGCGTATGCAGGTAGGGGACCACCTCAGTGGTCATTTAAACCAAGCGGTCAACGATTTCATAAAAGCCCCGTTTCGGGTTCCAAAACACTCTCACATGACCCCTCCACCCCCAAACACCAAAAAACTCACCTTATCACCTCTCTTCACCCTCTAGACTCCATTTTCTTCCCCTTTCTCTCAAATCTAGCTTGAATCTTTCATCCTCCATGCTTAAGGTATGTTTAGTTTATGGTTTTTGCTTCCTATTCTCCTTATTTCTCATGTTCTTGGGGTGTCTTCCATGGTTTCTATGTTATGATGTTCTTTCACCTTGGATGAGGTGAAGTTGGAGTATCTAGAGATTGATTTAGAGCTATATTGATTCCATGGCAGATATTGGTGCCATTTTTCTCCCCAGAGTTCTGTTAGTGTTGTTTCTGTAAATTCCACCCCTCAAGGTGAGTGGGTTTTCATGATCTGATCTCTATATTCTACATTAGAGTTATTTTCATAAAAATATGATTTATTGCTTGATTTTAGAGATTATGTATAAAAGATTTGAGGTTACGGTTGGTTAGTATGTTTAGAACTTCTGGTTTAAGCATGAAGCTGGTTTGATAACCATGGGACCATGTTTGTTATACTGATTTTATGTAGAATTGATGATATATGTAACTATTAAAGACTTTTATGATTATTTCAATGGATTCTGAAATTAGTTTATGTATATGATATAGTTTTATAATCAGATGAAATTTAGAGGAAAAGATTGGAAATATGGTTTTAAACCTTGTACTTTTAGAATGTGATGTTGAGTTTTCTAGTTTATGAAAAGCTTGATAGTTTGAATTATGTTTGGGTGATTAATCAAAAGGTTTAAGAGCATGAATCTTCATAGGATTCGAGAAATTTAGCTACATATCTGGAGGCTTTATAAATCACAATACTGCAAAGGGTGATCCCTTGACATGATTCCATAGTTACAGTTATACTAAGATTAGACTGTTAGAATTGGATAGATTCAAACTCACAGAGAACTAAAAGTTTTAACACGTTGTTGAAATGAGTTTACATAGAGCTAGATTTTGAATATGAATATTTAGAGATGTTGTAATAATTATATGAATTTCAGAACTATTGATTTTATATGCTAAGCTTGTGAACTCTAGGGTAGAAGACTTTATGAGATACAAAGAAAAGATTTAGATTTCTTGATTGAGTTGGACAGTAGCCATAGAGAAACAGGTGTGTGTTAATAGCAGTTAATCCATTAACATTGGTACCAAGTAGCCAGAGCCAAGAAGAATAGAGAAATTGTTGACATACTGGATAGCGATACGTAACGCCTAGATGTGACAAGAGACTTGTAAACAGAGATTGATTGGTACACTCAGACGACGATATGTAACATCCAGATGTGACCAAAAATTGTAATAAGAGAACTTGTTGTCACACTGGGACATGATACGTAACACTCAAATGTAACCAAAGATTATCATACAGAGATTTCTGTTTCTCTATTAGTGTAATGTTGACTAGTTTTATAGAGAATTGTGAATTTGATAATAAATATACAAGTATGATATGTTTTAAAGCTTTATACTATTATTGTTTGTTATTATGATTTCATACATTATTTCTTTGATGTCCCATGAAAGGAGGTTACAGGTGGGGATTCATTATTGAGTTTTGCACAAAACTCACCCATTTCCTTTCTGTATTTCACAGATAGAACAACTTGTCAAGATCTCCATTATCATCCTCTCGAGGATAGAGTTTTAGTGGTGAGCTTCACTTGGGTGAAATGTTTATATTTATCTAAAGTGCTCCAGGATAAGATGCATATGAATTCCGAACTATAGAGCATGTTTATGTTTTTATGCATATTATAACACTATTTTGGTCTGTATTGAAAAGTTTAGTGCTTATAAATATTTCAAATCAGTAGCTTTATACATGTATGTCTATATTATGATTCACAGACTATAGAGTTTGAATTATGCAATTTCAGCATAGACTAGTATGATTTAATAAACAAGTAATTTGTATGTAGAAAATGAAAATGTGCTTTGAATAATTTTATAACCAGTTGTGCATATAGAGGACACCTAGGTCATGAGGCTTATGTGGGAATAAAACTTCTCATTGTCCGGTCACGTGTCGTGATATAAATTAGTCCCTCCATTAAATTGTCGTTTAAATTGTTAACAGAAATGTCTATGTGTCTGTTAACTTTGCTACGTGTACTGTTAATTTTCATTATGGATCCTACCTTGCTTCATTCCTCTGTTATGCGAAAATTCAAAAGTTTTCTTTCTTAGTAAATAGATATGATGAGAAAAGAAGATGAAGGAAAAGGTCTAAATGACTTTATTTGGAGGAGCGAGACAATTAGAACCCACCATGAAAATTAACAGGACACACAAAACAGCTAACAATACACGTAAGTAAGTTAACACATACAACCTAGACAACAATTTTAAAGGAGGACTAACTTGTCCTCATTTATAAAATTTGAGGGATTAGTATGGGATTATTAAAATTGATAGATTAATTCCCCCAACTATAAATCTAAGGGATTAAGTTGGGGTTTTACTCTTAAAAATTTTTAAATTATAAGGGTTTAATTGAAAATTGAGAAAAATTACAAGAACTTGAATTATTAAACTCTCCTTTTATATATATAAAACTAAAACTTTAATTTTAATGGACTATATTATAATTTAATTAAATTCCTTCATTTTTTTAAGTTTTACAAGTTCTGGGTATAAAAAGTCAAGTATATTTAATAAAGTAATGATACACATTTAAAAAAAATACAAAATTTTTAACAGAAATTATGGTGATTGTTGGATAAAATAAAGTCATGATATGACCCTAAATTCATCTAAAACTAATAATTATGACATATTATTTTGAATATAAAATTCTTGCAAAATTTTTTGTTGTCTAATATTTTTCCTAATTAATATGACAATAAATTATTGTAGGATAATGTATCATTAATTCATCAAGATTAAATTCTAAAATTAAACCTTAAACTCTAAATCTTAATCACTTACAACAGTTATACGAACCGACAATATAGTTGAAATTTATTTATGAATGTGGGATTGCCGCGAAAATTTCTAAGGATGCCGTGGTCAGGACTGAAGAGGAAAGATTTCACGGCTTTCGTCAAGATGGAATCGAATTAACTGGCGTTTGTCCCCCTAAATTTAGATTTTGACTAATCGAATGGAAAACTTTTCATGCTATCGTTCAACCATATAATATTACATTGCAATTATAAATTGACTACCATATTTACTACTTAAAAGTTTATATAAATAAAAGTTTTGATTGGATGTTATTAGTGTATTAAAAATTAAACTTTTTTTTTTCACTCTTTCACTCGTTTAATAATTTATAAAGGGATTCATTTCCTCTCTTTTAAGTATTTCTGGGCCTTTAGCAAGGAAAGGATAAACACCACTATTAGATTACGGATGCATTGGCTAATCAAGAGACAAATGGCTTGGTACCTTCGTAACACCTCTCAGGTTTGTGACACACCACTCAGGTTCATGTTGATTTCCTGACCTTGATAGCGTCAATCAAGATAAACTTTCTCATGTTTATACATAGATGACCCCACGTTTAATTTGGTTATTAGATTGTGACTGAGATACTTTCCTAGTTTACTTCTTGCAAAAGAAACAGTAACTTGTCATTTCATATTAAAGTATTATGTGGTTATTATATTTGAGGAAAATAAAAGGAATAATTCATGAAGAATGGAGTGATTGGAAAGATTGATGTTATTTAAACATCAAAAAAGAGGTTTCAACCTTAAATGTGAAAAACGAAAAATTGCATCTTCGAAAGGGGTCCTACCAAATTTAATAGTGGTGGATTGCTTATGTGCATGAATTACAAGGTGGAGAGCGTTCAAAAAATCATTGCTTGATCGGAAAAATGATATTTGAACCCCATTTTGTTGAACATACCAAGACATCAAAGAGAACAGACGAGGGGAGTTGGAGGAAAAAATAAAGTGACGAGTCTCATATATTTTTGTGTGTTGGGTGGTGGTCTTGAGTGTGTGAGGTTTCAAATAACTTTATTGTTGTTTGACAAGTGATCTATTGCAATATGAGTTCAAAACTTGATGTATCATAGAAAACAAAGCATTGGATCAATACATATCTCATCATAGGGAATTATTTATAACACTAATAATGTAGAGTTTCATTCAAGTTTAGGCAAATGAGTACATGAGCAAGGTGAAGTTCAATATATATAAAACTTCAAACGATATACACAGACATAGTAGCTTTTCACTTCAAATTGAAAAGTATAATGTTATTTGAACATCCACAAAGTAGGTGGTTATTGGAACACTCATGTTATTCGCATTAGATGTGATAGATAGATGAAATGGGGAGAAACTATTATCATATCCAATGGTGATAAAATGGGTGTCCATTCTTTTTGAGGGTTCAAGTAACATTTTTGAAATCGAAAATAATATACTTGAAAGGAAAAAAATTACAACAGATACACCAACTTAGAATGTACGTATAAGTTTAGATGATGAAGAAATGAGTTCAGGAGTTCTGCAGATTGTGATGAAGACCCAGGTGAAGGAGCTATTGCTTGAAGTTGAAGGTTGGGATTGGTTATTCCCGGAGCCGAGTGCTGGCAGCAAAGAGCTGAAAGATATATGATAGGAAGGTGCAGGCAATGAGATGGGAAGAGTGGATGGAGCTTCAAAATTAAGCACCTGAACACTTGCCTAATGGTTGGCCTCAGAAGATAATCCATGTGAGTGCACCAAAGCCTAACTATCATCAGCCTCTCCATTTCCTGCTGATCAAAGGCTCCAGAATCTTGGATCAGCGCTTCAAGGAGACCACCCATGCCATAGAGTTTCCAAACCCACTCCACCAAGTAGATCCGATCTTCATCGAGGTTGTCTTCAACGACCTTCTTCCACAGGCTATCTCCAAAGCAACAACTCCAAACTGATACATCAGAACTCTTACTAGTCTTCCCTCTAGAAAGTTTCAGGAGCCAGATATCCAAATGTTCCTGCTAAAGTTGTTGTTTTTGATCCTGTCCCGTGGTCCATTATTCGGCTAACCCAAAATCACCAAGCTTTGCATTGAAATTAGAGTCCAACATAAGGTTGCTGGGTTTTATGTCCCTATGAAGGACACATTGCTCCCACTCTTCATGTAGGTATAACAATGCTTGAAGCTAGGCCTTTAGCAATATTATATCTTATGTCCCATGTTAATAGGCCTTTACCTTTAAACAGATAAGAATCTAAGCTTCCATTCTCCACGAACTCATAAATCAGGATTAGGTCATTCTGCTGAAAAGTATCTTGAGTTTAGAGAGAAAGTGAGGGAGAAGCCAAGAATATCAAGAAACTTGAATCTATTATTATGAGTCATTGTTGTGGTTACACTTTGGTTGAGAGTATTTATAGGTTGGGCTAACTATGGTTAGAGTCTAAAGAATTAGCAATTGATGGTTAGCTTCTAGTGACTAGCTTCTAACTATACTAACTGCATTACTTCTAGATATATCCCTAACATCCCCTCAAACTCAAGGAGGTTCTGAAAACATTGAGTTTGCTTCTAGGAAGGAACTGAGCCAAGGAGATTGACTTGTGAGAATGTCCGGAGCTTGTCCAAGAGGAAGGTATGTGCCGACTCTGAGTTGACCTTGAGTTACTTTTTCCTTTACAAAGTGAAGATCTAATTCAAAGTGCTTTGACTGCGAAGAATGGGGTTTGCTGTCATCATGACAACACTTAAGTTATCACAAAATGATAGGTGAAGAGGTGGGGGCTGTAAAGTTTTGAAGATTAATGATTTTAGCCACAGGAATTCTAAACTCTTACTACAAGGCCTCTGTATTCAGCTTCAGGGCTTGATCCAGATCTGATTGTTGCTTTGAGAACCATGACACAACATTACCTCCAAAGAGGTGCAGATCCCAAGCGTTGATCTTTTGTAGGGTTTATCCTTAGCGCATCACAGAAGGAATAGTTCTAAGATTGGGGCAGGTCTTAGGTTTATACCAAAGCATATGGTTCTTTTTAGGTAGCGTAGAATTCTTTTGACTGCTTGCCAAGAGATTGGAGGGGAGCATGCATAAATTGGCACACTTTGTTGACACAAAAGGCAACATCGGGCTTGTGAGTGTCACATATTGGAGGGCACCTACAATGGATCTATATTGAGATGGGTTTTCAAAGGGGTTAGAGCCAGTTTTGAGAGTTTTTGGCCCTTACCATGGGTGTTGGGATTGGCTTTGAGTCCATCATGTGTGCTTTTTGAAGGAGGTCAGAAATGTATTTGGATTGGGACAGGTGTAAGCCTCCAAGGTGTGAATTTGGCTTCAATGCCTAGGAAGTAGTAGAGGTTACCAAGGTCTTTGAGGGAATAGATACTATTTAGGGATGAAATCAGGTTGGTGATGGCTTTAGGGATTATGATGATTACATCATGTACATACACCAAGACATAAAATGTGTAGTTAGGAGTCACTTTGATGAAAAGTGAGGTGTCACACTTAGCAGAGTTGAAGCCCAAGGAAAAGAGCTTGTAGTTTTGCAAACCAAGCTCTAGGAGCTTGTTTGAGCCCATAAAGAGCTTTGTTGAGCTTGCAAACAAGAGAGGGATCAGTGGATATGAAGCCTTCAGGTTGGGACATGTACACTGATTCTTGAAGGTCTTCATTTAGGAAAGCATTGTTGAAGTCAATTTGCTTTATTGGCCAGTGTTTGGAGACAGCTATTGTGAGGATCACTCTTATGGTTGCTGGCTTCACAATTGGTCTAAAGTTTCATGGTAATCAAAGCCTTCTTGTTGATGAAAGCCCTTTGCCACAAGTCTTGCTTTGTGTTTGTTTATGGAGCCATCAGGAGTTGTATTTGATTCTGAGATTGACTGGAACCTATTGGAACTACCTTAAGGAAGGGGAACAAGTGACCAGGTATTGTTTCTTTGAAGTGCAGAGAATTCTTCTGTCATGGCCTTGAGCCAGAGAGGGTCAGGCTATGGCCTTTTTGGGAGATGAGGGAGAAGAGATGTTGTATATGCCTTGGGTTTGTAAATTCCATTTTTTGCTCTAGTGACCATGGGATGTGTGTTGGTATGTGGCTGGGATTTTAGGTGCCACTGGTGTTGTGTTGAGTGTAGGATTTAATTGTGTTAGTCCTAGTTCCTGTTCAAAATACCAACACAAGGCAGAGAGGAGAAACAGGATAGGATGTATGTGAGCAGGAGCAATGTGGCCATTTGATACTGAAACTTAGGAATAGAGGGAACAAGCTGTTGTTCTTAACCAGGAAGTTGTTGCAGGAGATTCATGAAAGAGATTTGGATAAGGGAACACTTGCTCATCAAATATGACATGTCTTGAGACATACACTTTTCCAGATTTAGCTAGACATTTGTAACCTTTATGGCTGCAAGAGTAACCAATAAAGACGCATTGTTCAATTTAAAATCAAGTTTGTGTTGATTGTAGGGTCTAAGGAAAGGGTACAAGCACAACCAAAGGCTCTTAGGAATGTGTAGTTAAGTGGTTTTTGAAATAGTGTTTGAAAGGGTGAGACATGGGTAAGAAGTGGTGTGGGTAGGAGGTTGATGAGGTGGAGGAGGGAAGAAAGGCTTCTCCCCAGAATTTTGTAGGTAATGAGGCATTGGTGAGTAGTGTTAAACTAGTTTCTACTATGTGACGATGTTTTCTTTTGACTACCATTTTGTTGGTGAGTGTGGGGACAAGATAACCTATGCCGAATGCCATTTTCTAGCAAGAATTTATTGAAGGTTAGGTATTCTTTTGCATTGTCTGATTGGATGGCCTTAATTTTCTTATTGAGTTGGTTTTCAACAAGGGCTTTGAATTGTAAAAGGTAGTAAAGGCTTGGGACTTAGAGGTTAGCATATATCCAACTAAATCTGGTACAAGCATCTACAAAGACTATGTAGTATTTTGCTCCACAAGTGGAGGGGAGGTGCTGGCCAAATACGAGGATAAATCAATTCTAGAGGGGAATTGTAAACAGAGAGAGATGTCACAAATGGTAATTGGTGTGATTTGCCAATGCAACAAGATTTGCAAACATGTGAGATTTTATTTTCATCTAGATGGTATCTTACAATGAGAAAGTACATGATGTACAATTTTATTTGAAGGATGGCCTAACCTAACATGCCATAAGAGAAGAGCTTAGCTCTTGCGAGCCAATTCTATGAGCATGAAAAATAGAGGAATTGAAAGTAGGTAGATGTTTGAGCATTTCAATTTTGCAAGATCCGATGTTAGATCTGGAAAGTAGTATAGGCCATTTTCAGTGATGCCTTGGAGAAGAGTCTCCTTGAATCCTGACATTTAACAAGGCATTGGTCAGCATGAAATTCAAAATACACCTTGTTATCTTGTGCAAACTTTTGAACACTAAGTAAGTTTTTGGCTAGGCCAGGCACATGAAACAGGTTATTTAGCACAAATTTATGTGAGTTAGGAGATTCAGTTAGTATAGAATGGCCAACATGCTTTATGCTTGTACCTGTTCCATTCTGATCTGGACTTGATCTCCTCTATCATAGACACTTTGTGAACTGAAAACTGATGGATCCAGTGTGAGGTGATTCATGCTCTGAGTCCGATACCAGAGTGGATCATATTCAGTGGAGGAGTGTCCAATAAGCCACAAGTCTTGAAGGTTGTGAAGCTAGAAGCTGAGAGATTGTAGGGAAGTAGGCTTAAGTTATACTCGTTCGTTGGTCCTGAGGATTGAATCGTGAGCAGCGTGTCTTAATGATTCATACGGCCAAACTTGACAAGGATCATAGGTATATGTGAGAACAGAGGTATATGTGTGAGGACCATGTCTACCTCTTCCACGCATAGACCCCCACCACGACCACGACCACGATATTGAGGGAAACCTCGACCACGAGGGATTCCACCATGAGTGCGAGATGACCAAGGTTGTGTTTGAGCTACATGCACTTGGATGATGGAATTATGAGGGAGAGATTCCAGCTGGTTTTTGGAAGCGCTCAATGCGCTCTTCTACGCAAGAAGGAGTGCTTCCATTTCTTCGATTGTGTACGGATCAAGATGCGAGAGAATCGAGGTGACAATTGGATTATACTCCTAGGAAGGCCATCAAGAATCGCTTCAATGTATTCTTCATTGCAGGGAGAGCCAACGCAGCTAATTGATCTACGACTTTCTTTAGATCGAGCAAATAATCATTCATGGAAGAGGATTTCTTCGTTGCGCAATTAGCTTCAATTGACGGATTTTTGCATGAGTTTGGAAGCAAAGAATCATTCAATTTTCGCCCAAATTAGAAGACACATCCAACCATGCGAACTCGGATTGATTTGCTCAAGGACGCTAATAGCCATGAGAGAAGCAGATGATCTTGTCGCTCCCAACGAATAAACGCCGGATTCTTGGTGCGTGAAGCAGCATCATCATCGAGTGAGATAAACCTTAGGGATTTGAGTTTGATCGAGATGATGAAAAAGATCATAACCTTTGATTGTAGCTGCTTCTTGCTCCCAGAGGAGGTAGTTGTCGTCATCGAGTTTGCACGAAATTGGCACAGAGAAGGTGTGAATCGTTGGCGAGCCGCGAGAAGGTTGAGGAAGTAGGTGACTCGTGTGTGGTGGTTGCGCCATGGATCAGAACCAAGCTTTGATACCATGAAAAAGTATCTTGAGTTTGAGAGAGAGAGTGAGAGGAAGCCAAGAATATCAAGAAACTGAATCTGTTATTATGAGTTATTGTTGTGGTTACACTTTGGTTGAGAGTATTTATAGGTTGGGCTAACTATGGTTAGAATCAGAAGAATTAGCAACCGATGGTTAGCTTCTAGTGATAGCTTCTAACTATACTAACTGCATTACTTCTAGATATATCCCTAACACCGTTGGTGACACCACCCAATGAGGTGAACTAAATTCTTATGCCTCATTACCGATGATCTTGACTTCAGAAGCATACTCCTTCACCCCTTGTCAAGATCCCTGAGAAACCCTCTTAATGGCAACATGTCAGTCAAGTCTGTTAAAAATCCTCTGAGACTCCCCCAAAACCTCCTTCTCCAATTTTATGTTCCTCTGCAAAGTTGTTAGTTGCTCGACAAGTTCTTCATAGGAAAACCTCTTAGGTCCAGGACTCCTTTCAAAATCATCATCCATAGCAACAAGATCAAGACTCTGCCTTTGTTCCTCAGCTTCCATCCCAAAAGAAAAGCTAGCCCCAAGACAACAATTAAAACACCTACACCAACGCTCAGTCCTACCACCAGACCAGTTTTGCTTTTATCTTTGACCTTGTCGTCCTTGTGTGCTTCCAAGTCCTCCAAGGTAGAGTTAAAGGACCATGAGCTAAGGGTATGATACTCATAAAATAATCCTGTTGCTTGAGGTGAAGCCAAATTCAACCCATTCTGGCAGGACATCTTCAGATTGACTTGACAAGATAAGTGCTGCTGAATTTTTGTTATGCTGTCCTTGTATCCAGTGAAGGCCACGCTCAAATTGTTTGAACTAGAGTCGTAAGTGATATCAGCTTCATCCTCTCTCATCCCTACTACTGAACCATTCTGGAGTGTAAGCAGTGCCAATATCTTTGATATCAATACCCACATGATCATAGGAAGGATCCCAGTTAGGATTGACAAAGGTGTCAAATTCCACCTCACAAACGGATGCTCTTCTGTGTAGTTTGGACTAGCCCGTTGATCACGGGTCATGAGACCAATCCCACCATCTCTTGGAACAGGAAGCGGGAAGTTGGGCTGCGCCAGATAGAAGGTGATGCCATCCCTATCATAGGACTTATTTGGTGTGTTGATGGAAAACGTGAAGTGGGTAGTGAAGTTTGTGGCCTTCCTTGAGTTCTTGTCCCACAAATGCAGTTGTTTGTAGTATATGACTCTGCCAAGACTATCTTTTGATACTTGGTGAGTTGGAGGACTCCATTGTCGTGGTAGACATCTCCTATGAGTTTTAAGGTATTTGTATTTTCTTTATCACTAAATTGCTGGTAGTTGAATGCTAATGAGTCTGCATGTGATACTACAACAACCAACAGGAGGATATGAATGTTACGTGGGAAGAATCTAGCAGGTAACTTTTGTGACAGGATGATGCTGCCATGGCTGAGGACACTTTTCGATGATGGTGTTGTATTTTTAGACTGTAGGGGATGAGATCTTAGTGGAGGATATGCTAGTAAGGTCGAGAAGAAGGTTACTAGCAGGATATGAGTATATATCACTTCAGGGTTCAGGCAAATGGTATAAATATTAATAATTTTACAACTAATATCTATTTAATTATACCTTCTCCCTCTTTGTGTCTTCAACCACCTTCCCATGACTTGACTTTTTGTTAAACGTGTAATATGGTGAGCCAAAAGACTAGCAATGCTATTGAATATACGATTGGTACGTACGAACATGCACCGACAAAAGTTAATGAGTATTTTGAATTGTGAGTTTTTATTCTTTATTTCTTCACTACCTTTCCGCCAACACGCCACTCTGCACCAAACCCCATCACACAAATCAACAATGATCAAAATTAAAAGTTCTTTAATAATCACATACAACGGTGGAATTTGCTTACCCCCCCGGGCGTTGTCTCTTCCTCTCTTTCTCCCGATTTATCTTTTTTTTTTCACTTTTATATATGTATGATTTTAATATATTATCAATATAAAATTATTTTACATATACATTAAATCTTTTGTTGTCACATCAATAAACGACTTAATCATCTATTTATTAACAAGTCTTGCAAATAATAGCACATAATTGATAGACAATTTAGGATACATTTGTTTCAAATTTTGAAAAAAAATGATTATGAAGGCTAAATTTTATATAACTAAAAAAAGTGAAAACTGATTTTTTCATAAGCTACTAATTTTAACTTCTACAAAAAGGCTAAAAACTGATTTTTTTTTAATTTTAATTATTTTTTAAAAGAAAAATTAATTTTACCGATGGATTTTTTCGTCAGTAATTAAAATTTTATAAATTATCATCTAGCGGCGATATTCCGCTAAAAATTTGCTTGAATTATGATGGAATTTATCTGCGATAATTCAAATTTCCACGGTAATGTTTAATGATAAGTTAGAGTTTTCAGTTTTTCACTTACTTCTCTCTCTCCTTTTCGACACACACACACACACACACACTCTCTCTCTCTCTTAGAGGAGCGCTGGCCGGCCTCCGCCGTGAGACCGCGTGCACCGCTAGCCACCTGCGCCGCCACGCCTTGCTCGACCTCGAGGCTACGTCGCACCACCCCCATCGCACGTGCACCGCGAGGCCGAGAAAGGAAGCGCCACGCCTTCCATTGCAGAACGCCGCGACGTCATGCAATGCCCTCCCTTGCCGGACATTGCCTCGTCGTCACGCCGCCCCCCTCCATCGTGATGCGTCGACCGTGACTCCCGCTCCTCCTTCTCGATGCTCTTTTTCTATGTAACCTTCACCTGCCCTAACTCTGTGCAACGAACAACACCTAAAGCTACGCCTCAATGGGCAACGCAGGAAGTCCAAGGCCGCCGTCGCGTTGACTGGAGGAAGTCCAACCCGGCCTTTCCCTTTGATCTCTCATCTCAACCACCAACACCATCGCCCTCTTTGTCTCAAGTATACACTTACCCTTACCACCAGTTACTTTCTTCCATTTTGTTGGTTACTTTCTTCCATTTTGTTGTGGCCATTGGCAAATATGATGCTTAATACCTAGGAATTATGATAGCTACTGCCCATATCGCTAGCTTTCTTAACGAGTTGGTCAAAACCATAAATCCCTTCTTGTTTGTGGCCATTTTATTGTGATGTTAGTGCTAGTTGTGTTTCTAGTTCGAGGAGGAAATGTTCCTTTAGGTTAGTTGTTTAATTTTGTTTTTGTCCTTTGATTTGTGTTTTTACCAAAATCTGCTATGGATTAAGCTACCTATCTCATTGTTTTTGCTTGGGAATTTTTAAAAGAATTGATTTCCCATATTCAATAATAGATACTAGTATTTCGTAACTTAAGTTTCCCCAAATCTTGAAGAAGCTCATTTGGTTCCTTCATTTTTTTCTTCACTTAACTTTGATTCTTAAGTTTTTTTTTTTGCATTTGTGGTTTTATTTGTAAGTAACTTTGATTTATTAATTTAAATAATTGATTTTGTTAGAGAGCATCGAATCCGCTTGGAACATTTTTGTGGTAGAGCATATGATTCTCTTGTCTCTTTTAAGGTAAGTAACTATTTCTTCTTATTTAATTACATTTTTTGTTAGGATAGAGACTTATGATTTCTAAGAAAAAGTTGTAGGAAATTGGGATTGAATGACTTGGGGGCGTAGAGGTTCTTTCCTAACTTGTTTGCATTGTTTGTTGTGGAGATTGATTGTGTATGCGGAGATTGCAGGATATGCCCGTTGTGATGTTATAAGGGTATGCTCTAGAACGTTTTAAGATCTTTAAATATTTGTTTAATTGTATTGTGAATTTGATTTGACTGGATTGATATATATATTGAAACTAATTTTTTGGAATGTCTTAGTTTCAGGGGAAGTTCTGCAATTTTTTTTTAATTTAAATAGTGGAATCTTAATTTAAGGTGGGTTGCTATCAAAATTTTATTAAGTTAAAGAGCACAAACTATTTACTTGAAAGACTTTTACTTTTAAAAGATGGTTTATTGAGAGATATTTATAAGTAAATAAAATTTTAATTTGTGAAACTTTAAATGAACTTATTAGGTTAAATTACACATTTAAGAACCATGATTCCGCAAAGAACTATGGATATATGACAGGATGCACCCTAGTCGAGGGAGAATCAAACCCGAATTTTATGTGGGAGTTGAACATTGTAAGGGTGGCATGTTAGACAGTATAATTTATGAATGAGCAAACAGTTAGGTGTCCTTGTGCTACGTGCAAATGTAGGAAATATTTTGATATGGACACGATTAGGTATCACCTATATAAGGTTGGTTTTATGGCGAATTATTGGGTTTGAACTATGCATGGGGAAGTTGCCACACAGAATTTTGAAGATGCTAGTGTTGAAAATACATATGTTAGAGGTAGTTCAAGTAGAGTTAATATTGGTGAGCATGTCATGGGAAATATTAATTGGGAAGATAACTCTAGACAATATGAGGAAATGATTTATGATGAGTTAGGGCCCAAATTTATGCAAATTATGAACCTTCTATCGAGGCTCCTAATGCCGAGGTTGAGAAATTTTTCTTTATATTGGAGGCTTTAAAAGCCTCTCTATGGGAAGGGTGTGTGCACTCGAAGTTGTCTCTAGCGATTAGGATGTTAGCTTTAAAGTCAGAAGCTTACCAAAGTCAAAATTCATTTGACTAGTGGGCAACATTGATGAGTAAGATTAGTCCTCAACCAAGTTCTTTCCAAAGGATTTCTATCAGGTCAAGAAATTAGTTTTAAAACTAGGCTAAAATCAGAAAAATATAGTGTTGTTTGAAGGGATGCATGTTGTACTACAAAGATGATGCATACCTAACCCAATGCAAATTTTGTGAAAGCTCTAGGTTCAAACCAAAAAGATCTGAAATAGAAGATATAAGGATGTTCCCTATAAAAGAATGCACTATTTGCCCCTAATTCTAAGGTTAAAAGGTTGTATGTTTCAATGAGTTCAGCACCTCACATGAGATGACACTTTGATAATAAAATAAATGATGGTGTCATGACCTACCCTTCCTATGGTGAAGCCTAGAAACACTTTAACCAAACTTATCCTGATTTTGTCTAGGATCCTAGGAATATTAGGTTAGGGCTTTGTGCAGGATTTACTCGGAATAAAGTTTAGCAAACCCTATTCTTGTTGGCCTGTGGTTGTTACACCTTACAATCTCCCTCCTGAAATGTGCATGAAAGATCCTTACATGTTTTTAACTTGTATAATCCCTGGCCAAATAATCCCAAAGCCAAGATTGATGTTTACCTCCAACCATTGATTGATGAGCTTAAAGAGATGTGGTATTTTGGTGTACAAACTTATGACATTTCCACAAAACACAATTTCTTGCTGAGGGCTTCAATGATATGGACTATCAATGATTTTTTGACTTATGGAATATTGTCAAGTTGGATGATGAAGGGAAAATTGGCATGCCTAATTTGTATGGAGGATACAAAGACATTCACATTGAAACATGATCGGAAAAACTCATCGTTTGACTCCATCGGAGGTTTTTGGACCTTGATCATGAATTTAGGGGTAAGAAGGACGTGTTTAAAAAGAAGATGATTGAACGTGATGAGCCTCCTGTGAGGCTGCACGTAACCAAGTTTGGAGAGTTGGAGGTTTTCCAAAGATAAATGAACTGGATAAATTCATACGATTTCCAGGATATGGGGTAGATCATAATTAGACCAAACAAAGTATATTTTGGAGCTGCCTTATTTGGGGGATAATCTAGTTCATCATTGTATTGATATAATGCATGTAGAAAAAAACGTGTGATAACATCATAAATACTGTGATGTATACCGATAAGACTAAGGACAATGTGAAAATAAGGAAAGATTTGGCAGAGTATTGTAAGCGACCTAAGTTGAGTTTACAAAAGTTGCCAGATGGCCATGTGTATAAGCCGAAGGCCGGTTACACACTAACTTCTGTTCAGAAACAAGCTATGTGTAGATGGATGCAAGAGTTGAAGATGCTTAAAGTTGTGCCTCAAGCTTGGGTATATGCGTCAATGTTGCACAAGGACAATTTGTTGGCATGAAGAGTTATGATTGTCATGTATTTATGGAGTGTTTACGTCCTATTACATTTAGAGAATTACCTCTCCCTGTTTGGAAGCCATTGACTGAGTTTAGTCAATATTTTAGAGACCTATGCTCATCCAATTTGAGGGTTGAAGATCTCTTAATTATTGAGAGAAACGTCCCTATAATTCTTTGCAAATTAGAGAGAATATGTCCTCCCTTTCTTTGATTCCATGGAACAATTACCCATACACTTGGCATATGAAGGACGAGTATGTGGTTCGGTTTAATAGGAGGATGTATCAGTTTGAAAGAAATATTGGAAGTTTTAGAGAACTTGTGAAAAATATGGCTCAAGTAGAAAGTTTCATATGTGAGGCCTATATTTCTAAGGAGACATCTTTCTTTTGTTCTTATTACTTTGAGCCGCATGTTCAATCTATACAAACAAGGGTTGGTTAGAATGACAATGGGGATGAAAATTCAGTTCAACATACTTTGTTTATATTCAATTAGCCTGACGTGCCTGGAAAATCCAAACCCCATTAGCTATCAAGAAAGAGAAAGATGCTGCATATTGCATATCTTAATCAACTGTGAAGAAGTGCAATCATTTAAAATGTGAGTGATATCAATGTACCACTTTCAATTGTTTATGAACTGATGACACAAATCAAATCTTATTTTACCTGAACGTTTAATTACAGGTATTTTGAACAACTTGATAAGCTACACACCCTTGAACAATTTCTAGCATGGTTTAGATCCTTTGTATGTGATCTAAATATCTAGTAACCATTTGATCCAACATCATACACATGTTCTAGTTGTCATCTTTTGTGTTGATCTTTTAATTTCAATTATTCATGTAGGTGTTTGATAAAAACAATAATGTTTCATGTCCTTATTTACAAAGTTTGGCTTGGGGTCCTGCTAACAAAGCGACAGTTGGCCAATGTATTATGTGAATGGATATAAGTTTCATACATTTGAATGGGGCCGAGGAGAGCAATAGATAATAATGGGGTTTATGTCAGAGGAGATGTAGGCAGTGGGAGGGTGATTGGTATGGAGTAATCAAATAAATATTGAAGAGGTGATGGCCTAAAAAATTGGTAGTGTTGTTCAGTTGTGATTGGTATGACCCAGACGTCCTGACGGAACACACATACACAACCAATATAAAATTACCAAGGTGAATCATACTAAGAGATATGGTACATATGATCCTTTCATCATTGTTCAGAATGCAAGACAGGTATATTATGCATCATACCCTGGAAAGTGAAAAAAAAAATTGGAAGATGGTCATGAAAACTAAACCTAGGGGTTGAGTTGAGGTCAAAGAACTACCTGATGATGCTTTTCAAGTGAATGATCCAGTCCCTCTTAGGTAGTCATTGATCAGGAACATTGCCAAGTTTACATTCCGATTCGGTGAGGTTGAGATAATTCACTCTTCCAGTTATCAATTAGTGAGTGAACACAACGAAAGCGGTGGTAGTGATGAAGAGGATGAGGAAAATGAGTTTGAGGAAAATGTTGAGACTGAGAATGGAGATAGTCCTCAACTTTTAGATTAAATGTGATGTGTCTAGTCTCATACTTATTACATCTTTTTTATTTTAGATTATCATATTATTTGATTTTGCATACATTGTCATTTCTTTTTCAGATATGGTACCTAGAGCGAAAAGCAAGGGCAAGGGCAAGGGCAAGGGTGTCCCAAATAATCAGACAATCAACCCTCCGAATCAGACATCTACAACCCGCTCATACATCCACTTTTATCCCTTCCATGCCAACAACTTGTGTAGTGCCTTCACCTCCACCATCATCGCCAAATCCTATCCCCATCCCAACACACAACGCACAAGGGGGTGATGAAAGCGGTGTTGGTGGTTCCTCGGCAAGGCAATTAGGACATGGGTCCAGAGGAGAGGAACGAGTAAAGATTGTACGTCTTGGTAAGAAAAGGTAAGTAATTTAATTGTTCAATTCATGAATCTTGTAATAATTTGAACAATTTCTAAACATATAATAACATTATTTTGTACTATTTGCTATGAAGTTGGCATCCAAAAGCACGGGCCATGCATGAGATGATACACACCATCTAGAAATTGTATGATAGGTCGATTGAGTCCTTTGGCAAGTGATGAAGGATGAGAAGTTGCTAGTTTATTGAGTGGAAGGTAAAATAAAATAAGTATTACAAAAATATGTCAATATACTTTAGAAACTACTTTCAACTACCTTTTTTTTCACTTCCATGTGTAGAACCACTTCATCATCCATCTCGAAGATAAAGATTTCATATTTAACCTCTTCAAATCCAAGGCACACAGGCTGCAAGACATGTACATCGACATTCAAGAACGGCAGGACAAGACCCCCAGGTAGATGACTTAGGCCAGCCTGGAATATTTGTGGAGGTCCTGGAGAAGCCAGAAATTTAAAGATAAGACTTTGAAGGCTAAGGCGAGCAAAGCGTCGCAAAAGGTGGATCTGTTCATTGTGGTGGTTATGCTACTATAGAGACTACGTGTCACTAGATGATTTAGTCATTATTTTAAATATTTTTTAAATTCCTTTTGTTAAATTTATATTTTCACTTACTATTGTTTTACATGTTTCACTCAAATTGCAGGCTGCTTGGGTATATATGTTCTAAGCACTTATTATTTGTATATATATTTAATTTATTATTCCATATATTTGATAGAGGTTTAATTAATTTTATTTTGTTATAGCATGCCTATAAGCAGCGCTATTAAGAGGCTATGGCGGGAAGAAGGATTCAGCGGCTGAGGAGTGCCCATCGATTGATAAGGAGTAGTTGTTGCAAGAGGTAGTCAGCGGTCCTTAGGAACGCATCTATGGCATGGGGTCATTTTATGCTAGTAGTTTGTCCTATACCTCTATCACTAGGGCATCTACAGGCACTGGTCCACTGCTAAAGATGATGAGGTTTGAGCGAGTTCACCTGCTCAATGCGGAACTTCATCGTATACAAGAGCAGGACGCGGAGAGACAGTGCTAGTGGCAGGAAATGCAAAGAAGATTGAGGACAAGGAAAACGCCATGAACATGAAGATGAAGAAGGAGATGGTATCTTTGTGAAAGAAGATGTAGGCAGGCTCCTCCGCATGGCCACGACCAACGCCAATGATGATGATGGCGATGGCGATGGCGATGGTGATGCTGACAATGATGATACTCCTGACTTCTCCTATTTGAGTTCTTGTTTCTTTCTTTTTTATATGTTGAACTTTTGAAATTTATGTCTGTATACTTTCTGACATTTTTATCTATTTTATATATTAAACTTAAATTTGTTGCGTTTATTATTTATTATGAATTTTTTATTATTAAATATACTTATGTATTTATAATTAGTTTAAAAAAAATATACTCTTAAATGATTCAGGTAACACATAAAGTATAGAATGATTATTTTGTTAAAAAAATTACCGAGAATTTTTTCGTCGGAAAATTAAAAATTAAAAAAATTTAACAATTCCTAACGGATTTTTTGTTGATAATATAAATAAAAATTCCTAATTAAATTAAAATTTTAAAATTTTTGACAAAAACATTGTCAGCAAATTAAAAATTAAAAAAATAAAAATTAAATAATTACCGATGGATTTTTCCATCGGAAAACTCAAAAATTAAAAAAAATGCAAATTAAATTTAAAATTACAAACGATGTTTGTTCCTAACGAATTTTGCTGACAATTTGTTCTGCTCGTTACCGATGGATTTTTGAACAAAAAATCGTTGATAATTCCATTGATAATGATTTCTGACTACATTATTATCATGGTCAAAATCCGTCAAAAAATCCATCAAAAACTAAATTTTCCGTGATAATATGAAAAATTTGTCGATAACACCGTTTTCTGGTAGATGATAAGGTATTAGGGTTAGCTAAACTTTTGAAATATTTAATTTATATATGAGCTGTGAGGGTGGGTTCACCCTGACCCCCCCGCCTTCCCCGACAAAACCCTTCACATCTACCTGGCTTGGTGTGGTGGGTAAGGCGGTGCCTCACAAGTAGGGTAGAAATTGTCATCCTATACAATTGTGGGTGTAATTTCAAATTAATTAGGAGGATTGTTAGGTTAAAGGTTAGGAAGATATTCCATCATTTGAAGTTTACCCCCTTAAATTTTTGGTCATCTTTTGCCATTGATCACATAATCACTCATAGCTTATATATATGGAATATTTCGTAAAGGTAATACCCATTCTATAAGCTCTATGCCTCGAGCAAATTAATCACTACTTTCAGTAGTAGATAACTGGGTTCATAAAAAAAATACATAATTGCTTAAATTAAAATATGAATTAAGATATATGACATAAAATATAAATTATAACAAAAATATACAAATTAAATATGATTATTATAAAAAAAAAAATTAAATCTCTTGTTAAGATAGATGCACAATAAACTTATTCAATTATTTATTGTTATAGAATTCCAAATTATATTCCTATAAAATAAATAAAAATAAGAAAATATTGTAAAATATAACTTATGTATCTTAAAATATTTGATATGATATATTTTTTTGGTAGATATATTTGATATGATATGTATATGCATTAAGTACGAATACAGTATGGTCATCGTAAAATTAAAAAAAAAAAAAAACTGTTTTGAAACCATCAATCACATTGGATAAAAATTTAACAGTAGTTATCATAATGGGTGGAATAGGTGGTTTTGTTTTTAATCATTCTAAAATTTTTGCTTTGATTCTGGTCTTCATTTCTTTTTTTTTTCATTTGTTCTAAATTTTGGTCTCAACAAATACGGTAGAATATGCATTTAATAATTATACAAATAGTGAAAATTTTATTTTAATTTGATTATTATAAATATCACCACTTATTGCTGAATTATATGCAAAAGGGATTAAAAACATAATGATAGTAAAAAGAGGGACCAAAACAAAAAAATAAAAAATAAATAAATAAACCAAAATAAATCATATTTATATATAAAGACTAAAAACATATTTAAGTCAGAAACTTACAATTTTAATTTAAAAATAATTTATACTCACAAATAAATTTTTTAAGCTTTTAATTTTAAATAAAAGATTATTATTTTATAATTATGATATTTTTACCAAAATAAGACTAAAATATCAAATACTATATAATATAAACAATTCATTTTATTCTTTTTTGAGTAATTTACCATATAAAAATAATTTTTTTTATATCAACAAAACATATTACTCAAAAGTCTTCTAAATTTATATATATATATATATATATATATATATATATAAACTTATATAAATTGAATTTTACATGATGAAATATATAAAGAAGGGAATTATAATTACAATCAATTATTATTTTTTGACGAGAATTACAATCAATTATTGAAAACATTTGAATCTCATAATTTTTTGAATTACACCCATAGTCCTTCTTTAAGACAAATAGAAAAATATACAAAATTTGTAGTACGAAATCGATGAAATGGACCATTTCATCGTGACTTTTAACTCTCCGTCAACAAATGCGCTTGATTGGTCAGTCCTTAAACTCTATCCTAAAACGAATAGTGGTTGTGTATGTTTACGAAGCTCCCACTAAATATGACTCATGCGAACATATAAAAATTTCTGCTTTGTAAAATCATAAAAAAATTTGCTTTCATGTTTAACGTTTAAAAGTCAATGTTGAACCCAAACTTAATTTTGCTTTAAATTATCTCACAGATTAATATTATATATATATATTATGATTTTTATTTTTATTTATTGACTATTAATCAACAAAAATTTATGAAAATATCAAAACATGGTAGATAATTATTATAATAGATAAAATTGTCTTACATGACTTAGTAATTTCTTGCAATTCTATTAGTTAATAATATAAATTCTTTTACATTAATAGCATATAGAAATTAAACCCATTATCTAGATTAAACAACATTCATTTTATTTTCTATCTTTAAACACGAAGTTGATGTGAGTAGGCAAATCCAACTTGCTAATAAGGTCCTTGCAAGTCTAGGTCATCCATAACCATATCCATGTGCAGATATAAAGCTAGGTTTATTATTATTGTTGTTGTTGTTGTTGTTGTTGTGGAGGGCAAGAGGGCCCAAACAAAGAAGAAAAACCGCAACTATCAGGAAATAAGGCTGGATTCAAAGTAAAGCAAAAAAATAATGCTGCCTTATTTAATTAGATAATGAGTAAGATAAGACTGGATTCAAACTTGATTTTGAAACTTTTAACGTAAGCAAATTTTTGATAACTTTGCTTTGACTAAGAATCATTATCGATGAAAATATTCTCATAACTTATATTTGGTTCTGATTAAATTTAATATATAATTTAATTTTGACTCCTATAGTCAACTAATCGTATGCTTGTATTTTTATAAATTTTTTAGATTAAGTAGTTGAATTAAACACTTTTACTAAAATGGTAGTATATTATTGGATGTCTTTATAAAATTATTTTACACAAATAATATATTCAAATTAAACTCTTTAAGATATTGTAAATTTTTTTTACACAATTAAATATTAATTTTTTAGAATAATTTTGATGTATTATTAGTGTAAAATGATTGTAACATACTTTTATCTAATAATATATTTTTGTAAATTTATTAGGTCAAAATAATTGAGTCAAACACTTTAATTTATATAATAATGTATAGTTAAATGCATGTGTAAAGCACCTTTACATAGAGGATATATTTAAATTAAATTGTTATTTTTTATATGTAACATTCAAAATTGAAGAGTGACTATTGTCACTCCTAAATGGTTATTGTCACTCTCACTTGCATTAATTGTCATTTAGTTTCACTAAATTAGCCTTCTTCCATTTTAATCAACCAAAACTAATAAATACAATGATTATAATATAATGTCTAGTTGTAAATTTTATTGCCATGGCATGACAAATACATTTACACCATAGAATATGAGTATAACGCTCTATCTAATTTGATTTTTTTCCCTCACATTACTTAATTAAAAAAAATAATCAAATAAAACTAATATATAATTGATATTTATTGTTTATTAGTCATTATAATGATATCAAACTTTATTATTGTTAATTTAATTAAAAATAATTTAATTATTAAAATATTTAATATTATTTTCATTAGTTTAGTTACAAGTATTTTACATTAATTTATTTGATGTAATAATTAATATTTTATATATTGAATTATTTCCTTTAAAATTTTCTTAAGGTAGTAATTACCTAATAATTTTTTTAAAAAAGGAAAAATAATGAATAATGAGTAATAAAAAAGATAAATATTGAATCAAACTAAACAATGCACATGCTATATTATTTAATTTTAACATCCAATGTTTATATATTTTGAAAAATATTAAATAAACTTATTATATTAAGATTTTTTTTACAATTACTTACTTTTAATGGCTTAAAGACACATATATACTTGTCCTTCTCTAGTTTTTTAATTTTTATTTTGAAATTTATTTTAAAAAGATAAATTATATATATGTTATCTAATAGAAAATAAATACTATAGCCTTTATATTATATATTCACACATTAAAAAAATTAATCCTTTTAAACTATTTTTGATACAAGTAATTAATTTAACTTATAAAATTACCTCAATTTTTAATAATATGAATAAATAAAAACTATAATAAAAATTAATTACCAATCCAATAGAAATAAACTATGGTATCATTTTGTTTATCTACTAGTTTTTTATTTATATAAACGCTGGATGTTACAAAATATGTAAGCAATTATATACCATAATTTATTATCATATCTTTGTTATTATTCATTTTTATTTATTATTTTCTTAAAAATATTCAACATTACATTATTTAGATTTTTTGTATACAAATTTAATATTTGAATTAAATCATTATAATAAATAAATTATTAATACTTATAATATCTTGTAATTACGTTAATATTAAAAATAAAATAAATAATAAATATTTTTATGTAGTAAAACTAATTTTTAATTAAATTTATAATAATAAATTTTAATAGTATTATGAATTATAATATGTTAGATATGCTGTTAGTTAAAATGGAAGAGGAATAATTTGGTAAAATTAAAGAACAATTAGAATAAACCCTCAAGGTAATCCTTACAATTTAGCATTAGACAAGCTGGTATGTAACAACTGGAAAGTGTTAACTTGGTCCTTGACAATGTCAAAAGTCAAGACACTCACTAGTCCTAGACGGAAAATAATAATGGTATTAATGACAATTTTATTATTGACAAATTGGTCCCTAATGTCATTTATAAAAAAATAAAAAAAAATTCTCTGCCCCTATTTCTTTCATTCCTTCATCTTCTCCATTACTACTACCACCACCACCACTACCACCACTCCCAGAATCCTACAAACAAGCCAAAATATATGCAAAATCAAATCAAATACCAATATAAACAATATTAATTAAGTGAAATTTACGTTATTATTCTTCATTATCACCACTACCACCACCACTTTTGATGATGGCAATGGTGGCAGTGACTGAATGGCGGAGCCCGGTGGTGGTCGTGAACAGGAATAGTCACGGTGCTTGAGCTTCTTCCCTTTTTTGGTTTTTTTTTTTCCAAATTTGTAGTTTGGGATTGGTTATGGGGTTTGGCTTTTTCTTTTTATTTGGGTGAAAGTCATTATATTTATAATAGTGCTAGATAATTTTTGTTGTAAGGTTGTTTTGTTTGGGGTTGCTGTGATTTTGGGTTATGGATGATGATGAATGGGTTATAGTTGTGTTTGTTGTGAAAATGTTTTTGGGTTGAAATGGGTTACTGATGATAAAGAAGTGTGGGTTGTGGTTGGTGGTGGTGGTGATGAAGAGAATGAGGGAGGAAAGGGATGGAGAGTGTATGGGGTTGTGTGAGGGATCATGGTGGTTGTGGTGATAGTGGTTGTGGTCATTTTGATTTAATAGTGATAGTGGTGATGATGGTGGTGGTGGTGGTGGTGGTGGTGAAGAGGATGAAAGAAGGAAATGGATGGAGAGTGATATGGGTTGCGGGGATGATGGTGGTTGTGAGGGGGATGATGGTGGTTGTGATCATTTAGATTTGATAGTGATAGTGATGGTGGTAGTGGTGGTGGTGAAGAGGATGAAGAAAAGAAAGAATGGGAATGAAGGACGTTAAGGACCAATTTGTCCGTAATGAAGTTGTCATTAACACAATTCCTGTTTTCATCTTGGTACTAATAAGTGTCGACTTTTGACATTATCAGGGCTAAGTTGACACTTTTCAATTGTCAAGGACCAGCTTGTCCAATGCTGAAATTGTCAAAAACCAACTTGAGAGGTTACTGAACAATTAATGTAAGTGGAGTGGCAATAGCCATATAGAAACTCCCTCCAAAATTGTCATGGAAAGTGTAAAACTATTTTAATGATGTAATATAACTTTTTAAATTTAAAAAACGAGAACCTTTATGAAGTCTTTGCTTATTAAGAGACTAAATTATTATCATTTGATGAGGGTATCTGCTTCATACAGTTGTTTTGTCCTCCTCCTGGAGTAAAGAAATTCTTCCTCCCACTAATATTGTCATCTTCAAATCAAGTTGAATTCCATTATTTTTAAGAGTTTAATTTTAATATATTGATAATAAAAATTTTATATTACCATTCAATTAGATTTTTCTTCTTGCATAATTTTGTAAGTAGTAAGATAAAATTTAATCATATTTATTAATATGATATTATATGATTGGATAATTGTGTAAAGTTTTTTACACAATCAATATATTGAAATTAAATCTTATTTTTATTGATCCATTAATAATTTGGATGGCACGAGATTCATTTAAACGAAAATTAGAGGATACAAGTATTTTTTGTCTATATGAGAATACTAATTTCAGAATGAACGAGATATTAATTAAATTTTTTTTAATCAAATCTTAACATTTATACAATTGAATTTACAGGAGAATAATTTTTATATATTGACATTATAAAATAATTTCCATTGTTAGCCTATAAAAAAAATTATTAAATTATTTTTTAAACTAAGTCTATGTAATTATTCATTGTAATATTTAGCAATTTTTTAAATTTTTATTGGTAAGTAGTGTAAAATTATTTTACAATAAGCTATCATTGCATAAAAATTATTCTTTATTTATGTTTATGTCTTTTTATTATTTCTCCTTTTTTAAAAAATGTAAATACTATACACAACAAATTTAATGCAAAATGCGTCACTATAGAGAAATTTCATACGTAAATGATCTTATGCAGCTTGTTGTTCAACATCTCGCAAGTGAAAGGAATTGAGGACAAATGCTTTGGTAATTCATGGTGAGATGAATAGTTTATTATGAGAGTGAGATGATTAATTAATGGTCAAGTGAGAGTTAGATGAGTAATTAATTATCAAGATAAAAATTTAATGAATGATAAATAAGGGCTATACATTCATTTGAAAAATTTAAATAATTTTATATTTTAATCTTGATCATTCATATAAGATTTAATAGTCAATATTTACTCATCATAGTCTCACAATTAATCTCCCATATCTCATGTGATCCTCCTAGAGTGTAGGATAAAATTTTGGTTTCCCATAGTATCTACCATCATTAGTAGTCACTAATCTTTTTAAGGTAGGAGCTCCCTAAGGGCAAATCTTTAGCGACAAGACCTTTTCTATACACACTATTAGGAATCGAACTCTTGACTAAATGCTTAAAAGGAGCTCAGATAGCTATTAATTATGCTAGACCTCTGAATTGAGTGTAGGATATATCTTATATAATATCCTTATATATATATGTGTGTGTGTGTGTGTGTTAATTATTATCATTGGATGTGATAGATAAGTGAAGGTGAGGGACTATCCAATAGTGCTAAAATGAAATTTCCAACAAGCATTTTTTTGACATACAAATAGTGTCTTTGATAATAACAAAAAAGTACCTAAAGAAAGTTAGGGCTTAAGAATGGGCAGATTACAAGGTGGATCTTAAAGTTTTAGGTCTATCATGAACCTCTTATCATTAATTATTAGATGATTATCATTTTTATTGGATAATTTAATCTAATAACTAATAATAGAAGATCCATGATAAATTTAAAAATAAGAGATCCACCATAAATGTCACCTTGAGGGATGTTCATCCGCGACTTGCATAAGACTTGAGGGAGAGTGCATCTAAGAATTTCTATGTAATTGTATATGGGTTGTCATTGAAACTGTCATGGGACCCACAACATCCCTTAATTGGTGAGATGCTACATCTTTCCCTTTGAAGCGACACAAAAAGAACTACAACAACCAAATCATTCCTATTCTAACATTTAAAAATAGGTATTTAATGGGATTTTCATTTCATTATTATTGAATATAATGGAGAAGTGAATAAAGTTGGGGTCACCATCATATCTAACAGTGATGGAGTGGGTGTCCTATTGGGACATCCATTTTTAAGTGTTGTAATAATAATTTTGACAACAATCCGAGAAAATAAAGTGAATACACTAAAAATGTAAAATTATTTTTATTATAATCTATCATTGCATGCATAAAAATTATTCTTTATTTATGTTTATGCCTTTTTATTATTTCTCTTTTTTAAAAAAATTGTAAATACTATACACAACAAATTTAACACAAAATGCATCACTATAGAGAAATTTCATATGTATATGATCTTATGCAGCTTGTTGTTCAACAACATATCGCAAGTGAAAGGAATTGAGGACAAAATGCTTTGACAATTCATGGTGGGATAAATAGTTTATTATGAGAGTGAGATGATTAACTAATGGTCAAGATCAAAATTTAATGTTCAAGTGAGAGTTGGATGAGTAATTAATTATCAAGATAAAAATTTAATGAATGGTAAATAATGGTTATACATTCATTTGAAAAATTTAAATAATTTTATATTTTAATCTTGATCATTCATATAAGATCTAATAGTCAATATTTACCCATCACATTCCCAGTTAATCACCCATATCTCATGTGATCCTCCTAAAGTGTAGGATAAAATTTTGGTTTCCCATAGTATCTATCACTTCAAGTGACTAATCTTTTTAAGGTGTGAGGCTTCTTAAAGGGGCAAATCTCTAGTCATGAGACCGTTTTCATATACAAAATCAAACTCTTGACTAAATGTTTAAGGAGGTTAGCTGCTAAGTATGTTAGAACTCATAATTGAGTGTAGGGTAAATTTGTAAAAATAAAATTGGTATAAATATTATAATATAATAATAAGTGTTGGATGTACAAGCTAAATGAGAAATATCTTATATATATTGTGATAAGGTGGTTTGAATTTTCAAACCTGCCATCCTCCTACCTACCCTCTACATGCATTAATCATGTGATTATATTGCAAAAGGAAATTATTATTTTAACACCCATATGAGTATAGATATTCATATAGGTGTGATAGAAGTGATGGAGAGAATAAATTAGAAGAAAAAATAAGTGATGAGATTCATATATTTTATAAATAGAATATTTGTATGTTTGAGAAAGTTGGATGTTGGAATAGCACTGTTATATTGCAAAAGTCTTCAAGTTTTTGGTGTATTAATTGGAGATGAAACCATGCAGCAAGCACACTGAAAAACCATATATGTTGGTTGAAAACTTTGGCTCGAATGGCTTTGTAAATAGAGCTGGTTTTCAACACTTTAGCATCAATAAAAAAAACAAATCCTCTCCTCCTTTTATATGATGGAGTAGAATTATCTATTCCTTATGAGTTTTTCTTTTTTATGAGTTAAGAATATATATCGGTAAAAAAATAATATGAGGTATTCTAAATTTATTTGTGAGATTTTGGATATTGAGTGAAGTGTATTTATATTTTTTGTATCTCCATTATATTTTTATTTTGAAATATTTGTGTATCTTAATAATATGTGTGTATATTTTAATTATTATTATTAGATGTTTTAGATAAGTGAATGTGGGTGGGCTATCCAACAGTGATAAAATGAAATTTTTATTCGCACAGGCATTTTTTAACGTACAAATAGTGTCATTGATAATAACACAAAAGTATCCAAAGAAAGTTAGGACTTAGGAGTGTTCATCCACCAACTTGCATGAGACTGTGAGGGGAGAGCGTGTCTAAGAATTTCTATGTAATTTTATACGGGTTGTCGTTGAAACTGTCATGGGACCCACAACATCCCTTAATTGTTGAGATGGTACACCTTTCCCATTGAAGAAAAAGAGCTGCACCAATGACCAACCCGATAAAATAAAGGAATTTGATATTTTGATACCCTAAATTTTTAAATATTTAAATACTTTATTTATAAAATATATAAATTTTATTATTTATTTTTTCTCCTAATTTATTTTTTCTTTATCATTTCTCACACTCACATGAATTATGATGTCTACACCTATATGAACAAAATAACATTATCCTAAAATAAAGTGGATCCACTACAAATGGAAAAAGAAATGGAAGAGACGTTTAGTAAACATTGGCAGCTAGCTAGGAGCACGGAAAGTAGTGTGGAGCCAGCAGTTTCATTCAGATTGAACCCTGCAAGATTCATCAGAAATATTTCCAGTCCAGCTCGCAATATATATTGGATTTTGCATCTCCAAAATTAATGTGTGTCCAGTTTTGCCAAACCTTATTTTCCCATATATATCACTTACTCAAAATGGTGCACTCATCCATTTTCTTCCTCTTGATCAGCATCCCGTGTGCATGTTCCTTATCCTTTAACTTCACCAATTTTGATCCTAACAACAAGAGCATAATATACGAGGGATCAGCAACATGTGCACCACCAGCAATCCAACTCACAACAAACCAGCTGGACATGATCTTGGATAATAGCACTGGTCGAGCCACATACTCCCAGCCCATGCTCTTGTGGGACGAAGCTACAAGGAACCTCACAGATTTCACAACCCATTTTTCATTTGTCATAAATTCACAGAACCGAAGTGTTTGTGGAGATGGGATTGCATTCTTCCTTGCCCCTGTTGGTTCAAAGATCCCAACTGACTCGAAAGGAGGTGGTATGGGCCTGGCACCTTACAATGAAACACTAAACTCAACTGGCAATCCATTTGTTGCTGTGGAATTTGATACCTTCCCAAATCGAGACTGGGATCCAACCTATAAACATGTTGGTGTTGACATCAACTCCATGAAGTCTGTTACTGATGTGAAATGGTTGGTTGATATAGAGAAAGGATGGTTCAATGAGGCTTGGATCAGTTACAATGCCACTTCACACAATTTAAGTATTTCGTTCACTAGTTTTTACCATGACACCACCCTCCTGCAACATCTATCTCTCAAAGTTGACCTGAGAGATCATCTGCCAGATTTGGTTACTTTTGGCTTCTCAGCTGCCACAGGAAATTTAACTGCTATACACAGCATCCGCTCATGGGAGTTTAGCTCATCTTTGGAAGCACAACAAAAGGCCAATATAGGGATTCCCATTCAGAAGAAAGGGGCCAAGACGGGACGACTAGCAGTGGGATTGGGTGTTGGAGGGTTCGTAATTTTGATTGGTGGATTGGGTTTGGTTTCAATTGGCTTGTGGAAGAAGTGGAAGCGTGGAATTGATGAGGATGATGATGAAGCTTTTGAAGAGTATATGGGGGAGGATTTTGGAAAGAGTACAGGACCCCGGAAGTATTCATATGCTGAATTAGCGGAAGCAGCCAATAATTTCAAAGATGAGCACAAGCTAGGACAGGGAGGATTTGGAGCTGTCTATAGAGGGTACCTTAAAGATTCAAACTCTCATGTTGCTATTAAGAGGGTGTCAGAAGGTTCTCATCAAGGGATAAAGGAATTCGCATCAGAAGTAAGAATCATTAGCCGGTTAAGGCATCGAAATCTTGTGCAGCTGATTGGTTGGTGTCACGAAAGAAAGAAGCTCTTGCTTGTGTATGAGTACATGCCAAATGGAAGCCTAGACGTTCATCTTTTCAAGAAACAAAGTTCACTGAAATGGCCAGCAAGATACAACATAGCTCGAGGCTTGGCTTCTGCGTTGCTATACTTGCACGAAGAATGGGAACAATGCGTTGTACACAGGGATATAAAATCAAGCAACATTATGCTAGATTCAGAGTTCAATGCAAAGCTTGGGGATTTCGGTTTAGCAAGGCTTGTGGACCATGCAAAAGGTGCACAAACTATGACTTTAGCTGGGACTTTGGGCTACATGGCTCCTGAATGCAGTACCACGGGACGGGCTAGTAAGGAATCAGATGTCTACAGTTTTGGGATTGTAGCTTTGGAGATAGCTTGTGGAAGAAAACCCATCGATTATAAGGTCCCAGATGATGAATTAAACATTGTGGAGTGGGTTTGGGGTCTATATGGAAGAGGTAGAATTCTTGAAGCAGCAGATCCAAGGCTAGGTGGAGACTTTGAGGAGGACCAAATGAAACAATTGATGGTTGTTGGTCTTTGGTGTGCTCACCCTGATCATAATAATAGGCCTTCAATAAGGCAAGCAATTCAAGTGCTTAGCTTTGAGGCCCCCTTGCCTAATCTTCCATCAAGTTTGCCTGTACCAACTTATCTTGAGCGCCCATTGAACTCAGCCCTTGCTCCACTCAGCATAATTGGCTCAGAGGAAGGCCAATCCCAGACCATAATAAGCTTTAGTTTAAACACAAACTCCTCTGGCGGGGTCACCACAACTTCTGATGATGTTTCTTCCTCTATGTCATTTCTGTACCCATGATAGCCTTGATCTAGATTAAATGTTTTCTCTATTTTGAATATGTTTCAGTGGCGCTTTCTGTATACTGTACTAATCACATTTCTCTAGTGACGTTTTTGTCATTTGCATGTTTGAATACGAAAAATGAATAATTCAAGTTTGTGGTTAATTAGTTGTTTTATGAACCATAACCTGAAACAATTGTGACACAAATTCATGGGTGGTGGAAACTGTTTGTATGTTCATGTAGCATTAAGATGAATTTTGCTTACTTAAAAATAGTGTGACATTTAGACTTCAGTTAATGGTTAAACACACACTCTTCTTTCAGCACAATTCACTTGATACTTCACGTCATATGATGACCTTGCACTATCAGAACATTTTTTAAAACCATAGCCAGCATTTTTTAAGAGTTGAGTAAATATCACGACGGTAACTTCCTTGCGCATGAGTGTATGTATATGAAAAAATTGTTTTACAATAATTCAATTGAATTATTTTTTACAAATCTTCTGAAAAAATAATTTTTTATTTTTAAACAATCAAAAGTAAACATACGTCTGATTAGATTTGACTCTTAACAATCCACTTCTTTATCCATTTTTTCTTTTCTTTTTCCTTTTTACTTTTACCTTCTATAAAATACCATAATACAATTGAGAAATGAAAAGCCAATATTACATGTCGCAGTTCGACGTTTCGTTCCTCTTCAAAAAGTGGCAAGTGGCAACTAGCAGCTTTATTATGAATCATGTCTATCTATTATCTATAACTGAATGAATTATCTTTTGAGTATATGTCACATGTTAATTCCTAATTATAATTGAGGAAAAATTATTTTTACTAAAATATCCTAATTTTTTTCACTCACATTTCATATTGCTTACCTTACACTCTCATATTGTATACTTTGCTAGCTCTCTCACATACATTGATTGATCTCAGCACGTTATTCAGTCTCTCACATTATGCTCTACTCTTTTCGGTAAAATTGGATCATTTTAATGATTGAATCTTCTATCTCTAATAGTCCAATCCTAATTATTTTGTATTGGTATTTAGCCAAAAATTTGGTGCTTTTGACTAAATAGCATTGCAGGCGTGTTAAACGTGTAATATCGTCACCCAAAAGCGAAGGGACAAAGCGGCCTGACTTTAAAAATTGATGATGACAGAAATGACCTGACTTTTTTACCACGAAAACCATACACATAACTGCGGATTTCAAATAGAATTCGGACGAAGTAGCCACCTTTGCTATCTCGAGTACTTTGTGGGAAAATTTTGATGTTGTTAAAACGAGCTCATTTTTTACATGATGAGAAATAGCAGTATTGTAATGTTGGGGTGAAGATTTGCGGGAAAATTTCACTAGGTTTCCAGTATTTTGACTATTTTCTTACCTGTCAATTATGCTAGTCCTCATAATTAAATCCCGATTATTTTGATGCTAACAATATTCCGAAAAAAAGAAGCAACAATATTATTTTAATCTTATAATATCTATGACATTCCACATTCAAGATATAAAAATGCACGTAACTCATTATTTCGTTTTCCCCCTCTAATTTTCCATTTAACTCCCATTTTTTCTCTCTTCAATGTCTAAAATGTCCCAAAAATAGGATTCAAATATTTTTATTGTTTTTGAAGTGGACTTGCATTTTCCTCTCCTTCCTTTTGTTTCTTGAGAAATGTTTTGGCTCCAAAAGTTGGAACGAAATTGAAATTGTAATATACAATTTTAATTTTAATTTCAAATTTCTATCATAGAATTATATTTGGGTTCATAAAAACACTAAAACATAATTGTTTAAAAAATAGACCATGAGAAAGAGAAATTAAGAAATATAGACTTTGCCGAGAAGAGAAATATTTGATAAGTTTTAGAATTGTCAACTTTAGGGTATAGGTTAGGAATTAAAAGAGTCTATTTTATTTATTTCTAAATTTTGTGGAATTGAATTATGAAATTATTATTCTAATTATCTATGTTATTTGGAATCGAGACGTCCAATTCCAATATTAAATTTCAATTTCATACTCAATTCGAAACACTAGACAACACGTTAGCACATATTTGAGTTTGGAGTGGAAAAAAAGAAGAGTTTGTAAAGCAAATTTTTTAAAACATTTTGCTATAAACTCTTTCTTTTTTCTCCCACTATACTTTAATATATTATGTCAGTCAACATTTCATACAGAACACATAAATCACATTATTCACTCCATTCTTATCTCATTAACATCCATTTGGCACTCGATTCTTTTTAGTGTTTAGCTCAAGAAAAGTAGTTTTTCACTCCTTGAATTGAGATTTGGAAAAGCAAAAGTTTATACTTAAACTCTCAAGTTTGTCCACAAACACTTGATTTAAAGCAATTTGACTTCCTATACAAAGAAAATTGTCGTTTATTTATTGTCGACATAAAGTGTCAAAGCCTGCAATAAACAAAGAGTTGAGTAAATATCACATTAACTTCCTTGCAGATGAGTGTTACATGAAAAAATGCTTTATAATAACCTAATTGAATTCTTTTTTACAAATCTTTTGAAATAAAAATATTTTAAAACAACCAAAACTAAATATACATCTGACTACATTTGACTCATAATAATTCGCTGCTTTATCCATTTTTATTTTTTGTCCTTTTTGTTTTACCTTCAATAATAACACCATAATATGATAAAAAAAAATTATTTTAACATAAAAAATGAATATCTATTAAGACACCTAGTAATATAATTGAGAACTAAAAAGCCAATATTACCTGTTGCAGCTCGACATTTCATTCCTCTTCAAAAATGGCAATCGGCAATTAGCAGTTTTATTATTAGGAATCATTTTTATTTATTATCTATAGTTAACTGAATTATCTTTCAGCATCACATGTCAATTCCTGATTAATTAAAATTGATCTTTTTTTCTGGCTAAAATATCCTTTCTTTTTTTTTTTTTTTCAATTCTCATATGCACGTATGTTCACTCTTTCATATTGTTTACCTTAATTACTCAATCTCTCATTGTTTACTTTCCAGGAGCAGTAAATCGGATCTAAAATACCTGATATCCCCCAAGGTGATTTATAAGACAAGAGACTTTCGTGTTGATCTCTCTTACTCCTTGCTTTTTGCTCCAAATGGATGAGGTGTACTTGGAAGGACTTCCAATGCACTCAGATCAATGGTAAATATATATATATATATATATATATATATATATATATGTATAATTTCATTAATTGTGTCCTCCTATAGCCATTTTATTTAGAGGCTATGAGAGTAGTTAAGCCCTTATTTTAATGGGATTTATTGTTATCTAGGATCTATTTAATTTGGATCTTAAAGCTATTATCTAATCCAATTGATATTTGACCTATGATCATGGTCCATAATATTTACTTTGCTTATTCTCTCATATACATGGCCTCGGATGCACGATATTCATTCTCTCATACTATATGCTCTACTCCTCAGTAAAATTGGTTCATTTTAGTGATTGAATCTCGTCTCAAGCAGTCCTAATGGCCTTTATTGACGTTTGAGGATGACACCTAGAAAATACGTTTAAGTAAATATATACCTGCAAAAACTACCCCAACGGATGGATAAGGGGAATATTTTGTTATTTATTTATTTTGGGTTAAAAATAATGATTAATAGCAGTGAAAAAATTGGTACTTTTACCCCCAAAAAAAACGGTACTTTTCGGTTAAATAGCATTGCCGGTGTGCCAAACGTGTAATATGGTCTCCCAAAAGCGAAGAGATAAACGGCCTCACAATAAATAGTGACGATGACAGAAATGACTTTTTAATCAAGAAAGCCTTAAATCTAATTTGATATCTCTCTAACGATGACCAAGACTTGCAAGTACCAGCGTGTGTTTGGATTTGCCTCCATTCACAAAACCCTGTTTTCTTTTTTTAAGGGGAAAAAAAAACAAGTTATTATGTCTTGGATATTTTGGATTTTGTAAGAGATTCAAACAACATTATTGTTTTTGAAGTGGACCTCCATCATCTTCTCTGCCTTCCTTTTATTTCTTGAGAAATGTTTTAGCTCCCTACGTTGGAATGGAATTGAAACTATAAGGTACAATTTTAATTTAGATGAGAAATATAAGGAATTATATTAACTTTAATAATAAGAGACATATTTCATAAATTTTTAAATTGAAGGAATAGTTTAGAGCTTCAAAAGAGCTAATTTTAATTGCTTTTAAATTCCATAAAACTGAATTGTGAAATTATAATTCTAATTATAAATATTACTCCAAATATAAAGATTAAAATCTGGACATCCAATTTCAATATCAAACTATAATTTCATGTTCAATTTAAGTTTTAATGCCAAATGAAATCTTAGAACATACTTGTGAGTTTGAATTTTAGTATGGAAAGAAAAAGTTTTAAGATATTTTGTTATATAAAGTTAGTAAAAGTTTTAGATTGAACTCTCCCTAACACTATAAAGCTTTTTTTCCTTCCTTTTCATTCCAAATCCTAAAAGAATTAAGAAAAATACCCCGTACTTTCCTTTTATTTTGTATTTGGCTTATTATCTATGGGTGGCGATATTTCAACATCGTGGACGTAAAGGTCATCTGCTTTGTAACCGTTACCCCCGCCACACGCTGTTTTGTTATGTCTTGTGTGTTTGAAAAGTGCATGCTAAGCTTGACTTGGGTGGTCGGTGCTTATCGAAGTCAAATTGAAGTGACATTGCTACTTTACAGTAGTGGTTGTTGGTTTGATTTTTTCTTTCTTATGTCCTTTTGGATAAGATTAACTGCATTAGACTACTTCATAATCATTGATCTGAAGGTTGTCCTATTCATATCGATTACCAAAGTTATCTGTGTATAATGGTGTTCATTGTTCAACATGCAAGTTGTCCTGCTACGCATTTTGGGTAACATTACATGGTTCCCAATCTTACCACACGTGCCCCGTCTCTAGTGTGGAACACTGTTCTAAATTGCAATTGCAGTTGCGAGCCTAGCTGTTATCGATGTGGATTGCGGTCGTTGCAGTCTAATTTTTTTTTTTCACAAAATGCTAAAATAAAAGAGATAAACCAATGGTAGCACAAAAAGAAAAAGGTCCCAAACATATTTAATATAAACTTATGTTATCAACATATTCAAATTAATTTTTTTTCTTTTCAATCGTATAACTCACCCATTAAATCTAAAAAAAAAAACCACACAAACAATAAGGAAAAACCCATATACTCTATCTCTTCATTCATTAAAAAAATTAATAAATATATTTAATCTAGATATTTTTTTTGTCAACAACCTAAATAATTTTTTTTGGTCATGACCTAAATAAAATTCAAACAACCAAAAACGTTAAAAAAATAAAAAGAGAACTAATCTAAGCCCACCCAACAACCCACTAAAGCACCTTTAAGAAAAGGGAAAAAAAAAATGAAGCAGCACCCCTCACCCCCTTCCCAACCTACCATTTTTAGAGTCTTCTCTTTTCCTTGTCTTTCCAAAACAAATTAGGGGTGCTCAAGCTCAAATGTTCAACCCCAAAAAAGAGCATCCCCACCACCATTTTCTTTTACAAAAAATCTAGCATAGATTCATTCTCTTCAACCATTTATAGAACTCTCTTTAGCCTAAATCTCTCCTAACCCCATCCTCACTTTCCCTGTTAGTTTTCTTCTATCTGTTGAATTGTGAGGTCGTGTTGAATCCGAAGAGGAGATGAAGATTGGAAAGATTGGAGAGTCGTTGATTTTAGAGTCTTAGAATGACTAAATTTCCCCTTTTCTTTTGCTCGTTCTGTGAATTTTGTCAAAGCCTGAAATCTACATCTTTTATGTGTTGGAAGAACGGATGGGATGAGCAAGAATGAGACGGAACTGATTTGGCAGGTTGATTGTGCTCTAATATGGCTCGATGTGGCTGGACTCTGTTATGCTGCGAGGCTGCAACGTTGTTACGATGCATGTCGTGACGGGATCGCGATAGGCGGGAAAAAATATTATTACAAAATATTTTTATGGAGTTGCCATCAAGATTTATTAAGGAAAACCATTAGGAAAACCTTTTTGTAAAATATACTTTAAACTAGTCTGCTAAAGAAAGTTGGATTAGGAGTCTATTTATGCACAAGGAATGATGAAGATTAAACTCACAGCACCTTAGACATCCGTCCAAAACGATTATCCAAAAGTTAATGGTGTCGCCACTCTTGTCACCTTTTCTTTTTTTTAATTTATTTTTAATTTTTAGTTTTTTTGTATTATTTTTAAAGTAGAAATCACAACCTCTGTTTGACATGGAAAAAACACAAATAAGATGAACTAAAAAGAAAGTGGTTTGAAAGAAATTTGGGTGAGACTGGAAGAAGAGTAAAAATAAATAAATAAATAAATGAGCTGATCAAGAAACAAAGAAACTAAACTTAATTTTTATATTTTTATTAATATGCAAAAAAAAAATCACATAACGTAAAATAAAATATCTAAAAAGAAAGATACGAGACTACAAAACATAACGTTAACAATGATTAAACATGACATTTATAATTAAATCAAAAGATAAAATAAAGTTAAATTAATTATATGAAATAAATTTAAATTAATTATTATTTTTTAAACTTAATCAAAAATTGGTCGTTGACAATGCGGTTTTCCCAAAGATATCCATTCAAAATGTAATTGTGATGGGATGCACCATTGTCACATCCATAATATTGTGGTTGTATCAGCTAATGTGGTCTGCAATTGAATCACTGACGTGGAACAAATTCATTGGTTAACATATTAGGCCATGCATTTCATCTATTCCCAAGTCTGTATGTGAGAGTGTAAAGAGAGGATTAAAGCTAGTGCGTGTGTGCATTGCATTCTTTTAGTGTGCGTTTGTATGAATTATTCTTAAATTTCAAGCAATTTAAAATAAAAAGAAATTTAAATGTTTCAATTGAGTTCCCTTCAATTTTTTTTTAAAGTTCTTTTGTTTGTGTAACATAATTATGTCACTTCATTTACAAAATATTTTGTTTGCGTAATGGAATAGTTATATTCACCTTTACTATAGGTAAGAGTGGACAATGTGCATGGATGACATTATGCAATGACGGGGCGGTGGTGGACGACAAGTAGACAATCAACTACAATGGACGGCGAGCAATTAATGTGTGGCGACGGGTAGGCAAGGCAACGAGATGCTTGCATGCACCATGTGGTGTGACATTGGTAGGCATCGACCACTAGGCTGGGGAAGCAATGTGTGGTTGGCAATTGACGGTGGTTATCGGCAAACGGTTGATAAATAGTAGTAAACTTGACAAGAGTAAGAGTTATGAGACAAAAAATAGTTGAAATCTTAAAATTACCTCATAAGAATACTTGAAATTTTGGAATTCTTGTGTGTTAATATCCAAACAAATAATTTTATACTAAGTCATTTAAAATCCTCTAAAACAAGTATTATTTTCTAAAAATAATCCATCTAAATATAGATAAATACTTGCAAAAATTACCGTAGCGGACAAATAAGGCAAAGACTTTGTTATGGTTTTGTTTTTGAGAAAATTAAATTAATCTCCTTTGGGATTTAGTGTAATTACACTCAACACATTCTATTTTACAAAATTATCACCTTAGAATTTACTAAAATTACATTAATCCCCCTATAATGTTGGTTTGATAATTTAAGTGACAAAAAAGATAATATAAGACATGCATATACATAATTATTGATAATGAAATTATAATATTTTAATAATATTTAACATATTAATTGAATAAAATACTTTGTTATCACATGAAAATAAAATTTATGATTATAACTTATAATAAAAAAGATATTTTAGTTAATATACATGTCAAATATTATCAAAATATTATAATTATGTCATCAGTAATCATGTATTTATCATATGTTAATTTTTTGGTCACTTAATGAATTAATATTTATAAAGGAGATGAGTGTAATTTAGTAAATCTCAAGGGAGTTTAGTGATAACTTTGCATAATAGATGGGCATTGAGTATAATTATACTAAATTTTAGGAGAGATGAAGGTAAATTATTTTTTTAAGAATAATAATTAATAACAGGGGAATCACTGTTATGGTCCAAAAGAGATATTCTTGTATGGTCCTAGAGCTCATCGTCCACTAATTTTCTCCCATATCAGCATTATGGGCCAGCTATAGTTAAATTGAATTTTGAAAATTAATGAAAGGAACTAACCATGATTATCTTAACCCGGCTTTTTGAAACTTACTGGCAACATATTGTATTCCAATTATCGATCTCTCCTGCACGTAAAGCTACAAGGGTGCTAGTTCGCAATTTGAACCCACAAAAAATAAAAAGTACCACCAAAGGGATGTGGATCTACAAGTCAGCGTAATCTTTTGCCCAGCTATAGCAAAATTTCTTGATACCGATTATTGCCTGATGTTGTTTAGGGGTTTCCTGCCCATTTATAAGATTTATATGCTTTTTTTTATCGAAATGAATGAGGCCATAATGCCACTTTAATTTAGCACAATAATTTGAAAACCATTTCATCTTCATTGTTTGGGAATTGAAGCAAGCAATTTGCACTTGAATCCAAAGAACTATACTTTTGTATTAATCCAAAACTCTTGATGAGCTCGGTCCAGGACTCCAGTATGTTTTCTTTCTTTTTTTTTTTGTCGCTTCTATGAAGATTCCACAAACGTCCATTGAAGAGCTTTCTGCGCAGAAAATTAAAGGGGCGACTTTTTCCATTGGCAATGGTGATACATGAATTGAATTTAGGTTTCCAGTAAGAACTTTATTGTTCGGAAAATGAGGCTATAGTGTTTTAACCATGGTTAGTTGCTTTCATTAATTTTAAAAATTCAATTTAATTACAGCTGGCCCACAATACAGATGTGGAAGAAAATTAGTGGACGAGAGCAAGAGACTGATTTACCCTAGTAGCACATAAGAATAAGAGATGAAGCAGTTGACTTTAAATGTGGACGATGACAAAAATGGCCAGCCTTTTTGACCAAGCCTGTGATTTGGATTTGCCTCCATTCACTGAACCCTGGCTTTTCTGACGTGGACATCCATCTTCTTTACTTTCCTTTTATTTCTTGAGAAATGTTTTGGCTCCGTTAGTTGGAATTGAAATTGAAATTGAAATTGAAATTTTAATTTTAATTTTTTAGTTTTGAATGTTAAATTTTATGTTTGAATTTACTAAAAAATTATAACATGAATGTTGAAAAATCGAAAGAGAAAGAATCACGTAAACTTTAATAAAAAAAATATTTGATAAATTTTTAAATTGACAATTCTAGGATATAGGTTGGGAATAAAGAATAGTTTATTTTAATTATTTTTAAATTTTATAGTGTTGAATTGTGAAAATATAATTCCAATTTCATATGTTACTTAAAACATAAAGGTTTAAATTAAGACATCATATTCTAATTTTAAAGTACAATTTCATTCTCAATTTCAGATGTTAAACAGTGGATTAGGGTATGCAAATTTAGGTTTTGGAATGGAAAAAATGTTCGTAAAATAAAATTTTTAAACTTTTTCGGTGCAAAACTTTTCTTCCTCTTCCTCTCCTCACTCAAAATCACAAATATCTACTTTCTTTTTCGCTTTGTATCTGGCTTATCATCTATCCTCACTGTTTTTTCATGTATTGTGTGTTTGAAAAAATAGATGATTCGCAAAAAAGTTATTCCAATGCCTAATAATAAGTATATAATTGGAACGTAACACCCATTCAATGATCACCGAATAAAATGACTCACTATCTCTATTTATATATCAATATTAATAAAATGAGTGTTTTAATTAAACACTCATTTTATAATTATTGTGGTAACATTACATGTGACCCTCGCTTACAACGATCCAAGCCCTTTTAAGCTCAACTTGGGTGGTCGGTGCTTGCCGAACTGAAGTGACACTAGTGGTTATTGATTTATTTTATCTTTTTTAGGATAAGATTAATTGCATTAAACTACTTCATAATCATAACGTGATCTGAAAGGTTGTCTTATTCCTGTCAATTACCAAATGACGTCCATTGTTTAACATGCATGTTGCCCTGCCACGCATTTTGGGTAACATTATAATACTATATCGTTATGAGAAAATGTTTTTTTCAATTACATTTTGTGTGGGACATTGTACCAATATATTTACACTTATTATTAGATGAGATGTGTGACTCAAATTAAGTGGTTTCCTAGTCAATTTAATGATGAATAAGAGTTAGTCAGCACATTATCTATAAAATTTGAGTCAAAATAATATTGCTTTATGATTCCCTACCTTACCTCATGTGCCCCATCGTTAGTGTGGAACAAATTCTTTGCTCAACACACTAGGCTATGCATCTTCATTTGTTCCTGAATCCTGACGCGACATATGCAAATTGGGAAGTGTGAGTGTGTGTGTATGTATAAAAGGTTATAATCTTAACAAATGTATATAGAACTAGCATCTGGCCCCTGTAGTGCGTTGGACAATTGAAAGAGTAAATATTCAATTGTGAAATAATAGATTTTCATTATAAAATAATTTTAAAACTGAAATAAATTGTCCATAAATCGCACCCAGAAAACAACAATCAGTGATCCTAATCAACCACATATTAAAAACATAGAAGTACTTTTCTTAAATATATAATATAAAAAATATTAAAGAAAATTACATTGAAGTCCTTAGTTTAATAAGCCCAATAAATATGACATAACATAAAATCATAGAAGTATTATTTTTTTTAATATACTTCTTGTTAGTTGGCTTGAACTATGTGGCATTGGATTATGATCTCATTTGAATAAACAACTTATTTAAATGTTTATATAGAAGTAGCATTTGAAAAATAATTTATGAATAAATTATTTTATATTCAAATACATAACAATAAAAATATTTATTTTTAGTGTTTTAAAAATTACATTTTAAGAAGTTAGGGGGTTGTTTGGAATTGTTTTTGTTTTTGTGTTTTTTAAAACTATTTTGAAAACAATATTTTAAAACTGTTTTGGGTAGCAATTAATAAAATCAACTAACTACAAATGTGCTACTACATTCTTTCTTATTTTAAAAAACAGAAATCCAAAAACATATTTTAGTTGTTTTCTAATTTTTGCTTTTAAAACAAAAAACATTTTTTTTTTTAAATCAATCTAAAAAGAATAACCAACCAAACAAGTTTTTTTTGTTTTTTATTTTTAAAAATTAAAAAATTATTCTGCAAAATACTTTTTAAAAGCCCCTACATATTTTAATTTTTTTAAAAAATACTAAGAATAACTTTTAGAAAAATAATAAATTGTTTAGTCAAATGGGATTAAAAAAAATAAAAATATAACTTTCAACTTCCAAAAAGTTTACAAATGCCATAAATTGTACAATCCAAGGGGACCCTATGTAGGATTGGATAAGTAATTGTGTAGTAATGCCTCCTTATATATGGATTCATGCCCCTTGCTCCACACTTGGCTTGTTTCTCTCGCTTGAGCCAATAGCATTGCACTCTCATTTTTCGATCTTGGCTCCATTCAGCTCGAAAGGCTGACTAATCCAGATTCGAGTATGGCCGAGCCCAGAGAGGATGACTCTAGCCATAGGTGATGCTCCATTCCCATCCCTTCAAGGTTTGAACTCGGGAGGTGATGGTTAAAGGAACACAATCCCCTTTACCAGCTGTGCCATACCATTTAATTTGTGTTGTTTTAATTTACACACAAACATGATTAATTTGTCTGCATCTCTATGCTTTGCACAAACGATTTATGATTGAGCATGATACTTGGCAAAAAAATTTAGCATCAATACCTCTTGAATGGACAAATGACAAACAATTTTTTTCAAAATTTTATTGCTCATGTCGTTGCTCTTTTAGTGGGACTATTGAAATTTCAATATAAATAGATAATAAGAGAATTTACTTCTAATGCACGAGAGAATTTTTTTTTTTTTATATAATTATCCAATCACGCATTGTCATGCTAATCAGACATATTTGACTTTTACTGTATGTTCCCTACCGTTTTGGGTGAAGTTGAACTTTATGATCAGAAACACTAGTGGCTTGTGTAACATCTCATATTGCTTTATGGATTCACGTCCACAAACCAACACAGTCTTTTCAGCGTGTTTTGTCCTCATTCACATACTTCCTGAAGAGCTTTCCAGAACGTCACCCATCCCAAAATTGCTCCAAATCAAACAAGCTGAACCGTAGAGTTCTTTAGTGATGGGCTACCAAAAGAAGATGCATCTTGTTGACATGAGTACTACCAATCAATTCATATAAGTCATCCTTAACTTTATGGTCCCATACCTATACAGTCTTAGATCCCTCTTATTTTGGTGTATAATCGGTTCATTCATGTACCCCTCCGCTTAAGGCTTTGCCAGGAGTCCTCATTGTCCGTGCTTCTCGCATCGGCGATCATTTTTGCCTCGTCACGGGCATTACAGCTTGGGCTTTGTTTGGACCCTATTTTGAGCCCATGAGACTGATGGAAATGGATGAGGTCTGCAAGGGAACGTTATAGGTTGAAGATAGGGCCCAAAAGGGAACTAATGTTCTAGTGGCCTGGAGGATTTGGGTAATCAACCCCCTGCCAAAGGTTCTTGGGCTTGCACGAAGGGGGTCATCCAGTGGGAGTCTAGGAAAGTTCTTCCTAATCATGAGAAGGACACCGTGAGAGAGAAGGGGAGTTACATCTCTTAGGGAGAGACCCATTTGTAGTAATTACTTGGACCTATATTCAGATACCTTTACAAAATAACCCAAATGTAGTTCATCCTATCTCTAGCCATCATCTATAACATCCATCAGGCCTTGTCACACAAAGGAAGATTTTGTCATTTAGCAGGATCACCTTTTGTATCAATAGAACATAGAAATTCCCACCTTCACCATAGAGACATGTTACTGAGAGAGAGAAAAAAAGGAGGAAGTGACAGGATAGGTGCGTGAAAAGAGATAGCATAGTCACAAGAGACTAGAGTGAATTATAGACAGCGTCCTTAGGGTGAAAAGGATATAAGCTGCACATCATCCCTCGGACTCCCATATTGGAAGAGGATCAGTGTCAAAAACCCAAGCCACTAAGGGGGAGTTCTTGTTACATTGCTCATCCACCATTAATCGTTAAAAGCATACGAACTCATAATCACAAAGGGAAATGATTGTAAGTAGAGAGAAACACCCATCTAATTTCGTTTCTGATCTCCTAGTTCTGGAACACCCAACTACTTAAAAATCATATACATAAGGAAATTTTGATTACATGATAGTATAAAAAAAATTACACAATCAATATATTAAAGTTAAATCCATATTAAGATGGATTTATAATATTATCATTTTTATTTATATATAATCTTATCATCGGTATAATTCCTCATGAATTTCATCAATAAGTAAACCAGTTAAGTTCACAGTTAAAAGAAAAGTACCTGAAAATGAAAATTTACAAAGTTGCTTCGGTAATTCATAAATACACGTGATTTCCTTTTTTTTTTTTTCTCGGTTTGTTGTGGTGCTTAGATAAGGCTATTGTCTGTCTTATCATTGTTTTGGTTGTCTTCAGGAGTATCCAAGTCTGACTCTGCCCTTTAGTGGCCGTTGTAATTTTCGCCGCAATTTCGCAGTAGAGAGCATTAAAGTCATGTGTTCCAAATATATGTACATGGGTACAAGCGTCAAGTTATATTGTTTTTCAAATAAATATAGTTAATCTATAAAATAATTAATTTGTTGATCTAATTATTGACTTATAATTGCATATCATAAAGATTATTTGTGTCAAATTTTATAAAAATTAAATATCAATAAGAATGCAATTATGTAACTTTTATTCTTGTTCAATTTAGAAATATACCTATTGTGTCGATTTTGATGTTCATAGAAATTAGGTCAAATGATTTTAGATGAATTTAAAATTTTATAGACATAATCTATGTGATGTGGATCCCTAATTCAACGATGGGTTTTGTAAAAATATATATTAATAAAAAATTATTCAATGATATAATAATTGTCTATAGTTATATATGGGTTAGGATAAAATTACACTTTAAGCATAGTGACACAACTCAATAACTTTCTAAATTTTTTTATTGTTGATCTAATCATTGAACTATAATTATATTGAATTTTACAGAAATTATGAACATTAATAAGAATATAATCATGTAACTATTACCAAATAAAGTCAACAATTTTCTCCTAGTGTCAGCCAATGGATTCAAATATATGACCTCACTTTGATACTACTTATTAGATCAAACACTTACCATTTGATCAATAGTCATAACATGTAGTTAGAGCTGTCAAAATTTTTACTTTATTTGTGAGAATGATAAATAAATCTTGAATTTTATTTGATAATTAAATTTCAATAACTAAATTGATGCAATAGCGAAGTAGGTAAAATATTTTTTTTTATCAACATTTGTTATTAATTTAGAATTTTTAAGTAAAAAAGGGTTAAACTATCCAAATACAACTATTTATAGCTTGTATATGCAATTTATTATTTACTAAAAAATTAGTGTTCAGTCATCAACAGACCTAGCCAAGGCAAGAGGGGCTCATTTGAATAAGGTCAAATTGGGGGCTAAGTTGGACCAATTTTTATTTTTCCTCAAATTTTTTCAACCTAGTCAGCACATTTTTGGACTGCTCGGCCATTTTGACAGCTCTATAACCAATAAGGGTGCAACTTTAATTTCTTAAAGATTCTTAGAGTCGCATCAACCTTCAAGGGCCACACCCATTATAGATGTCATGGATCAGGATGTAACCATCAAATCCCAATGGTGACACTTACCAAATAAAGTAAACAATATAGACAAAAGTTGTGACAAATGATTCCAGAGTAACTTAAATTTTTATATACATGATCTATATAATGCGAACTTCTAATCATGGATGAGTTTTGTTAAAAATTAATTTTATAGAAAGTTATTCAATAGTATAATAATTACTTAAAGTTACAAAGATGTAATGTGATTTTAACCATATACGTGTGTGTTGGTCAACATTTCCAAATGTATTGAAATTGGATTGCTTTTTACTATTTTGTTGGTTGTTGCTCAAGGTTAAGTGCATAACAAACAATACGGAGCTCAAGGAATTTTGGAGGGGTAAATTCTAATAGTTAAATCTTACATAAATCTTAATAGTTAGAACTTTCTTCTTAAGATTAAAGCTATCTAAATGGGCTAGGCCTTTGTGTCAAGTCACTTGGGTCATGTTAGGTTAAGCTAAAAAGTGTTGACAGCCCAATTTTTTTAGGCCATGAGCTAACCTATGGGTCAATTTTTTTCTTATTTTTTTTTAAATTGTATAGTTCATGTAAAATATCAATGAAAAAAATACTATTAATAAGTGATATTATCGTTCTTGCTTTGTTTATAGGAATGATAAATGAAACTTGATTTTTATTCAATAATTGAATATTTTCAGTAACTTAATTTGATGGAATAGAGAAGCAAATTATATATATATATATATATATATATATATATTATCAATATTTGTTATTGGTTTAGACTTTTAAGTAAAACATGGGTTAAAAGGTTCAAATTCAAGTATTTATAGCTCATATATGCAATTTATTATTTAATAAAAAATTAATATTCTGGCCAAGCTCCAAGCCCACTCAGGTTGAGTTGGGCCAATTTTTATTTTTTATCCTATTTTTCCATCATAGCCCACATATTTTTTCAAGCTATTGAGCCGGTTCATCAAGCTCGGCCTATGTCAATGGCTCCACTTAAGATTAACCCAAACACTACTCTTGTCTCGTCAGCACACTACCTCTAAACCATTGACTTAAAAATTGGAGTCTAGGTTGGTACACTCCTACCTTTAGATTGCATTTGGTAAATATTTTAGGACAGAAAATACTAAAATATCAAGAATAAAAATGCATTTAGAGAAGGGTATGAAGAGAAAAACACAAAATTATCTTCATCACAGTACAATTTTTTAATCATTTTCCATAGCTCCTAAAAGGAGATACACCAGAGATATATTTTTAGGTCATAAATTTAAAATATTTTTTCAAGAATATTCCTTTAAACATTTCATATTCTATTTTGGCCTTTCTCATTTTTCAATTTGTCAATAAATTATAACTTAATCTTTTTGCATTATTTCATCAATCACCATATTTTATACATTCCGTCTCCAATATCATCTCAATCTCAACTTACTCATTGTCTACGTCCTTTTTTGTCTTGGGACAACACGACCTTAGAGCTCAAGGAGATCTTCAAGCGCGTTTGTGTTCCGAGAATCCATATTCGAATCAAGAATTGTTAGGTTACCCGCATAACCCTTTCTTCATTTCATTACAAAAGTAAAATTTTAACATTTTATCCTTATAACTTAATATTGTACTATGAAATTAATTTTGATCTTGTATAAACCTTTTTACATAGTTAATCAATAATATTTTTAATTTTCTTTTATATAATTGTTCAAGCTGTTACCGAAAAAAATGAAAATATTTGAATGACATGGTTATATTAATTGAACGATTTTGTGAAAAAAATTTACAATAGAGCATCAAAATTAAATTTTAGAATATTATTCAAATATTATTATTTGAATAAATTGAAATTCACTTAATTTTAAAATTATTAAAATAGTATATTAAGAGTAACTTATTTTATAATATTTACACTAAACTTTAATTATATTGTAAAAGAAATTATTTCATCATTCATTTCTTTATAATTAATATTTTAAAATAAATTTATTTATTTTGATGAAAGATACTACTCCGTCTGTTCCTTTCAAATGACGTTTTCAGTTTTTTAATTTAGAGAGAATAAGTGGATATAATTTAATAGAATGAGAAAAAAAAACATATTGTAATCTTTTACTATTATTTATTTAGAAAATCAATTAAATCCAATCATTATATTAATTTGAGTGCAAAACTCAAAAGAGATATTAAAAAGGAATGGAGGGAGAAATTAATTTAGTTAATAAGCAACCCTCATTGTATTTTTTATTTAGTCTGTAATATAAATTCATATCCTTTTTAATAATCATACATATAAAAACGATTTTTATTAATATTATCCAAACATTTATCATATTAAAATCACTTTTCAAATAAATAATATCAAACATAAATTACATTAAAATTAACTCAATCAACATCAAATTGAATTTGAAAGATCATATTAACTTAAAATTAATTTTGTAAACTTTGATCTTGTTTCCTCTAAAATAGGCCGAACCAAACGAACGCTTAGTCTTGGATCCGCTGCTCCAATAATTCCCCTGCTCCGTAACAACCCCAGACCCTCTCTTCGATATTTACTGGGCCTTATGGTTAAGGGGTTTTCTTCCACCAGCTATCTCTAGAGTATAAAGCAAAACTCAAAAACTGTACACATCTATTTCTCTACTAGCCCCGCTCTTGATACCAAATATGTTTTCATATACACGAGTCTCAAGTCTCAACGCAGTGGCGCATACTTAAACATCCTTGAATGGGGTGGCAATTGGCTAGGTCTGCAAGTGCAACCACCAAGAGCTAGAGAGCTTTCGTAGGCAACAAGTGCTTGCCCATCAAGCATTACTAAGGTATTGGCAATTGGCAATTGACTAATCAGAGACACAAATGGTTTTGTAATTGGTACCTTTGTGACACCTCTCATCGGGTTCGTGTTGATTTCACGTGTCTTAACCTCGATAGTTGTCTACTAACTAACTACTAAGGAAAACTTACTTATGTTTATACAAAGATGACTCCACGTTTGGCACTAAATTAGTGACTCTAATACTTGTCCTTCTTGCACAATAAGCAATAGCATTTCATTTCATATTAAAATGTCACAAATGTTTTTTCTTCTGGAATAAGAGAATTGTTTGTTCATCACAATAATGGAAAGAGTACAAATAGGAGGATCGGAAAGCCAAATATCACAAAGAAAGAAAACAATGGAGGACAGAGGAAAACACTCACAGACTTTTAACTAGGTTCAACTTAAAAGAAAAAACACCACTCTAAAAGACCAGGAACAAAACATAGAGGCTAAGAGGACAATATATCTCCTCCATCCATATCTTCCATAATTCAATAGTCCTTCTTTTGGCCTCCATATGAATGTTCCACCAAAGTTTGAAAGAAGCTAATTATTAGACATCGCATTCTCTTTGCCGCTAACTGATAATCTGAACAATATCTTAGTGTAGTACAAATATGCCTTCCTATTAGTTTAGGCAAATAATTTGGCAATATGAGTTCAAGACTTTATGTTGCCGGAAAAAAACAGAGCGTTGGATCAGTACATGTCTTAGAATTCTGGGAATCATTTGTCACATCAATATACCATTTCACTTCAGCTTTCTGACAGTCAAATGACGCATATGAGCAAGTGAGTTTTGAAGTTACAGCAAAGAGTTCAAAATATGTTTAACAAAATAGCAAATTGACAAGAGGAGATACAGTGCTTTAAGTGCAGTAGGACTAGACTAGTTTCGATGCTTCTAGACACTTGCTTGGCTAATGTGCAGCACATCCTAACATGTTCTTCATCCTTGCCTGCCGTCACTGTGTGCTTCTGTCGAAGTCCAAACTAGAGTTAAAGGACCATGAGTTAAGAGTATGGTACTCATAAAACAATCCCGTTGCTGAGGTGAAGCCAAATTCAACATATTCTGGTAACACATCTCTCAGATTGACTTTACTGGATATGTGCTGCTCAATCTTTGTGATGTTATCCTTGTATCCAGTGAAGGTCACACTCAGATTGTATGAACTAGAGTTGTAAGTTATTTCAGCATCATATCCTCTTTCATCTCTACTACTAAACCATTCTGTAGTGAAAGCAGTGGCAATAGATTGGACATCGATACCCACATGGTCATATGGAGGATCCCAATCATTGCCAAAGGTGTCAAATTCCACTGCCACAAATGGATGTTCGTTTGCGTAGTTTGGATCAGTCAATTGATAACGGCTCACCAGACCAATGCCACTGCCATCCCTTGGAACAGGAAGTGGGAAGTTGGGCTGTGCCAGATAGAAGGTGATGCCATCCCCATCATAGGACTTGTTTGGCGTATTGATGGAAAAGGTGAAGTGGGTGGTGAAGTCTGTGGCCTTCCCTGTGTTCCTGTCCCAAAGATGCAGTTGTTTGTAATATATGACTCTGCCAAGGCTGTCTTTCTTATACTCTGTGAGTTGGAGGGCTCCTTTGTCCTCATAAACATCTCCTATGAGATTTAAGGTGTTTCCCTTGTCACTAAATTGCTGGTAGTTGAATGCTAATGGTGCTGCATGTGATGCTATTATTACAGCAAACACGAGTGTGAATGTTACATGAAAAGATGAAAGCAGCTGATACCTTCTTTGACAGTATTTTGATGCTGCCATGGTTGAGGAGACTTGAAGGGAGGTATAACAGCAAATGGATATGGATTAATAATAAGTCTTCAATCATCTTCGGCAAGGCTTGACTTTTCATGAAACGTGTAATGCATGTGGTCCCCCCCCCCCCCAAAAAAAAAAAGGATTGCTACTCAGTAGTCACTATCTTACTACCAATTGATGGTAGATCATGTGGGAATCAATATGATTTACTCTCTCTTACTTTGTTATTTTCTCGATGATTTGTTTGATTTTCAATTCTTTCTATATAACTACTGTTTTACATTTGTTATTCAACAAAATATCTTATACGGGCTACAATCCTAGCAAAATATCTTATCACATGGACCATGAAAGGTCCTTATTTTTGGGTGGAAGAATTCTATCAAAGTAGTAATGAGTGAGAGATATAACTTGGTGGATGGACAGAAATCATTCAAGCATCACCTGATTTGACGTGCGTCTTTGACTTAGTGCCAAAAAAAAAAAAAGAAATTAAACGGCCAATGATTCTGAAGTGCGAAGTCCTCACTCTCAATACCGATATATCATGTTTTCGCATCTTTATTGTCCTGCAACTACGACCAAGAAACTTCAGGCTCCATTCTAACCCATCCACAAAACAGTCATAAATCTCATGGGACCACGCACGACCGTCTCCCACAGCTGCAAAATTTGGTTTGAGGTCTATGACTATTCCATACACTCAAATCACCGATGTAAATATTTCTGTAAGGTAAATGTTTCTCTAGCTGAGTATCAGATATTGAATCTTAATACAGGAAATTATTATTAATATGAGTGTGAATAAGCATCTAGCTAGATATGTCGTCATATTAAAATTGATATAAGTATAAATTTATTACTACCCTCATTTCACAATAATAGTCGTTTTAGGCAAATTCATTAAAAGTCAATATATCTGTCTACAAAACAATAGCCAGTTACATTGGTATCCTTGTTTGATATCCAAATAATCAACATCTCTTTCAAAAATTCAAGGTGTAGTTGTTCTATAGGAATTGTTTAAGGTTGAAGTATGATGGGGCAGTAGGAGAAATGATACCAAAGAAGGAATGTCCAAGTTATGCCTGAGAGCAAAGATACAGAGAAGCACTACAGCAACACACAGCTGCGATTAATATATTGGCGCAGGTTCTACCTAGCTAGTTAATGAAGTTGTTTTTTCAACAATGAAGTTGATTTTTCAACCTTTGTTTTTTTTAAGATTTTATAACATAAAACGAATGAGTGCAAGTTAGGAAGAAATAAATATAATTTATTTGACTCTTCCAGAGCATTGTAAATAAATATTATATAAATATTATTGTGAATATTGTAAATAAAATTATTTTTAAAACACCTAAATAACTCTAGGTGCCATTATTTTAATTGTAATTGTTATTTCACAATTAATATAAATTTTTAGATACTAAATAATTAATTATATATATTATGAATATAATATAAATAATAATTAGATAAATTCAACTAAAATGAAGATAAAATTACCACAAGACGCCACCTCAAGGCTTAACATTACCTTGTAGTTGCACCTGCATCCCCCACTCTGCAACTGTTTCAAACAACCTCTCAGCTCTCACCACGCTTTTGCCTTCAACGGTCAATGCAAAGTAAAAAATGGTAGATGGAAAAAATAATTTCCGCCTTCAATGCTTCAACAGGAAGAAAACGAATGTGGAAGCATGAAAATTTGGCTTTGTTGAGAACTAGGTTTAGGATAAAGAAAAATTCCTGAGCACAAGTTTAACATGTGTTACGACCGAAGATCCCGGATCCTGAACCTTGGATCAATGGTCATGATCACATCCCCTATCGAGGTCCTGGTTCCTGGCAAGTCTAGGCACCCCTTCCCTAGGGTCCACTATGAACGGGGTCACTAGTCTTCACTTGAGGATCGCCGAGAGTAAAGGCATTGGCCTCACCGGAGGTATCCAATAAGGGAGAAAGGCATTGAGCCATTGACCTCGAGCTCAGTGAAGGAGCCCACCCCGAGAGAAGGTGAAGGGGCCCGATGCAGGGTCGTAAAGTAGCGCTTAACAAGCATGGTCCTATTATGGGCGTGAAAGAGACCAAAAGGGAGAGAAGTCCAATAGCCTCTGCAATTGTTCAAAAACAATACACTATAAAAAAGGACATGCCAACTCCGCTCTAGTATCTTCTCTTAGGGAAAATCCAATGAGTATAAATAGAAAAGAGGCAAGTCCATGCAAGTATTCTAATTATTCTATCGCACCACATTCCATTCAGATCTTGAGACTAACTTAGGTGTTGAAGTCCCTTGCAGGTACCCACCTGGAGCTCCAACCACCATTAAACAGAGGAGGAATGCCAAGAAGACCACCATCCATATGCCAGAATGCAACTATCCGGTACAAGGTGTCATTCTTGCATGAACCGTGGTGCAAACATCAATCCAAACAGGCCATATAATATTTGCGGATATAAAATGTTCTTATATTAGTATGTAGGGAGTGGTTATTGTCACTCCTATTTGTCTAACACCACTCCCTGTTAATTATCATTATTCCTAAAATGCCCTCAAAGTTATCTTCTAAGTTTCTATACTCTCTGTCTTCATAATATCATGTTTGAGTTTCTTCAATTTATTTATTTTTATTTTTTGAGGAATTTTCTTTGCTATTGATTTGTTATGATTCTCATGCAAAATTGAAACTTTGGTATTCCTAATAATGCAAGTATACCAATGGGTCTATGTCGTGTAAGTTTATTGATTCAATTATTTGCTTTGCACTTGTATGATTACTTTAAGAGTCATTTTAGCGATGAGGATAATTTCAATTAATAAGTTTAATTTTATTAGCACAATTATTATTGTGTGATTCCCAACTTCTCTCTCTCTTACTGTGAATGACTAGCTATGAAGAATAGATGAATATTATTGTTTTTAATTTTTTTTTTATAAAAGATGAATATTATTTTTCTTTGTCTAAGAATATTATTGTTTTGATCATTCACTATACGTTAATTGTTTCCCTGCGGGTTTCTCAGATTTGAACTCTTATCGAGTAATATGGCCTTAAATTGCATTCACATGAAGAATTCGCTCTGCCATGTCATCACCCATTAATAATGGAAGGGTCAAGATGAATCTTTGATTTAAGTAGAGAGGCCTTCACCATTTTCTTAATATTGAAAATAAAAAAGGAGGAAAATAACCAAAATAACTTGAGGGCATTTAAGGAATAATGTAAACATATGAATTAATAGAGAGTGTCGTTAGACAAATAAAAGTGGCTAGTATGCAAGTGGTTCAAAACATAACAGTTCTACCACTGATGAAGTTCTGGCACAATTGTATCAAGATTTTGATTCATAGGACCCTAGGTGAACAACTAATTTTTCTTTTGGCGTATAAGTGAACAACTAATTAACCACAAACTTGAATAACGATTTCATATTTAATTTTACATATATGGATCACAAACTATGACATTAAAGAAATGCGATTAACACATTGTACAGAAAGAGCAGTTGAAACAAACTAAAAGGAAAGAAATAAACATTCACATCAACAAATCAATGTTACCGAGAATACAAAAGCGACATAGAGGAAGAAACATCATCAGAAGCTGTGGTGAGCCCAGAGGAGTTTGTGTTTGAAGTAAAGCTTTGTATGTTCTGGGATTGGCCTTCCTCTGAACCAATTATGCTAAGTGAAGCAAGGGCTGAGTTCAATGGGCGCTCAAGATAAGTTGGTACAGGCAGAATTGATGGAAGATTAGGCAAGGGGGCTTCAAAGCTAAGCACTTGGATTGCTTGCCTTATTGAAGGCCTGTTAGAATGATGAGGGTGAGCACACCAAAGACCAACAACCATCAAGTGTTTCATTTGGTCCTCCTCAAAATCTCCTCCTAGCCTTGGATCTGCTGCTTCAAGAATTCTCCCTCTTCCATAAAGACCCCAAACCCACTCTACAATGTTTATTTCATTTTCTTTGGTGTTATGGTCGATGGGTTTTCTTCCACAAGCTATCTCCAGAGCTACAACACCAAAACTGTAAACATCTGATTCCTTACTTGCCCGCCCCGTGTGAATGTATTCAGGAGCCATGTAGCCCATAGTCCCAGCTAAAGCCGTAGTCTGTGCACCTTTTGCATGGTCCACAAGCCTAGCTAAACCGAAATCCCCAAGCTTTGCGTTGAACTCTGAGTCTAGCATAATGTTGCTTGATTTTATGTCCCTATGTACAACACATTGCTCCCATTCTTCGTGCAAGTATAGCAATGCGAGCACCAAGCCTCGAGCTATGTTATACCTCACTGCCCATTTCAGCAAACTCTGTCTCTTGAAAAGATGAACATCTAGGCTTCCATTAGGCATGTATTCATATACAAGCAAGAGGTTTTTTCTTTCGTGACACCAACCAATTAACGGCACAAGATTTCGATGCCTTAACCGGCTAATAATTCTTACTTCTGATGCAAATTCCTTTATCCCTTGCTCAGAACCTTCTGACACCTTCTTAATAGCAACAAAAGAGTTCGTATCTTTGAGGTACCCTCTATAAACACCTCCAAATCCTCCCTGTCCTAGCTTGTGCTCAGCCTTGAAATTATTGGCTGCACGTGCCAATTCAGCATATGAATACTTTCGGGGTCCTGTGTCCCTTCCAAAATCCTCCCCCATATGCTCTTCAAAAGCTTTATCATCGTCATTAGTTCCATGCTTCCACTTCTTCCACAAGGCAATTGAAACCAAACCCAACCCACTAATCAAAATGAATCCTCCAGTGCCCAATCCCACAGCTAGTCCTGTCTTGGCCTTTTTCTTTTGACTGGGAGTGGGTGGTGCCGGAGCTATATTGGAGGGGGCAGGAGGCCATGCAACTGGGTCTGTTGTGCCTTGTTTTGCTTCGAAAGTTGAGCTAAAATTCCATGAATTGATGCTGTATATAGCACTATAAGCTCCTGTGGCAGCTGAGAATCCCAAAGTAACCGATTCCGGCAGATAATCTCTCAGGTCAACTTTGTGAGATAGATTTTGTAGTCGCAGGGCGGTGCCATTATTTTGAAAATCAGTGAACATAACGCTTAATTCTAGTGAAGTGCCATTGTAATTGATCCAAGCCTCATTGCGCTTTCCTTGCTTGATAGCACTATCAGCCAACCATTCCTTTGTAGCATCGGAATCTATGGAGTTGATGTCAACACCGACATGTGTATAGGGGGGATCCCAGTTGCTATTTACGAAGATATCAAACTCCACAGCAACAGTTGAATTCAGTGCTGTTGTTTGTTTTCCAGCTGATGGCATCAGACCCATATAACCTCCTCCTCCTATTGTGGCGTTTGTGATGGTCTTTGAACTAGCAGGGGCGGCAAGGAAGAATGTAAGCCCATCTGCATATAGACTCTGGTTCTGTGAATCTATGATGAAGGAAAAGTGGGTTGTGAAATCTGTGAGATTCCTTGTAGTTTTGTCCCACAATTGCATGGGCTGGGAGTAAGTGGCTCGACCACCGCTAAACGTTATGTTTGTGAGTTGGATTGCTGACTCTGCAGGTGCTGCTGATCCCTCAAAATGTATGTCCCGGTCATTGGTATCAAAACTAGGGAAGTTAAAGGATAAGGAAGATACACGGGCACGTGGGATAACCAAGAGGAAGAAAATGGATAGCAGCATCGCTAGGAAGTGATATGGGAATGGGAACTTAGGATTTGGCAACTGGACACACATTACTTTCTTCTCTTGCAGGTGCGAAAAAACATTATTCCAAGCTACGTTCTTATGATCTTGCGCTTCCGTGTCCCTGGGATGCCAATGTTTACTTGTTCAATTTTTTTCTCTCCTTCCTTTCCTATTCCAGGTCCAGGTCTACACGCTTTAATTAATTATTATTTTTGTTTACTTGGCCAAGTCCACGTCCATGGGATGATGCCAATTTATTATTATTGATTATTATTAGTGGGCAGAGGCTCGTTATTTAGAGATGCTATTCCAAAGTGGAAGCCGGCCTTTCACGTATATGGTGTCTGGTGCCTACTTTCATTATGACTTTGTTTACTTCAACCAAAAATGCTATTCAACATTTATTTCTAGAAAAACTCTTGTATAGTCATAAGTGTAAGAATTATTTTTTTTGAACATACTCAAAGAAAAGAGTGTGGGGTATATAGATAAGTGAATATATATTTAATATAGTTGGTCAAATTCACTTTTTATATATTGTGAGTGTGTTTAAATATGACACGTCAAATTCATACTTATACCAAAATCTCTCTTATTTATATTGATATTGATATACAATAGTTACAATAATATTAAAAAAAATAATTTTGATACAATAGTATATAGTCACCTACATATGATTTGACCTTTGAGATAATGGGAGATTAGGCCAAATATGTTTGTTTATGTAATAAATATGTTTAGATGTCTATGTAAAATAGAGTCAAATCCAATAGCCTATTTATGCATAGAGAATTATGGAGACTAAAGCCTCTTGAACCTTCATCCTTCCTAAGACACAAATTAAATGGTTTAAACATATCATATATTTATCCATAAAATAAGAAGACAAATGAATATAATATTTACGAACAACTAAGAAATAACGACAACAACAACTTAATTATAATAAAAAAAGATAAGATAAATATTCGGAACAAAATTATGAAAATTTGAAGTTTACCTTAATAGGGAATAGATGTTTTTGCATATCCTTTTAATACAATGAAGAATTTAAAACAATGTAGTTCTCTGAAAAATAAGTATGGGTTAATCAATTTTAAATTTTTTAAAAAAAAGAATTTATTCTTGAAAGGATACTTAATTCCATTTTTGCACGGAGTTAGCACTAGGATATAAGGTTTCCTGGAGTAAATCTCATAGCCAAAACGATTAAGCATCATTTAGAGTTCCTTGGCTTTCCCTGCATTAAACTACCAAGCTAAGCTTAAGTAAAGAATTGGATGAATAAAAAGGGATCGTTCTTCTTACCAGAACAAAAAAAAAAAAAAGTATTATTCCAACAACATTTCAATACCAATATGAAGGATTCAATCTTTGTGTCCCACTCTCTATCCCTTCAATCAAGTTTTGTCATATACTCAAATCATGAGTAGTTTAAAATAATTAGTTGGATAAAAAATAATGAATGAAGTTATCATTATACACATGTTAAAATTTTATTCAATGGATAAAGAATGGGATAGAGAAAAAGAGGAGAAGATTTGATTCCTAATCTAAAAAGCTACATAAGCAAGGCTAAGGTTTGCAGTGCTGAATTTGGCTTTCAACAATATTGTTATTTGCACATTCAAGAGTGAGGTACTCACTCTATCACCATTTGATGGGATGGTAGTCCCCACTCATCTATCATCACATCTAATGGTAAGTAAATGGAACACATACTCTTAGATGTATAAATATTATTTTTTTTTGTTTGGCTTTACTTAGGAACCCAACTTGAACCATAACACAGATGTCTTCAATAGTGCCATGTAAGGGAATTGGTCCTCTTATGTTGAAACTTCATATGATTTTATCATATGCGATCTCATTATTAATTTTATTATATTATATGTCATGCATAGGTCATACCATTTAAATTAATGATAAGAAATTATATTTAATAAGATCAAGTAAAATTTTAATATAAGATGATCCATTCCATGTAAGGATCAAATGGATGATTAAATCAACTTAACCAGTGCCTGCATAGGAATTGTCACCCGTGTCGACTTTTGAAAAAAAAAGAAGAAGGTCCTTATTTTCTAGATGATGCAAACATTCAGTGAACAAAAAGTCCACCCAATATTTAAGGTGGTAGTTAATTTGGTCCTCTTATGCTTGGAATTGGTTGATGGTCCCCTTATTTTGTAATTAAATTACCAAACTATCCTTTTGTTAATATTCAATTTTCGTCTTCAACCACTTTTCATTCTCCGTCTTCGAGCCAGATCATCCTTTTCACCACCCACTGCTCAACCACTCATCACCTTCATTGACCATCCCACCTCCATTTCAGCCACAATGGTTTGCTGCTCTAGAAGCCTTTTCTTCAACTTGATTGCAAAGCTGCAAGTGTCACGACACATCCTTCAAAAAGACCGCAAAGCTGCAATTACCGTGGTTAGCAGGGAGGAATGCAAGACAAACAGGTGAAATGACATGCACAATGACTTAGTTTGGAACTCTGGATTTGAAGAATAGAAAAGCATTTTTGTTAGTTCATGGTAGCATAGGAATAAATTCATTCCCTAAGATTAAAAGTGGTTGAAGTGACATGTACACTCTCCTTTTTTATCATTCTTTCAAAATTAAAAGACTCACTTGGCTAAGCTTCAAGCACGATCACTACTCACCAATTAATCTCATAAGTCTTTTGGGGTTTACTTCAAGCTACAGAGGCTATGAAAAGGCATGGCATTCTTCATGATTAATTGGTGTGTCAAAAGTGTGTTGTTCATCTTCACATGTGTTCGATACTTGACTTTGAAAGTTTGTATCTCAAAATTTATCTCAAGTCCACTACTTTTTGTTTTTGATCTATTTAACCCTTGTGCCTAAAAATCGTCCATTCGTGGGTAGGTGTTGAACTTGTTGGAGGAGAAGAAGCTAGATCTGAGAAGAAGAGGCGATGGTAAGGTGAGATGAAAGATGAAGAGGGTAGAGAGTTGAAAGAAATATTGAGAATTGAGAAAAATGTTAATTTAGTAACTTTGAAATTATTATTTTTAATTTAAATATTACTGTTTTATTTTATAATTTTATATAATTATTTTAATCTTTAAATCTAGACCCTTAATATAACATCCAACGGTAAGATGAAGGACAATGTGATAGTCCAAAAGATACATAAGGACCAAATTATCCGTCACCAATATTTAAATAATGACTTTTTGATGGTGAGCAAATATTTCCACACAATACGGTTGAAAATAAATGCTAAGGTTGCGAATAATTTGATTCCTCACTTGTTTTAGAGTTTATGATGGTTCATTGGTTTTAACCATTAGATTTACAACAAAATTGAACCAACATCTAAGATTAGTAACAAAAAATATTATAAATAATTTTTTAAAATATAAACAATTTATTAAAGATAGATAAAAATTTAAAAGTACCAAAATACCCTTAAGCCCTCACAACCCTCTCTTTTATAACAAAGAACTTAAACTCTTTAGCAACAGGTATTCTCAAAACTCGAACTACTAAGCATCTAATCCAATTACTCAAAATGCTCAAATCATACACAAATTTAACCAAACAGAACACGCAGGACAATATGTGAAAGCAAATTGTTCTTAGCCGGTGAGATAAAAAAAAAAATCGGAAATAAAGGTGTACCATATGCACAAATCATTTTTACTTTATTTATTTTTTATTCCAATAAACTTTATGCATACTGTTGCAGTGGCACCAGCCTTGGGCACTGGTGGCCCGACGCAAAGCAGTAGTGGCAGTGATAGAGAAGAATACTAAGAGAGAAATTAAAATTTTAAAATAGGTTAATTTTATAATTTTGACTGGAATAATAGAGGACCATAAAAAGATTCGGACCAAATTATCCTTCATCTGTTTCGAAACATTATTTTCCAAATATTCTCTCCTCTTCTCATAAATTATACTCCTGAATGGCTTTTTCTTACATGGGCCAAGGACCTGGCTGGTCCTTGTTATATGAAATTTTAAAACTAAACAGAACTACATTTTTACCCTCGTTTTCTTTTTTCTTTTCCAACTCTCTCTCTCTCTCTCTCTCTCAATTCTGCAGAAACACTTCCAACCCTGCAACAATAACCCGAATCCATCCCTGTCAATGCATGTCCTGAGATTTTCCTTCAAAGAATGGATTATTGACCATGAGGTTTGCTCCTCTGGTGTTGTGCTTTGAAGGGGATAAAAATCCAAACAAAGGTGCTTTGAAGGGGATGGAAACCCCATACAGAAAAGCTTTAAAGGGAATGAACAATGAGCAATTCAAGTAGAGGCTACCGTGGCAGATGAAAAATGAAGATAAAAACTCAAACAGAACGTTTTATTCCATTTAGTATTGACAACGAGCAGCAATTCATGGTGGGTTTGGTGTGAAAGGTAAGAAAGAAAGAAGAGAGAATGGGTAAGATAGTAAAATTAACTTTTTTTATAAATATTAAAATATAATTTTGAAGTATTATAAAATTATTTTATATAATAAAACATTTTAAATTAAAATTTTAATTATTAAAATATTTGGACCGTCATGGTCCATAACTGAAGCAACTCCATGTTAAAATGCTCCACTCCCGACTTACAGAACAACAAAACATTTTAACCGTGAAATGTGAGAATTGTAAATGCAATTGCAAGAACAAGTCATTTTTCACGCATTGAGATGTGTAATTTATGCCTAATATGAGGGAAATGCTATTTAGGCTTAAAGTTTGAAATCTTCCTGAGATAGCACAGTAAGGGGTTTGGCAATTTGGGAATTACATTAGAAAAGGGTGGGATTTTGCTGATTGAGAACAGGTTTTGGGTAATGGTCAAATGATTTTGAAATACTCACGACATGTACAGGATAACTACGGAATAGTTCAATCCGTTAAATGTGAGAATAGAAAACGGCTGAATGCAACTGCAACTATGCCTTCTCATTATTTCAATTAGAAATTTCAATGTGAGAATATTTCAATCCGTTCTCAATCTCGATTTCTTCCATGGAATCGGTTTGTGATTTTCTATTTTTGAAATTTTCTGGGCTTTTCAGGAAGGGAGCGAAGAGGGATTTTGGAAGAGAGAAACGGAGAATGAGAGCGAGGAGGTTGAGGGTGAAAATGGGGACATTTTTTGATAATTCATTTAAAAATGAATAAATTAAGGAAGGTTCATGGAGGACAACTTGAAGAGAGATGAGTTGAATTTAGACAAAACTAGACGAGAATGAGGATAATTTATCGTTAAGTAAGTTATGTAAATACTAAATGGCTAAATATTGAGTATGTACTGTGTATACAAGAATACGGATTATTTTAATTTTCACTTTAATTTGTATGCATTGTTAAATGACATCCATTTATGAATTGTCACATAAATAAAAATTATTGATTTTCATACCCACTATTTAAAAAAAATTGTTTATGTGGTAGCATCTCCCATTTAGATATATACTGTTATCTAATCATATCTCTTATGTAAATATGATTACTTTCCACTTCACTATTTGAAAAATCATACAATGTGATTGGATGACTATGTAAAACATTTTTACATTATCAATATATTTCCATTAAATCCAATGTTAAACCAATAATGCAGTGGGATGAAATAATAATGTGAGTGAAAATTGAAAATTTTCTCAAAGAATAAAAATTAGCAGGAGCAAAAGTAATGAAATATTTAAAAAATGTTTTCTTTTAAAGGGTTAATAATATTGAGTTTTAATCAAACTAATTAAAATAAGTAATGATAAACTAATAACTTAATTATGAAAGAGAATGAAAAAAGTATCTTAGAAAAATTAAATACATATTGGGTGAGTGAGAGTGATATTAGACAATTGGAAGTGATAATAGCCCTTCCCTAAAACTTATTGTACATTTATTCAATTGTGTATCATTTTGTCCTTAAAAAATTTTACATTGATATAGGCCGCATTTAACCTGGGCCTCTTGTACCCATTCTTATTTTGCCATTTCTTCTTTAAAATTTCCTTCTCAATCCACACCCACACCACTCTCTCTTCCCACCCCCACCAAGCTTTCTCTCTATCCAAGACTCCAACTTTAATACCCTAGTTTAAATAAATGGGATTAGAAAATTCTTTTGAATTAGGAAGAGCGCTAGTTACCCTTATTTGTCATTCCAAGTCTAGAATTTCACTAAATCTTACTACACGCCCTTGGAAGGCTATATAATAGAACCATTTTCTTGGATCAAAAGTTTCGGTAATTGTTCCCTAGAGGAAAATAAGTTAAAGAGTGATTTTTAATGAATTTTATGAAAACTTTAAACCTTTTGTTTTTAATCCAAAAGTTTATAAAATCGTTGAAATTCCCGAATTTGAATTAAAACCTAAAAATTAGATTTTGATTTGTTAGGATTTTGATTTTTATGATATTTTATTTGAATCCAAATGGGGGAAAATTTTCGTATTTACATTTATGTTTTAAAGTTAATAGAAAGTAAAGTAAATGATAACAAGTGAGTAATGAGACATTGAGACAACCCAATCCATTACATACCATCATTTAAACTTCTGGAGACTGCCCAGGTAGTCAACGGAAAATAAGTCGGTGCCTCAGGGGACAGAGGACTGCTTGGGTAGTAATTCACCCCAACGATCAACAGCAAACATAAAAATTCCGTTTTGGGGCCCAGAATACACAAAACAGATCTTCACCCTCCCCAAACTCTAGAACTTTCACCTTTTCACTCTCACTCACTCCCAAACTCCATTTTTCTTCCATTTCTTTCAATTATAACTTCAATCCTTTATTCCTAAAGCTTCAAGGTATGTATTTTTCTTAGTTTTGCTCTATTTTCTTCAATCTCTTCTTGTCTTGGGGGTGGTTTCTATGCTTATAAGGGTAAAGAGCTCTTCCTCTATGTAGAGATAAATTTGAGGTTTTTGGTGATCCTAGAAACTAATCTAAAATTCTCCCATTCCCATGATAGATCCTGGCATCATTTCTACTCCAAGAAACCCTCAATGTTGAGCCTTCAACTTCCGCCACTCCAAGTGAGTGGGTTCACATCTGTGACTTTTATATTAAGCATTATAACTACTTTCATGAAATTATAACTTATGCTTTGATTTTAGAAACTCCTGCATAAAGATCTAAGATTGATACTGGTTACTATGGTTTGAACTGGTGATCTAAGAGCATACACATGTTTTGATAAGTCCATGGGACTATTGTTGATAAAAGGTGTTTTGATAAAGCTGAATTTAGAGAACATGAGTTGTTTATGATTGTAGGATTTCTAGAGTTATGAATTCTACTTGATTGAGTTTAAACCCTAAGATAGATACCTTTGTTTTTAAAATTTAGAGATGATACTGTGTTTTGATTAACTGACAGTAGCTATAGAGAACGGGCTTGTGTTAGCGAGGTCAATCCGCTAACCTTGGTACCAAGTAGTCCAGGGCTATAGTATTCAGAGAAGGACCTAGTTAGGTACCCATTATTGTCACACTGGGGACGGCGATACGTAATGCCCAGATGTGACCAAAGATTTTGTTATATTGTGTATAACAGGAATAGATTACTGTTTCTCTATTAAGGTCCTGTTGGAGTGTTTTATAAGATAAAGCATTTTTGTTACTCTTGCATATGCTTATACTCCTATGACCACATGAACTAGTTGAGCATTATTTATATTATTGTAATTTTCTGCTTACCTTTTAATGTCCCATGGAAGGGGTTCCAGGTAAAGACTCACTTACTAGGTTTTGGTAGTAAAACTCACCCTTCCCTTCCTTTTTCTCTATTTACAAATATAGCGGCTGCTGGATACTTCCACGCCATATTCCTCCCAGGCTAATTTAGTTCAGAGCCCATTAGGTGAGGTGTTTGGTGTTTTGCCTTAGACGTGCTCCAATGTAATGCAAGCAGGATTTCAGGATTTTAGAGCATGTTGTCTTTTGCATAGTCGTGTATATTAGAATGTTATTTTGGACTGTTTAAGTCTTTTACTCTTCGTAGACACTTTGTATATAAAGGATTTTCTGCATATTTCGTGATAATATACCATTATACTTTGCAACGGACTATGGGAGTTTATTTTTATAATTAAGACGTCAAGAGCAGGTGATTAATATATAGAAAAAAATAAAACTATATTATGGATTTTTTTTTTGTGCATATAGAAATGATACAGGTCATGAGACTTATGTGAGAATATGATTTCTCACGTGCCGCCACGCGTAAGCCGGGTCGTGACTCCAACACTCACACAACCCCAAGATTGTCTTCCTCCAAATCCTTGATCTCGGTTGACACCAATCCTCTCCCCACCCACACATATACATGCTACTTCACCGTCACTTTTTAGTTTCTCTACATTTGCATATTTAACAGGTTCTTCTTGGTTGATCTCATTTAGGCATATATAGGATATGAGTAGGTGAATTAGCCTATAAGTTGATTCTCAATAAGATGAGTAATTTTTTATTGTTCAACTGGAAGTAGCATAAATTTAGATAATTTTAAAATGATCTTATTTCTTATTTGTTGGGGTTGAAATTCTTTTTTCCCTATTTCTAGTTAGTCAACATAATTGTTCTTACTTCTTAGTGTGATATGTGCAAAGAGAAAGTGCAACCCACCACCATCATGAAGGCAACTATAGGAGACACAAAGTTGGAGCTATGAACCATATGAAAGAGGAGACACAAAGTTGGAGTAGAAACGAGGGGGCGGTGGGGTGTGGAGAGATGAAAAGATATGAAGGCAGAACAAAGACAAATAAGAAATAAATTGTATAGGATAGATGATTAATTTTATTGGATCTGAAATATTAATTAAACATTAGTCGTTATTTGACAACACATGTTTGTCCTTTAACCACATTCTATTATCTGGTAAAGTGCCCAGTCCATGGTAGACCAAAACATACGAGCCCCGGTAAAACTCGCCCATTAATATAGTTTAATAAGTTATGTTGATAATCCCAAAATTAAATTTAAAAATTACATACATAGTGGGTTCAACATAAACTCATGAAAAATAGAGTTTCAAAACCCTCTTTTACTTGCTACTAGAAATAGTTTGCTCACCATGTGATTAATCAAAGAGATAACTATCTTGATCCTTTAACTAAAGGTCTTAAGTTCAAACTGTGAGAATAAAGACAAAAAAAAAAAAAAGAGAGAACATCGCTAGAGACCCCTATCCTCTTGAAGGAATCTTAGTTGAGTCAAGTTTAATTAGTTGGATTCCTAATAATACGACCCAAATATAAGTGATTTCATCGAGACTTTTTTTTCTTGGTAGGGCTTCATTGAGACAATGTTTGCTCATAAAATGCATTAAAGACAAGAAAAAAAATTAAAAATCTATATAAACGGCAAAAAATAGTATAAAAGCAAAAAAATATTTCAAATTTTGCCATATACAATTAAATAAAAAATTTAATTTTGATACATTAATAATATGAAAAATTTTTATATTATCATCTAATTATATATTAACATCTCTTAAATATAGTTGATTTCCACACTTATTACTTAAAAAGTCATGACAATAGAAAAAATTTATTTGAATGACAACAACCGTGTATCACAATTAAACTCTATAATAAACAATAAGCATTATTTATTCATCCAAAAGTCAACAAACATGCAATATCAATGTAATAAAATTCCTAGCTCTCAAAATGTTTCAGGAAAAGAGATGTAAATAAGATTCAAATTCACATTTCTCACCCTTTAGTCCTTATTAATTTCACACCACGAAGGAAACATAAACATAGAAGCCCGAAGCCAGGTAGACTTTATATTGGCAACCATTACGCATAGTATTCCATTATTTATCTAAGTCTCCAAAATAAAATGTATTTAAAAGATGTCTACATTGGGAAGCAACTCTATCATTTCTCTAAGCTTATTTTAGGGAGTTCTCAATATCTATAACAAACCGATATTTCACGTCCTTATTTATTACCCTCTCAAGAGCTGCATTTGCATACTCGATTGGAATCACTTCTATGTTTGGGTGGATCCCCTTTTCAGCACAGAAGTCAATCATCTCTTGTGTCTCTTTTGTACCACCAGTAACACTCCCTGAAATGGTTCTCATACCTGCCAAAAAGATTAAGCATTTACAGTTCCTTTCACTGCATTAAACTACCGAGCTAAGCTTATTTAAGTGAAAGAATTACATAAATAAAAATTGTTCATTCCAAAAACAGTTTTCTACCAAGTGGTGCCAAATATTACAGAGAGAATTATCGACAGGTTATATATATTTCTTAATTATTTTGAACAGATCCCATTTTCCGCTGATAATCCGTCTGTATCCTTTATCCGTCGGAAATTTCTAACTGTAATCTGCGTGTTTCTAGTAGTGTCTATACTGAACTCTAAGGGGCTACATACCAAGAATAAGGTTTGCAGGGCTGAATTTGACTTCACTTGGGAACCCAACTAGAACCATAACACCAGATATCTTCAACAGTGCCATGTAAGGATCAAATGGGTGATCACCAGATGCTGTGTCAATTATAAAGTCAAATGTCTTAGCCAATGCCTGTACACGAACCCTCATTAGTGTTGAATTTTACACGGAAAAAAACAAGGGTCAGCAGTATCAGTACTTTCACTTGGTAGATGATGCTTAATGTTGTACTTACCATCATCTGATCTTGGTCAGATGAAACAACAAATTTGTCTGCACCAAGCAGAGTCAGGGCCTCCTCTCTTGGATATGCTAGAGCTTAGAACTGTTACATTCAACCCGAATGCCTTTCCGAATTTCACTGCCATATGACCGAGGCCGCCAAGACCAATCACCGCTAGAGACTTGCCAGGTTGGTTCATCTTGTGGCGCATCATGGGACTATAGACAGTAATTCCAGCGCAAAGCAGAGGTGCTGCTAAAGCCAATGGGTAATTTTTGGGTATCACAAAACAGTACCTGCGGATGCAAGACCAAATGTGCAACCTCATTCCAGCAGGGTACTTAGTTAAACGAATTCAAACAAGTGCTATCAACATTAACAGCTTGAAAATATAGATATAGTTCATAGCAGTTTCTGGAAGAGAATAACTAAATTCATAACAGTAAACTAGTACTATCAAAGTTCGTAAGTTCACCTTTCATTGACCACTGTATAACTTGAATATCCACCTTTTGTAATTGTACCATCAAAGTCAACACCATTAAAGGTAAAAACTGATCCCTTCACACAATAAACTTCTTGTCTATCATTACAATACTCACAATCCCTGCAAGAGTTGACATAAGTCCCCACTCCAACATGGTCACCAACATTGAAACGGTGGACGTTGGAACCAACTTTTTCCACAATCCCAGTAATCTCATGTCTGATATGCAAAATATCACAGACAGATTAGTTTAAGTGAATAAGCTACTCAAGGATACAGCAAAATCAGCCCACTTACCCAGGTACCAGAGGATATTTGGAGTCACCGAGTTTATTCCTAGTCCAAACAACATCAGCATAACAAACTCCACAGTGGGTAATTTTTATGTAAACATCTTCATTCCCAAGAGCCCTGAGCAACCACAATAATCAAAAGATCAAAAAATGAAGCAAAGAATTATTTGGTACATCTTCAAAGCAAAAGAAAACCCCAGCATCCATCGCCCTCCCCAAAGACAGGGAAAAGGAAAGAAATTGGTCCCTCTAAAAAACAGAGCATTCAATTCAACAAAGGGGAAAAGCATGTACATGCCTGCGACTGAACTTGTAAGGCGATAGAACTCCAGACGCATCTCTTGCTGCCCATCCAAGGCAATCTTCATTGACTCCTTCAGAACTCATTATTTTCTACACAATGCAATTAGACATCAATCTCCTTTTCATGAAACCAAGATAAACATCGAATTCAGGTCGTGATCCATTTGTAACTGCTAATAAATCAGAGAAGCTGGGTACAAAGAATGCCATCATAGAAATGGACAAGTGTTATTACATAAAACGAGTATGGCAAGGAATGATTAATTGATTTTTAGTAAGAACTGAACATATATTTGTTGTGCAACAAAAGGGTATGGATGACATTATAATAGAAGAAGGAGAGGAAGCAAGCACTGAGTTGGTTACAACAAACAACCACGTGGCAGCAGCTGAGCTTGGCAAAGGAAGGAGGAAGAAAATAACTAACTCTAGGCTGAGTGGATATGCAACCTGAGGTATAAGGTGGAAAACACAACAGAGGAGGAACTATTCTGGTATGAGCCCCTCATTATCCCTTTGTGGATGATTTTCTCCTATCTCCCTTCTCTGATCTTGATTCCAATTTCTGGCCTCTTCAGGTGGAGCCTAGAAGTCGATGGAGCAAGATTACTCAACCTGATATTATCCCATTCTTACTTGTCGTTGCCTTGTTATTAGATTTTCATTTCAGCTATACTTTTACTAAAGTTTGTTTCTCTTTATACTTGAGTGATATTATCCTGGTTACTTGTTTCTGAAATCAATACAAATACGGGTCCAGCCCTTTTCCAAGTGTTATTTTGATCTTCCACCATTACATTGGTGCTTTCATTCTCCACCATGGCTGCCAACGACGATCCGTGGGTCTCACGACAGTTGGAAGCGCTTGGCGGATATGGCTCGCCTTGCAGGCTGTGCACAACTCTAATGATCGCTTGGTGGATATTGAAAATGCCATCGCAATTCTTCAACAGCCTCTAAATGGCCCCCATGGTGGCCGCCTTCATGCGGACATAACCACGTAACTCGAATCTCCCTCGAGCTCCACATGTTGATTTTCCCAAATTTGATGGTTCTGATGTTCTCAACTGGATATTCAAAGGGAACAATTCTTTGACTACTATCAAACACCTGATGATCAACGCATTACTCTAGCAATTCATTTGAAAAAGAAGTTGTCCCTGGTTTCAAATGATGCAACGCACGTTCCCTTCAACTCATGGCAAGTCCTCACTAGGGCCCTGGAAACCCAGTTCGGGCCATCGCCATCGATTGTCCCCGCTCAGATCTCTTCAAGCTTGTGCAAACAACCTCCGTTCAAAAATATTACCTAGTTCGTGCGTTGGCTAACCGCAGCTATGGCATCATGCCGATGCTTTGGTAGACTGCTTTATTGGTGGATTGAAAGCGGAAATTAGAAGAGAGGTAATTGCCCAAAATCCCACTAACTTGATGCGTGCATTTGCCTTAGCAAAGTTGTATGAAGATAAGGCGGAGAGCAAACCCAAAACCCCTTCATGGCAACCACGTCCTTTTCATAACCCGCGTCCTCTTCACTCCATTTCATCAACCCCAACAGCCTCACCCACAAATCACCCCACTGCTCCAATTACCACCACCCAAAACCTTACCCCCAATCAGCGACCAACCAATATTAGGAAGCTACCACCAGCGGAAATGCAACGAAGGCGGAGAGGGTCTTTGCTTCACATGTGACGAGAAGTTCTCCTTTGGCCATAAATGCCCAAATCAGCAGATGTTGTTGCTTCAAACGGAAAGGAGGCGAGGACGAAGTGTACTTGACATAGCTGATGAAACGAAGCTCCAGTGGTCTAAGCTGAAAGGCAGAAAAAACTCAACAATTATATTTTAATGCCATGTATAATGAGCGAAAAGGAGACCTTATGAGGTTCGAAGGGCACATTCAGGGGTGCCAGTGAAAGTTCTTCTAGATAGTGGCAGCTCAAATTGCTTCATGCAGCCACGCATTGCCCAATTTCTCAAGCTACCAATTCAAGGTACGCCTCAATTTTCAGTCCTGGTAGGAATGGCATGTCAATTAACACTGAAGGCTTCATTCCAGATGTTCAATTGGACATCCAAGGATATAAGCTTCCTGTGTCAGTATATCTTTTATCAATACCGGTAGCGGATATAGTTTTGGGTGCTTCATGGCTGAAGAAATTGGTAGTTCATGCTGCAAATTATGTTGATATGTACTTACAATTTTATTGGGAGGATCAGGTGGTTACTCCAGGGTATTCAAGAACAAAAGCCTGTCCAACTCAACTCACCAATCTCTCGTATAGCTCAAACCAGGGCTATTGCTGAATTGTTTGCTTTAGTGATCAAACCCTCACTCACAGGTGCTGCAACTTCAGGAGACATGGAACCAGAATTGGTTTTACTACTCCACACTTACAAGGCAGTGTTTGACACCCTATGGGATTACCACCTGAAGATGGCAGAATCATTCCATTCCTCTTGATAGAAGGAGCTCAAGCAGTGAAATCTAGAGCTTATAGATATCCTCAAGTCAAAAAGAACAAATGAGTTGATGGTCAGAATATGTTAGAGGAAGGTATCATCCAACCAAGTTCAAGCCCTTTTGCTTCTCCTATTGTGTTAGTAAAAAAGAAAGATGGGTCCTGGAGGTTTTGCTGACTATAGAGCCCTGAATGCAATCACCATTAAGGATAAATTCCCAATGCCCACAGTGGATGAGCTACTAGATGAGTTGCATGGGGCTAAGTTCTTCTCTAAGCTAGATTTAAGGTCTGGGTACCACCAAATCTTAGTGGAACCACAAGGCAGGTACAAAGCTGCTTTAAGACTCATCAAGGTCTATATGAATGGCTGGTAATGCCATTTGGTTTAACAAATGCACCTGCAACATTTCAATCTCTTATGAATTCAATTTTCAAAAGAAGTCTAAGAAAGTTTGTGCTGGTATTTTTTGATGATATATTAGTTCCAGCAAGTCATGGCAAGAACATTTGTAGCATTTAGAAGAAGTTTTGAGGACACTACAACAACACAAGCTCTTTGCTAAACTCTCCAAGTGCTCATTTGGCCTACGAAAAATTGAGTATTTAGGCCATATGGTTTCAGGAAATGGAGTTGAGATGGACAACAATAAGGTGCAAGCTGTCAAGGAGTGGCCTACTCAAAAGTGAAACAACTTGGGCTTTTTTGGGACTAACGGGGATCCAGGAGGTTCATTAAACATTATGCCATGATTGCAGCCCCTCACGATTTACTTAAGAGGGACAATTTCAATGGTCTGATGCAAGACAGGTAGCTTTTGAAACCTTGAAATTGGCAATCAGGACCAGTATTGGCTCTACCAAACTTCACTCAGAAGTTCATACTAAAACTGATATAAGGCAAGGTGTAGTTCTAAGCCAACAAGGTCACCCTATTGCTTTCTTCAAAAAAAAAATGTCCAAAAAAGGAACATATGTGAGAGAATTGTATGCAATCACTGAAGCATTAGCCAATTTCACACATTACTTTCATCATAAATCACCAATACAACAAGACACTAAAAATCAATCAATGCAAACTCCAGAACAACAAGCTTGGTTGCACAAGCTACTTGGCTATGACTTTCAAGTGGAGTATAAGGCTGGGAAAGAGAACATACCTGCTGATGCATTGTCTAGATCATTTTGCATGGCTTGGAGTCAACCAACTTGAACTTTCATTGATGAGATTAAAAAGGCAACAACAGGACAAAGAATTCACATTTGCAACAAAAACCAGAATTCATTGCTGGCCAAGGGAGTTCAGATAAGAAATGAGATTTATAAAGATCAAAGACTATGGATTCCACGATCAGCCACTATTATTCAAGAGATATTGCAAGATTTCACTCTTCACCAATAGGGGACATTAGATAAGAGAACAGCAGAATTTGTAGCACCATGTACTGGCAAGGGATGCAGATAGACACTTCATCAACACATGCCAGTATGCCAAAGGGCAAAGACTCTAAATTCCTCCCCTGCAGGTTTGCTAAATCCTTTACCAATACCAGTTCAATATGGGAAGATATTAGCATGGATTTTATTACTGGATTACCTAATTCAAATGGTTATCCAGTGATAATGGTGGTTGTTGATAGATTGTCAAAATATGCCCACTTCATGCCTTTAAAGTCTGATTACTCAGCTAAGGTGGTAGCTGAAACTTTCTTTCATAATGTTGTAAAACTTCATGGACTACCTAGTCAATTGTTTCAGATAGAGACAAGGTCTTTACTAGTAAATTTTGGCAGCACCTATTCAAGTTCCAGGGCACGACTTTGGCAATGTCTTCAGCTTATCATCCGCAATTGACGGACAAACCAAGCTGTTAACAAGATTCTAGAGATGTTTCTCAGATGTATATATGAAAAAAAAAAATGTGGTGGAAAAGCCTATCATGGGCAGAATTATGGTATAACTAGCTCAAACTGCTCAGACTCCTTTCAGATTGTATATGGAAGACCCCCTCCTATGATTACTAAATACATGCGGAGTAATGATGATCCTCCTGATGTGCAACAATTGCTGGCAAGAGGATAAGATGTTACAAAATATAAGGAGCAACTTGGAAAAGGCACAAACTAGAATGAAAAATCAAGCTGACAAAGGCAGAGTGGATAGAGAATTTGCTGAAGGCGATTTGGTTTTAGTCAAACTTCAACCTTATAGGCAGCATTCCGTTGAATTAAGGAAGAATCAGAAATTGGGGCTGCAAGTTTGATCCCCATTGCCACGTATTGATTATCCAGTTTTGTAATTGCTCCATCTCCACCGAAGGTAAGTGATTCATCCAGTTTTGTCACAACAATGCCCAACCCTGCAGAGTTGACAAGTGCTCCAACAGTAAAATGAAGGGGACAGAACCAAGTCCAAGTGAAGAGGTTGAATAACAGACAGAAGTCCAAGTATAAGTGGGAAGGATACGAAAATGACTTGGGGACAGAGGATATTTGAAGGGGACTTCAACCTAGTGCAACAAAAGGGTTCAAAGGGGTGGGTAATAGAAGAAACAAAAGGGTATGATGACATTATAATAGAAGAAGGAGAGGAAGCAAGCACTGAGTTGGTTACAACAAACAACCACGTGGCAGCAGCTGAGCTTGGCAAAGGAAGGAGGAAGAAAATAACTAACTCTAGGCTGAGAGGATGCAATTGAATAAGGTGGAAAACACAACAGAGGAGGAACTTTCTGGTATATCCCTTCCCTCTTGATCCTATCCTGTCTCTTCTTGATTCCTCTGGCCTCTTAGGTCTACTCTTGAATTAGATTCAACCTGATATGCCTGATATTATCGTTCTTGTTATTATTCTTTTTACTAAAGTTTGTTTCTCTTTATACTTGAGTGATATTATACTGGTTACTTGTTTCTGAAATCAATACAAATACGGGTCCAGCCCTTTTCCCAGTGTTATTTTTTTCCACCATTACAATATTCCGGAAATGATAAAAGGAATAAGCTTGTGCCTTCCTCACACAAAAACTCGATAGAAAAAACTACAAACAAGAAGCTTTACTTACATACCAGAATGTGAGCTTGAGAAATCAATTTGTTAGTGATAAACAGAACAGAATCATATCCTGTTTTTATCTTGGCGTCCCAAAATTATCATCAGGATAAACAATTAACATGTACAGAGAGAAGTGAAAAAAATAAAATATATTTAAGGATAAAAATTGCAAAAATTGACATTTTTTTTTTCCATCAATATCAATTGCGAAAGGTGTAAATGAGATTTAAAGAAAAAAAACAGAGAGAGAGGCCTATAGCAGGTAAAAAGCACCAAAACCATTGTAGATTTGAGTGACATAATGGTTGTTTTTTACCAACCTCATTTCCCAATTATTAATAATATTATCATGCACGGATGATCCCATGTTGGCATAAAAGAATTGATTTCAATGATTCTCGCTTTGGTGAGGTTTGGGAAGAAGAGAACAGAAGCAGAGAAGTTACCTAGGTGAATGCTGTCGTGTCTGTCAGTCAGGAGGCCTTGTTCTGTTCTTCAGCACTCTCCAGCACAACCACTAATTATATACAGGAAGAATATTTTATTTTCTCACGATATTACATTAATATCAATTAATTATGGATTTAATTATCATGTACTTAAGAATTATCCAATTATGTATTATTACATAAGGTTATCCAAACAAAATATTTTAATTGAACGACAGTGTAAATAGTTTTATATTATCGATATATTAAAATTAAACTCATTAATTATTATAATTTCTACATTGTTATCATTAATTAATGTCATTAATTATTATATATTTTTTATTCCTTAATTTTTATATTGTTATCATTTTATCAGTGATATTTTGTCATATTAATCATAATATTTGACCATCATTTTACTGCTTAGAAGATCAGATGGATAAAAAATTTTGATTAATAGTATTTTTTAATTATTAGTATATTAAAATTAAATTTTATTATAAAAAATATTTTTATTGTTACAAAAAAATTTTTATGGTAATTATCTTAAAATATTATATACAATAGTATATAATTAATTAATGATATAAACCTTTTTAGTTAAGTTTAAAATAAAAATATATTTTTTTGGCTTTATCAAAACTCAAAAGACCAAAAAAAAAAAAAGCTCAACACCAACCTATTTAAGTGTGAAAAAATAGAGTTTATTCTTAACATGATATTCATTTAAATTTTTTTACTTATTTTGAAAATTTTAAATAATTACAATTTTCACCTCACGTATTGATAATTTCAAATTTAAATGCAAACTTATAATTTATATTTTAAATATAAATGATTGACATGAGTGATATCTATTAGTTTCTTTTAAAAACAAAAATATCGAAGAATTTTTCGTAAATTAAATAAAATTGTGTGACTTATGTAAAGACAATATCAATTCAAATATCTTATTTATTTAATTAATAAATTTTGTGAAAAAATATTTTAAAGCTTATTTGTATATGTACTACTTGGGGGCATATTAAGTGAAAAAGTTATTTTCATAGGAGAGGTTTATTTATTTTGGTAAAGGAGAGGTTTATTAACCTTCATATTAAAATTTTACATATTAAGCTTCTATTTTTACAGGAGGTTTATTCAAAAAATTTAAGTTGAAGCAAGATTTGTTCCAATCTGGTATTAGAATATATACTCAGACTATTAAAAAACTTGATAAAAGTTCAATAAATGGAAATTATTAAAAATTCATTAAATAAATATAAATAATGGTAAAGTATGAGTGAAAAATCGATTTTATGTGCTAACTTTGATTAACATACTACATATGGGTGCTTTGTTTTTTAACAAAAATATTCAATGATAATTATTTTGGGTCAATGATTAGATCAGGTTAATAAAAAATAACAAGTTGGTTAGCTTTGTTTGCCCTGTGAATCTACTTTGAAAGGTAACCTTGTTGATGAACCTATTAACAAAAGAAAAATATTATTTATATTTATAAGTCTGGACACTATGTTAATTTATATTTTATTTATTATTGGATAAAATGTAACTATATTTAAATAGAATTAATATATTATTTAATAACAAATAAATAAAATTTGAGTCAACAAGTCTCACACTTTATAAATATAAATAAGTAAAATAATATAACTCCTAACAAAAAGAATGGACAGGCTCCAACTGGACCAGCTCAGAAAGGTATCTCCATAACGGTAAACGAGTTACAGAAATAACAAGGACTAAAAATACCAAAAAAAATAGGTATAATATTCAAAAAACAAATAGTGACATAATTCGTCAAAACCAATCTGGCGGGTTTGAGAGGCTAAACCAAAGTACGGATTGCACAATTATGGACAAATTTGTTTGCGTATTTGAACATTAAGTAATTTCAAGATTAATTAAAAGAGGACTTAAACAAACGTAAACAATTCTACAATTCTATTGGATATACTTGTAATGTGCTTGGGCAGTTTCTTATATAAGCATGAAATGAATTCATCACATTGCGAAAAACATGACTTATTCATAGATTGAACTCTTCAAATACTACAATTTTCAATATAATATGCAAATTATTCCATTTACAAATGAAGTGAACTCTAATCTCAAGGGATCCATACTGGATATGGAAGAACAAAGTAATTGTTTTACATTATGTTTATTTCTAGTTAACTTGTAAACTGAAAGGAAGGTAAAGCAGTGAAAAACAACTCATTTGTTATTGGAGGGAGGCCAGTTAAGAGAGGCATCCTTTGAGGAAGAATTGGTAAAGGAGCTTCAAAGTTAAGAACCTTGATCACTTGCCTTATAGAGGGTCTTAATGTGCAATCTGGATGGGCACACCAAAGGCCAACAAGAAGTAAACATTCCATTTGTTGCACATCAAATTCCCCACACAGCTTTGGGTCTGATGCTGATGAAAGGACATCTCTCAAACCATAGAGATCCCATATCCACTCAACTAATGACACTTGAGTGACACGACCCTCCATTTCTATCTGGTGAATGGCCTTTTTTCCACTTGCTGTCTCCAACAAAACCACCCCAAAACTGTATATGTCTGTTTCCTTTCTAACCTTGCCCGTTTTCATGTATTCTGGGGCTATGTAGCCCATGGTGCCAGCCGTGACTGTGGTTCGCGAACCTTTCTCATGATCCACCAGCCTAGCCAAGCCAAAATCCCCGAGCTTAGCATTGAAATTTGAGTCCAACATTATGTTGCTTGACTTGATGTCCCCGTGAAGCACACATGTTTCCCATCCTTCTTGCAAGTAAACCAACGCTGATGCCAAGTCTGGAGCTGTGTTGTACCTCATATACCACGGCAAGATACTCTCTCCACCAAAAAGATGTGAATCTAAGCTACCATTTGGCATGTACTCGTATATTCGGAGTAGATCATTCTTCTTGTGGCACCAACCAGTGAGTTGGACCAAATTCCTATGCTTCAGCTGGCTAATGATCTTCACTTCTGCTGCGTATTCCTTTATCCCTTGCCTTGAATCTGCTGATATCTTCTTTATAGCAGCATAGGATTCGGTGTCTTCGAAATAACCTTCATAAACACCACCAAAACCACCTTTTCCGAGCTTCTTTGCATCCTCAAAGTTATTTGGCGCAGATATCAATATATCATAGTTGATCCTCTTGGGTCCATTGCCCATTTGGAATTCTTGATCCATCTTTAAATCAGAATTGGAATCAGATGTTGGTTCATCTCTTCTTTGTCCCCTCTTCCATACCAAAATCAGGGCCTGGACCAACACCAATGAACTCGCACATAAACCTATGCCAATTCCTATTCCTATTCCTTCCATCAAAGCTTTGTTTTTTTTCTTCTTGGAAACGGCATAACTTGCATTGAAGGACCAAGACAGAAGGCTATGTTCCTCAAAATTATTTCCTGTTGCAGCTGATATGCCAACAATAACTGTAGGTGGTAAGTAATCTGTGAGATCAAGTTGTGAAGAAAGGTACTGTGTTGCTACACCAAAGACTGTGTATCCTGTGAAGAAAACTTTAAGATGCTTATATCTTGAATTGTATAAAATACTAGAGTTATAAACTCTCCTTTCTGAAATATCAGTCCACCAGTCCTTATGCTTGATGGACCTCATAAAATTGGCATCCACTAGAACATGTATGCCTGTTGGGTCCCATTCATTTTGGTGAGTGTCAAACTCCACAGCCACAAATGAGTACTCATCTGAGAGAACTGTGTTAGCATCCATAAGACCAAGGCCTCCCCCACCTGTATCATTTCCAAATGGGAGATTTGGGCTTGCTAGGAAGAATGCCAAACCGTCTCCATAGTAACCTGATTGTTTGAATAAATAACAAAGGAAAATGTGGTAGTGAAGTCATATTTTTCTTTCGAGGTCCGGCCCCAGGGCTCTAAAGGCTTGGAACTTGTGACTCTTCCAACACTGGAAGCCTTGTGTTTGTTGTCTGTGCTCCTTGTTGTGAGTCGGATACCACCAGAAGGTGAATAACTGGCATCTCCTTGCAGGGTCAGATCATGTTGATGAGCTTGACTGAAGGCGGTGTGATCAAAAGACAGAAGCTGAGCATTTGCTAGAGGGACTATTAGGAGGAGGATAAGAATGGTTCCACACGCATAACAAAACAGATTAGAAACAACAGCATGGAGACCAAAATGGGGAACACAATCAGCCATTGCTAAGTGAGAGTTGAGTTTGAACTTTTAGGCCTATAACACACACTTTCGTGCGTATATAGCCCTTTTATATATTCTTGTCATATATGAAACCTAGTGTGGAATCCATTTAGTTTAGTAGCGTTTATCCAACTCTCGACATCGGGATAAATGCAATGATAAGCTTGACATCATTCTCTGTAGCCCAAATACACATCGTCAAGTCTGACTACTCGTTCGTATTATTCTAATTCTCAAACGAAGAGGATGTTCATGTTCAGCCACAAGACAGCCTGAGTGAGTAGTGAAGAAACCATGCTCCAATTCTTGCTTGTGTTCCTAGTCCTACCCGAGTTCTTTGAAAAGGTTCTTTAGACTATATTTGAACCGGTGGTAAGTAGTAGAGTAGAGTGAAAAGACATAATTACTTCATTGTATAGTTTTTCTCAACATCTATAAGTTAATTAATATGCCATGTGTTTAATTAGCTTATATATTGTTAGTTAGTGTCTGTGTTTGGACAAGTTCAAAAATTTAAATTGTTTCAATAATCGCTTATTTGTATAATTGCTTTTATATATAATTGATCATACGAGAACCAATTTGTGTTTGGATATTTTAGTAGAAAATTGACTTTAAAATAATTTGTTTGTTTGGATGAATAAAAAAGATTGTTTTTATATGGTAAAGTACTTAAATATGAAAATAGTATGAAATGATTGGTATATTACATAATATTTAGGCCTCGTTCTTTATGAGATTTTTATCCCAAAAATCACTTTTTATTTATTTGGATAATTTAAAAAAAAACTAAAATGTGAAAAAAAATCAGTTTTAAGCTTTTTCATACACGTATTAAATTTAATTTTCATAATCACATTTTCAAAATCTGAAATAAATGCACCCTTAGTACTTAGGATGTGTTTGATTAGAAGGTGTGTCCATGAAGGAGATTTATGTGTAATTTTATATATGAATTTCATTTTGAAAAAATGTTCTCCCAATTTTTCTCTCAAACCCTTAGCTTGGTGTTAATTTAGTAAAAATATCATGCAACTTCTGGTTATAACAACTGAATTTCGCGCTTAAAGTTATTAACTTTTTGTTGTAATAATAATATGGTTTTATCAATTACCCAAACATAACTGATTCTATGAAAAAGCCGTTTCCTTTGTTTTGCTTAAAAAAGAAAAAGCTGTTATGTGTGGTTACCAAACATAGATCTGTTACTTCACATAACTGCATTTCCCGCCAATCCCTTACTGTTGGGATTGTATATAAACACTTGTTAATCAGTTTCTGTGAAGTAAGTTGACTAAAGTTAAGGAAGGATGCAGTTGGATCCTCCACCCCCCCTCCCCTCCCAAACAACCTTTTCTCTCTCTCTCTCAATATTGGAACAAAATCAATGCGAATGGATCTTTCTTGAGTGAAGTGGCTAATTATATTGTTGCATAAGATTGAATTGCAAGAATTTGAAGGAAAATTTCTGTCAGCTTGGAGTGTTAATTTAGGAGCTTGTGCTGTTGTGCAGTAACTAATGCTGGGTTTTGAGGGCGTGCTGGGCTTTGAGGGCGTATTGGGGTAATGAGTTATGATAATGTTTTGTTAGAGATGGACTCTTCTACTGTGTTCAGTGTTTGATTATGCTTAATAATCCTAATACTCATGTTCACACTACATAATTAGAGTCATTCAGGATTTGATTAAGCTGGAATGGAATGTTGAGCTTAAGCACATCTATCGGAAGACTGATACATGTGCAAACGCCCTAGCAAAATTTGGACATAGAATTCTTAAGAGAATCAGATTTTTATTTTTGATAAGGTACCTCCTTGTATTTATCTAATTTTTTATTTTTTAAACTGACTTGTCTAGGTACCATAGTGTGAGAACTATTTATTTGTTTGTAGTCATTTTTACGAGCTTTAGCCCCTTTGTGAAGTTGTGATATTTATACTTATTTTGTTTGAATCCTATGTTAACTTACACACTATTTATGATTAGATGGGGTATAAATCTCATTTAAATAAGATCACATCTCATGGTATTCCGCATAAAATGAGTATAAATAATATTTTTTGTAAATAATACTCCCTTCATTTCACAATAACTGCCAAAAAACTAAATAATATATATATTAAGGAAAACCAAAAAAAATCTCAATAAATGTAAAAAACTATATAAGTTAACAAAACTATTTTTGTATAGTTATTATTACTCATCTTGATAAATATATTGATTACTTAACTAATACATTAATACTAAGGGTGTATATGGAAGAAAAGAATTAATATTACCCAGATAGCCTAAATGAACAAATATCCTAAAATATAAAGTAAAAAATCTCCGGTTATTATAAAAACGAGGGAGTAGTAAAAAACTGTACAGAAAAGACAAGAATTATAGAGCTGAGGGCACAAATATAGAGAATTTCACTGTTATTTTCTCTATACTGAACCGTGATGAGGAACAACACAACTATTCCGTCAATGTAGTGTGCTTGGAATGCTTTGCAAGTAAACATGAAATATATTCATTTAATAAGAAAATATCTGAAACTTAAGTAAAAAAGTACTAGGATTCATAAAGCATACGTTACCTACAATATGATTTATATAAAAAGTGAAATCTTGAAGTACTATAATTCTCATTACGTTATGTAAAGTATTCCATTGACAAATAAATGAAGGGAACTCTAATTACGGGGTTTCCAAACTGCACATCGAAAATCAAACAAACGATAACGTTCTGTTTATTTCAGATTAACTTGTGGCCAGAAAAGAAGGTGAAGCTGTGAAAAACAACTCATTTGTTGTTGGAGGGAGACAAGTAATTAGCACCGGCATCTTTCGTGGGAGAATTGGTAAAGGAGCTTCAAAGTTAAGAACCTTGATCAATTGCCTCATAGAGGGTCTTAATGTGCAATCTGGATGAGCACACCAAAGGCCAACAACCAGTAAACATTCCATTTGCTGCACGTCAAACTCCCCACACAGCTTTGGGTCTGATGCTGCAAAGACATTTCTCAACCCATAGAGCTCCCATATCCACTCAACTAATGACACTTGAGTGATACGACCATCCATTTCTATCTGGTGAATGGCCCTTTTCCCACTTGCTATCTCCAACAAAACCACCCCAAAACTGTATATGTCTGATTCCTTTCTAACCTTGCCTGTTTTCATGTATTCAGGGGCTATGTAGCCCATGGTACCAGCAGTGACTGTGGTCCGTGAACATTTCTCATGATCCACCAGCCTAGCCAAGCCGAAATCCCCAAGCTTAGCACTGAAATCTGAGTCCAACATTATGTTGCTTGACTTGATGTCCCTGTGAAGCACACATTTTTCGCATTCTTCTTGCAGGTACAACAATGCTGATGCCAAGCCCAGAGCAATGTTGTACCTCAGGTTCCATGACAGGGTGCCTTCTCCTTCAAAAAGACAAGAATGTAAGCTGCCATTTTGCATGTACTCATATATTAGGATGAAATCATTCTTCTTGTGGCACCAACCAGTGAGTTGTACCAAATTCCTATGCCTCAACTGGCTAATGATCTTCACTTCTGCTGCGTATTCCTTTATTCCTTGCCTTGAATCTGCTGATATCTTCTTTATAGCAGCATAAGAGTTTGTGTCTTTGAAATAACCTTTATAAACACTGCCAAAGCCACCTTTTCCAAGCTTATTTGCCTCTTCAAAGTTATTTGTAGCAGATACCAATATATCATAGCTGATCCTCTTAGGTCCAGTGCCCATTTGGAAATCATGATCCATCTTTAGATCAGAATTGGAATCAGATGTTGGTTCATCTCTTCTTTTCCCTCTTCCATATCAAAATCAGGGCCAGGGCCAACACTAATGAACTCACACACAAACCTATGCCAAGTCCTACTCCTTCCATCACAGCTGTGTTTCTTTTCTTCTTATGATTGGCTTTACTTGGTAACGTTGTGCTGAATGACCATGACAGCAGCCTATGTTCCTCCGAGTTATTTCCTGTTGCGGCTGATATGCCAACAATAGCCGAATCTGGTAAGTAATCTGTGAGATCAATGTGGCAAGAAAGGTGCTGTATTTCAAGCCCACCGAATGTGCCTCCTGTGAAGAAAACTTCAAGATGCCTATTTCTGGAACTGTATTGAATACAACAGTTATAAACATTACCTTCTTCCGAAATATCTGCCCACCATTCCTTATATGTATTTGACACCAGAGAATTGACGTCCACTCCTACATGTTTGCCTTCCGGGTCCCAAACATTTTGGAAAGTGTCAAACTCCACTGCCACAAATGAATACCTATCTGGGAGAACTTGGTCAGAATCCAGGAGACCGAGGCTTCCCCCACTTCCAACATCATGTCCAGTTGGGAGATTTGGGCTTGCTAGGAAGAATGCCAAACCATCTCCATAGTAACTCTGATTGTTTGAATAAATAACAAAGGAAAAGGTGGAAGTGAAGTCATATTTTTCTCCTGAATTCTGGTCCCGAAGAATTATAGGTTTGGAACTTGTGACTCTTCCAGCACTGGAAGCCTTGTCAGGGTTCTCTGTGTTCCCTGTGAGTAGGATAACACCAGAAAGTGTATAATTAGCATCTCCTTGCAGGTTTAGATCATATTGATGAGCTAGACTGAAGTTGGGGTAATCAAAAGATGGAAGCTGAGCATATGCAAAAGGGATTATCAGGAGGAACAGGATGGTTCCCCTGGCATAACAAAACAGATTAGAAACAGCATGAAGACCAAAATGGGGAACACAATCAGCCATTGCTAAGTGAAAGTTGAGTTTGAACTTGGAAGCCTATGGCTATAGCACACTTTCATGTGTATGTTTTTTTATTTTTAACTATTTGTCATGTATCTAACTTGCTTTGTAATCTGCTTATAATTTAATTACGTTTATCCAACTCTTAACTTTGGGATGAATGTCCCTTTGCTGTAAAAAATGAGCAGCGATCACAACCACGGTACTGGCCACCTTAAAACTTGGGCATGTTCGGATTCTAGCATGTTATAAAAAATATAAAAAAGCTTAGCTTTGCTCGTTAACGGAAACAATCGGGAAACAAAGGGGCAAAAGCCTTGTTTTGTTTAGATTGTAAAATATTTTCACATTTTTAGGAGGAATAAAGAAGATACGTTTTGAAAGAGACATCCCTCTATTTAAATAGGTGAGTTTTGATAGTGCTTTCTTGTTTGTTAGAGCTAATAAGACTTTGGGCCGTCTTTAGAGATCGATGAGATTCACACGTAGAGTTGCACCTGCATATTGCTATATGACAAATAAGGGTGAAGTATAATTTGTGATAAAGTAAAATTTGCATGCAGAGTTCTACTAGGACAAAAATATATTCTTCGAGAGGTTTAGTACAGAAGTAAGGGATGCAATTGCAATGATAAGCTTGGCAGCATTCTCTTACTCTAAGTAGCCTAAGTACGCATGTCAAGTCTGACAACTCATTATTCTAATTCTCAAAGAGAATGTTCATGTTCATGCCTTGCCATAAGACAGCCTGAGCAGCGGTGAAAACTGAAAACCATGTTCCTTTTCTGGCTTTTGTTCCTACCTAAGTTCCTTAAGAAGGCTCTTTAAAGGTCTAATACTTACACGGTTACGACTAAATAATCATTTCAGAACGGAGGGAAACCTGCCTAAGTCAGAGTCTGTTATGGTTTTTAAGACATGATCATTTGGCAAACAAAGGGCAATGCCAATGTCAATTCATGCTATTAGTCACAATTGTGAGGTATTCTCTATCCACTTTTATCTATCGCTTTTAAACAACGATAATTTGATACATTAAAAAATTAATATATTTGAACATATTTGAATCCAATATATTGATTTCTTAACATACCAAATTATCACTATTTTCCAAGATAATAGATAAAAGTGTGAGGATGTACTCTAACAACTGTATAAAGGCAATATGTAGTAATTAAAGTCCTATTTGTATAAAACTATAACTTAAGAAAGCATTGTTATTAAGTTATGAAACTTACTGAATTAGTTAGTCAGTTGTGTGGTTGTTAAATTAGTTTGCTGTTAATTACAGCACGTGTTTTCCCCTTGTATATAAACGCCGTTTCGTTCAGTTTAGTACAACTCAATTCATTTTCTTCCTCAAGCTTTGTTGTGATACTTGTGACACTTATACATGTACCGGAAAACATCAACAAAGAATTAAAAAGCAGCAAAACAAATGTAAAGAATTTTACTCTTTGTTCCTTGTACTGAACTGCAATAAGGAACAACAAACTATTCATTTAGTGTGCTTGGTTGGAATACTTTGCTAGTAAACATGAAATAAATTCATTTCAAAATAAATTAATTGAAACTTGCTTAAAATATTAGGATTTCTAAACCATATATTACTTAACAGTTTATATATAAAACTATAAATTGAAATCTAGAAGTACTGTAATAAATGTAAAGTATTCCAATTACAAATAAAAACTCTAATTACAAGGGTTCTAAACTTTTAACTGGATATGGAAAATCAAACAAACGATTATAGTTATTTTATTTCCAGTTAACTTGTTGCCTGAAAGGAAGATGAAGCTGTGAAAAACAACTCAATAGTTGTTGGAGGAGACAGGTAATTGGCAAGGCATCTTTTGTGGGAGAATTGGTAAAGGAGCTTCAAATTGAAGTACCTCCATTCCTTGGTTTATAGAGGGCCTGCATTTGCTATCTGGATTTGCACACCAAAGGCCAACAACCAGTAAGCATTCCATTTGCTGCACATCAAATACCTCACATAGCTTTGGGTCTGCAGCTACAAGCAGATTTCCCAACCCATAGAGCTCCCAAATCCACTCAACTAATGATACTTGAGAGCATTGACCCTCCATGTATTGGTGGTGAATGGTCTTCCTTCCACTAGCTATCTCCAACAAAACTATCCCAAAACTGTATATGTCTGATTCCTTGCTAGCCTTGCCTGTTTTCAAATATTTAGGGGCTATGTAACCCATTGTACCAGCAACTACTGTAGTTTGTGACCCTTTATCATGATCCATCAGCCTAGCTAAGCCAAAATCCCCAAGCTTAGCATTGAAATTTGAGTCCAACATTATGTTGCTTGATTTGATGTCCCTATGAAGCACACATTTTTCCCATTCTTCTTGCAGGTAAAGCAATGCTGAGGCCAAGCCCAGAGCAATGTTGTACCTCACCTGCCACGTCAACATGCTTTCTTCTCCAAAAAGATGAGAACATAAGCTGCCATTTGGTATGTACTCATATACCAGGAGGAGATCATTCTTCTTGTGGCACCAATCAGTGAGTTTCACCAAATTCCTGTGCCTCAACTGGCTAATAATCAACACTTCTGCTGCGTATTCCTTTGTCCCTTGTCTGGAATGTGCTGATATCCTCTTTATAGCAGCATAGGAGTTTGAGTCTTTCAAGTAACCTTTATACACACCACCAAAACCACCATGCCCAAGCTTCAGTGACTCTTCAAAGTTATTTGTTGCAGTTACCAAATCATAATAGCTTATCTTCTTCGGTCCAGTTCCCACCCGGAACTCATCATCCATGTTCAGATCAGAAGCGGTTTCTGAAGTGGTTCTTCTTCTTTTCCATTATTCATCTTCCATAACAACATGTGGATCAACCCTGATAAACTCACAGAGAAAACTATACCAATTCCTATTCCCTCCAACATTAACCTTATATCCTCCTTATAATCATCAATACTTTGTATACTTGTACTAAATGACCATGACAGCAGCCTATGCTCCTCATAATAACCTCCTGTTGCAGCTGATATGCCAACAATAACTGTCTCTCGTAAGTACCCTCTCAGATCAATGTTGTATGAAAGGTACTGTGTAGCTGGATCACCATTGGATCTGTAGCCAGTGAAAGCAACATTTAAATTACAACTTCTGGCATTGTATTCAATACTGCAGTTATAAACTTTCATTTTTGAAAGTGATAAATCTGTTCACCATTCTGCAAGTATATTAGAGCTCATGGAGTTGATATTCAAACCTACATGTGCACCATCAGGGTCCCAGTTGTTTGAGTAGGTGTCAAATTCCACTGCCACAAACTGGTACTCCATTTGGAGAAGTGTTTGGTTAGGATCCACACGGCCAAGGCCAAGGCCTCCAACCTTTCAGTTCTGGTACAACGCTACACTTTCATGTCTATATATTTACTATTTATCCGTCGTTCTCTTTTGTCATGTATCTAACTTCCCTTGTAGTGCATTTCTATCGACATTATCATGCCATGAAAAATGACCAGGTGTTACAAACCACTGTACTGTGTTGGTTTAATATTCGGAATCATAGCCTGTTATGATTGATTAGATACAAAATTAGCTGTGCTGGTTAACGGGAATATTAAGGAAACAATAGCATTGTTTTAATAAAAATTTAAGATGAGTAAACACTTTAGGAATAAAGAATAATAAAAGTTTTGAAAAGGACATCCCTCCATTTAGATGAGTTCACGCTGATGGTATTTTCTAAGATGTTAGCACTAATCTAATCAGCGCTTGTGCCGTCTCTCGAGAGTGATGATATTTCCCATAAGGAGTTATTTGTGCTAAGGTTAGCTAGCTTGTGTTGCCACTACACAGCCAGAGCAAAACCATGGTCCATTAATCTTGGCTTGTGTTCCTTGAAAAGTTTCTAAGCCAGGTTTCAATTTCATGGTCCCTAGCAAAAGAAATCATGTTAGGATTTTCCGAATTCGTAACTATTTTGGTTCGTCTATTTGATTTTATAAAATGAGTTGAGTGGATATATTATATTTTTCCAACAGTCCCTTAAACGTTTATATCAGAGTTACATTAGAGTTGGTGATGCTCCCTTGAACGTTCTCTAGAAACGGCAAATATGCCTTAACTTGGAGTAAACATGAAATGAATTTGCTGCAAATGAAATAATATGCAAATTGAGTCGGAAGTATTAGTTTTCAGAAAACATACATTACTTCAATATGATTTATATATAAATTGATCTCCTAAAATACTATAGTTTTCATTAAGTCGTGTAATTTTCTCCATTTACAATTGAACTGAACTCTAATTCCAAGGGTCCCAAACTGAACATGTGAAATAAAACTATGGCTCTTTCTAACTTGGGGCGTGACCTTGATGGTCCTTGGCATGCAGGCATAAAACAGAGGCATTGTAAAATTTGTTATAATTGCATAAGTCACCCAATATGAAAAAATAAAAATGATGAATTTAGGTTGGGCCCCAGATTTGGTATTGCAATTACTGTGTCATATTTAATCAATAAGTTTTAATAGAATGGTAATGAATATTAACGGATGGGTTGCATTTTATTAATAATATTATTATTTAAAAATATTATTTAATATTAATGATAATTATATCACAATTATAAATTAGTATATAATATTATTTTTGTTATTATTTATTATTAATTAATATTAAAAATAAAAATTATAACCTATACTATATATAAAAGGGATTGTCCCTTTAACTATTGTGAAAAATAAAAATAGAGAGAATAATAAAGAAGAAGAGAAAGAATAATACTATTGATAATTTCAAAGGTATTTTATATGGAGCATCTAAAGAGCTATTTATAGTAAAGAAAGAGATATAATATTATATCAAATCATGAAGAGATTCATTTAATCTAATCAAATCTTAACTAAATCAACTAAAGATATATATATTCTATAAATGAATAATATTTCATAACATTAACTACTTTTGGTGCATGAATTTATTATTTCCCAAAGTACTCATAATGTAAAGAGAAAGTTAAAAGAAGTTATAAAAAAATGAAAAAAGTTAAACAAATTCTAACATAAAAAAAGGTTAAAAGAGTAGATCAATTCAATTCACTAGTACTTAATAATATTGATTAATGATAATAATTAATATTTTTATATTAATAAGAGACATATATTACACAATAATCTTTATCAAATGAAGTACCTAGTGAAAGACATAATTATTATTAGCATTTGATTTCTATATATTACTTTCAACCAATAAAATTTTACTAAAATAATAAATCATAGAAAATAATTATTCATTATCACAACCATACATTATAAATTTTCATTTAAGTGAAATTTATTGATTTAAAGTGTAAAATTATTTTACATTATCCTGATAAAAAAATTAAAGGTTTAATTACTATAGAGGTTCCTATAGTTTTAGTCAATTTTTAATTAGGCCTCTATACTTTAAAGTTTATATAATCAAGTGCCCATATTATTCAAAAATTTTCAATCAAATTCCTATAATTTAAAAATTTGTAGTAAAGCCCCTATACAATATAAAAGTCTTTCAAGTCCCCATATATAGTACAAAAATTTTTTATCAAATCCTTATATTGTACAAAATTATAGAGACTTGATCATAAAACTTGTAAGTTATAGGAATTTAATTGAATATTTTTTATAGTATAGGGATTTGATCACAAATTATAAATTATAAGGACTTAATTGAAAATTATAAGGACTAGATTGAAAATTTTGGTAGAATATAAGGACTTGATTATAAATTTTTGAGTTATAGAGACCTAATAAAAATTTAAGTAAAACTGTAAGCACCTTTAATAATAATTAAATTATTATTGTTATTTAACATTAAAAAGAATAATTATAATAATTAATAATAATACTAACAAAAAAGTAACAGCATTTTTTATTTTCTAATTAGCTCTTATCCTCCATTTGTACATTAATAAACTTACTCTAACAAGTGTAATACCAATTCGGTTTAATTTTATTTATAATTTTTTGCTAAATATTCATATAAGATTAAAATTATTTATAATGATGATAGGAAAAATATTGTATCATATATATAATGTAAAGCGCTATATATATAATATTAAAAATATTAACAAATAATAAATATTATGGCCTTATTCTATTAGTACTTATTAATTATTATATTAGATGTTATCTCTATTATAAATAAGTTTAATATTAAGTAAATGCTTAACCAAATATTAATTTTTTAGGTTTGATAAAATATATTACTTATTCAATGTAAAATATGATTTTTTTTAAAATGCTAAATATTATAATTTTTATTAAATCAACAATTATGACATTCTCACCAGTATGACGCATATAGATATTTGTAGTGGCTTCAAAGAAGGAACCAATTCTTTAAATACTTTTTTCATCAATTTCAATAAATCTTAGGTGGATCTAAAGAGGTTGCAGAGCGTCTTCACTAGATAGTTATCATGTAAAATAAGGTAAACCATATTCTCTAAACTCATACTTAATTCAATACTTTTAATAATGCATAATTGGAATTCTAAAAATAGGTTTTTCAATAACATGATTTTCATAAACATGAAAATTTTAAAATCATAATAAATGGAAAATGGAAGTAATTGACTCTAATAGAATAATTCTAATCTTTAAGTATAGATAATACATACTATATGTAATCATTATAAATACAAATAAATAAATATTCTATTTAATAAATAAATTTAATTTTTATAAATTGATAATATAAAATTTTTTACACTATCATCTAATTAAATCATTCTATTTACATAACTTTTAAGTAATAGGTGTGAGACCTAATCATTTTTACTAATATATTAATACATAATTAAATAATAGTATAAAGTTTTTTTATATTGTCAATATATGAAAATTAAAATATTAATAAATAATATAGGAAATAATAAATATAAACAAAAAAAAAAGTAAAAACTCGGCGTGTATTTATATTACATAACAAGTACTTATGATCCACCAACTACTAATACACATGAGAAGTGTGGTCCAACAAATATTAACGTGACTTTTAAGGGTGGATTTAAAAATTCTCACTTTAATATTATATAGAAGACATGGGATGGATATAAAAATTCTCAAGTATTTCAACATTCCTCACATTTCCTTTACTGACACATCCAATCTTGTAAAATTGCCCATGTTAGAATCCTCCATAAACTAAATGATTACATTGTGTTTTATTTACAAGTTCCAGCTAACTTGTAGCCTGAAAGAAAGATGGAACTGTGAAAAACAATTAACTTGTTGCTGGGGGGAGATGGGCTAGCACTGGTATCTTTTGTGGGAGAATTGGTAAAGGGGTTTCAAAGTTTAGCACCTTGATCACTTGCCTTATAGAGGGTCTAGATGTGCAATCTGGAAGAGCACACCAAAGGCCAGCAACAAGTACACATTCCATTTGTTGCACATCAAATTCCCCACATAACTTTTGGTCTGCTGCTGCAAGGAGATTCCCCAATCCATAGAGCTCCCACATCCACTCAACTAATGTCCGTTGACCTACCATGTCATCGTGGAGCATGGCCTTTCTTCCAGTGGCTACCTCCAACAAAACAACCCCTAAACGGAATATGTCAGATTCCTTCGTAGCCTTGCCCGTGTTGATATATTCAGGGGCTAGGTAACCCAAGGTCCCTGCCATAACTGTAGTTTTTGACCCTTTCTCATGATCCACTAGCCTGGCCAAGCCAAAATCCCCAAGTTTAGCATTGAAATCGGAGTCCAACATTATGTTGCTTGATTTGATGTCCCTATGAAGCACACACTTTTCCCACTTTTCTTGCAAGTAAAGCAATGCTGATGCCAAGCCTAGAGTTATATTGTACCTTGTCTGCCAAGGCAAGATACTCTCTCCACCAAAAAGATGTGAATCTAAGCTACCATTTGGCATGTACTCGTATATTAGGAGTAGATCATTCTTCTTGTGGCACCAACCGGTGAGTTTTACCAAATTCCTATGCCTTAATTGGCTAATGATCTTCACTTCTGATGCATATTCCTTCATCCCCTGCCTTGAATCTGCTGATATCTTCTTTATAGCAGCATAGGAGTTTGAGTCTTTAAAATAACCTTTATAAACACCACCAAAGCCACCTTGGCCAAGCTTCTGCATCTCTTCAAAGTTTTCTGTTGCTCTTACCAATTCATGATAGTTGATCTTCTTTGGTCCAATGCTCATTCGGAATTCATCATCCATGATCAGATCAGATGTGGTTTCTGAGGTATTTTCTTCATCTTTTCCTTTATTCATCTTCCACAACAAAATATGCACCAACCCAGCTAAACTCACAGACAAGCCTACACCGATTCCTATTCCCTCCCACAATTTTCCGCGGCTTAACTTTCCTACCTTCTTAGGATTGTCATCAGTTTGTTGACTAGTGCTAAATGACCATGAGAGCAGTGTATGTTCCTCAAAGTGTTCTCCTGTTGCAGCTGATATGCAAACAAAAACAGACTCTGGTAAGTACTCTCTGAGATCAATGTAGTATGAAAGGTACAGTGTAGTCTTTGTTACCGGCTCACCCTTGCCATTGAATCTGTATTCAGTGAAAGAAACATGTAGATTATAACTTCTAGAATTATATTCAATACTGTAGTCATTAGCGAAATTCCTTTGGGAATAATCTATCAACCACTCTTCAAGTATGCTAGACCTCATAGAATTGATATTCACACCTACATGTTTGCGATCTGGTCCCAGATGTCCGAGAATGTGTCAAACTCCACTGCCTAATATTGATAATTGAGAATTGTTTGGTTATCCACAAGACCCATGCCAAGGCCTCCTCCTTTGAGTTCTGCTATATCCTTTGCATTGGTGAGGTTTGGGCTAGCTAGGAAGAATGCCAAGCCTTCACCATGAGGAGACTGATTTGAGAGACCAGAAAAGGAAAATTTGGTGGTGAAGTTTCTTAGTTCCTTTGTGCTATTGTCCCAAAGGATCAGTTGTTTGGGGTATGTGACTCTCCCAACACTCCCAACCCAGCTGCTGTTTCTGTCCAAGGTGTTCTTTGTGAGTTGGATCACGGAACCTGAAATAGAAGCATGCCCTTCCCGCTTTATATCAGCATGAGTAAAGTTGGCTGAGCATTTGCAAGAGGGATTATCAGGAGGAACAAGATGGTTCCCATTGCATAACAGAACAAAGGGCTTGTTGCTTGGAGACCAAAAAAATGGCAACCATAATCAGCCATTTGCTAAGTGAGAGTTGAGTTTTATTTACTTTCATGTTATATGTTTTCATCACTAGACATTTATCTAACTTACATTGTAATTTGTCTATATTGTGAAGAATGTTGCTACGTACATGGGTCATCATGTCACCAAAGACGGCTATATTCGGCACTATAGCATGTTATAACTTATAACTACCTGGAAACAAATTTAGGTGTGCCAGTTAACGGTAAAATTCACGCAGAAGCAACAAATGGCAAAAGCGTTGTTTTATTAAAAGTTAAAACGAGTAACCATTGTAGAAAACAAGAAATTAAGAAGAGAAGATTTGAAAGACACAACCCTCCATCTAAATGAGTGCATTTTAATTGTATCTTCTGAGAAGAATAGAATGGGTGCTATATCAGTGGCAGTTCCATCTCTAGAGACTGATGTTAGAGAAATTCTTAGATATTTCTAGAGTAAAAAATTTATCACACGTCATTCATCAATTAACACAATAGAGCTATTGTATTAAGAAATGTCGAGAATGTAACAACAGCGATGATCCACAGTACAGATGCCTTCATTGATAAATAGTAGTACACAACATAACCTTTTGAGTAAATTATACTTAAGCTCCTTTAAACTCACACTCCTTTAGTTGTCCAATTTATACTCATACCTCCTCTACTTATCAAATTTTAAGTATTTATATTATACCTACATCCCTCACTAACAACAGGTTAATAAACTTAACAGAATGATATTTTTGTGGTATTAATTATTTCTAATTAATAAAATTACAAAAATACCCTTACTCATTCTCTCCATTAATTGTGAAAAAAGCCTAAATTCCCATCTCTCTCACTTGCTCGAAAAAACAAGATAGTGAGTGAAGGTATTTTTATAATTTTATTAATTAAGAACAGTTAATATTATAAAAATATCATTTTGTTAAGTTTACTAATGGTGCTCTATTAATGAGAAGTGTGAGTATAATATAAATACTTAAAATTTGACAGTATAGAGCGTGAATGTAGGTTACAACTAGAAGAGTATGAATTGTATTTCTACAAACTTGATGAATGTAATTTATCCAACATTTTCTTTTACTTTAAAAGCATTGAAGAATTTCTAATGATATTACATATGCTCTATTAATCCTTGATTGTGTTCCCCAAAAGTTTTTCTCAACTCCATGGCAGGTCTGTTGTCCAAAAAAAAAAAAAAAGCCAGGTTTCACGGTCCCAAACTAAGGAAATCATTTAAGAATTTGAGGAGGATTTTATCAAACTACCAGTCTCAACCCAAATTGGGTGAGCAATTTTTAAGACAACAAAAAAAACAAAAAAAATAAAAAAATTATTCTCGAGCCAACAAGGTGGGCACAATTTATACTCCAAGGACGGTCCAAAATTTATGCCCCACGAGAATATGTGGGTTTGAATCCTCTGACCGATGCCAAGACCAATATATAATTTCTCTGAAAAATTCCTGAAGAGGTTGGGAGTCTATCCTGCCTTTGGTGGAATACTAGTGCATAGCCTCATCTAAACTTTTGTTTACTCTGATTGTTCCCTATTTTTGTTTGTACAATATTTTTCCCTATTTAATTGAGTTCCATTGTTTACTTCCATAGTGCTTTTTATTTTGGTTTGTGGTTATCTTAATTACAGGAAGGGCCTTCACTGCCACCATGTAACATAGAATAAGCACGGTGATAACTACAAGAATTTCGGTCTAAAGAACTGGATATTTCTGTCACTTAAACTTAGAAATCCTTATCATAATAGTGAAATTCTGTAAACCACACAGTTGAAACCAAGAAAAATTAGCGGAAATTCTACACAATAATTTCATATTTTAATTTGTGGTTATATCATGTACGTCATTTTGGGACTATAACCGTATATATATATATATATATATATGTTACCTTGCTGGAAGTTGCTCCACAACAACTGTTTGAAACGTACAAAACTAAAGATTCTCCACCTTATTTCCCATGCCGGTTGCATCGTTGTGATTTCAGCCAATCATCACTCATGGTCTTCACCGAAAAAGGCAAAAACACCTCAAGCTAATATTTTAGCTAATTAAATGAATGCAAATACTTTAGACTAAAAGATGCTAATGTTGAGATAAAAAGTGGGTTGGCCGTTCTCTTCTGTGTCGCCGCCGCTGTGATGAGGCACATAGGTTGTGGCCGCGCGAAGAGGGTTGGGTGAGGACAAAATTGAAATTTAAAACTATATTATTATTTGATAAAATAATGTTATGCAAAGGCATAAAATTTTCATGTATCACATTAACACTTAGGCCATCCTTTTCACACTGCAAATTTAGTTTAGCAGTGGGTCAGGGTGTTAAAACTCACTAATCACTATCACAATTTTCACTTGTGTACATAAAAATTCTCTCGTGATAATTGTGTTTTCTCTATTACTAACGAAGATGATACAGAAGAAAAAAGTGCTCTTATTGCTGGAGGAAGATAGGTTGGCACTGGCATCTTTTCTGGAAGAATTGGCAAGGGTGCCTCAAATTTAAGAACTTGAATCACTTGCCTTATAGAAGGCCTGAACGTATAATCTGGATGAACACACCACAGGCCAACACCTACTACACGTTCCATTTGCTGCTCATCAAAGTTACCACATAACTTTGGGTCAGCTACTTCAAGGGACTTTCCCATTCCATAGAGCTCCCAAACCCACTCAACCAGAGTTATTAGACCCCCCTTGGATTCTAAACCAATGGGTTTCTTTCCACTGACATCTCCAATAGCACAACCCCAAAGCTGTATATATCAGATTGCTTAGTAGCCTTTCCTGAAGCAATATATTCTGGGCCGATATAGCCCCTAGTCCCAGCTATTAGTGTGGTTGTTGAGCCTTTCTCATGATCCACCAGCCTAGCCAAACCAAAGTCACCAAGCTTAGCACTAAAGCAAGAACCCAACATTATGTTGCTTGATTTGATGTCCCTGTGAATCACACACTGCTCCCATTCTTCTTGGAGCTATAGCAATGCTGAGGCCAAGCTCAGAGCTATGTTATATCTTACTGGCCACATCAAGAGACTTTTTCCCCCATATAGATGGGAATCTAAGCTTTCATTTGGCATGAACTCATATATGAGTAGTAGATCATTCTTCCTGTGGCACCAACCTACAAGTTGTAACAAATTCCTATGTCTCAATTGGCTAATGATCTTCACTTCAGTTGCATATTCCTTTATTCCCTGTTTGGACTCTCTTGATATCCTCTTGATAGCAACATGGGTTTTTGAGTCTTTCAAATAACCCTTATACACACTACCAAAACCACCTTGTCCAAGCTTGTTTGACTCCGCAAACTTGTTAGTTGCACTTGCCAGTTCATTGTAGGAAAACCTCTTGGGTCCCGAGCCCTTTTGGAATTCATCATCCATGATGAGATCAAAAGCTAACTCTTCTTTTTTTCTCTACTTCTCTTCCACATTGAAGTACAGACCAAAATTAACAAACTCACAATCACACCTATACCAATTCCTAGCCCCACCAACCATCTTAACTTGATCCGTTTTTCAGAAATGGGACTGGGAATTGTTGGGGCCGGTGTGGGTGTTTCCGGATTTGGGACAATCCCATGACCTTGTAAACTTGAATTAAATGACCATGAAAGCAAATTATGCACCTCTACCAACCTTCCTGTAGCTGCCGAGAAGCCAACAATGACCTGCTCTGGTAAGTATTCTCTCAAATCAACCTTGTATGATACGTATTCTGGTGGTTGATCATCAGTGTACTCAGTGTATGCAACGCTCAAATTAAGAGTGCTTGAATTGTACTCAATGCTGCAGCTATAAACTCTCCTTTCTGCAATATTCGCCAACCATGGATTAGTTACATTAGATTTCATAGAGTTGAAATTCAAGCCTACATGAAGGCCTGAAGGGTCCCATGAATTTTGGAAGGTGTCAAACTCCACTGCCATGAATGAGTGCTCAGTTAAATGCAACACTTGTTTGCCATCTACAAGGCCAACGCCACCTCCTTCATGAATATCCTTTAGAACTGGGAGCTCGGGATCAGCTAAGAAGAAGGCCATTCCATCTCCATAATAAGGCTTATCTGAATGAATAACAAAGGAGAATGTGGTAGTGAAGTCAGTGAGCTGTCCAGAGCTCTTATCCCAGAGCTGCATCAGTGTATTACTCGTGACTCGCCCGGCACTCTCATTGTTGCTTTGGTCCGTGGTATTCTTGGTGATTTGGATAACTCCTGGTGGTACAATAGCAGCATCTCCTCCCAGGGTGACATTACCACTTTGAAAACTGGTGTAATTGAATGATAGTGGATTTCCAAGAGGCATTATCTGGAGGAAGAAAATGGTTCCCATTGTATAACAGAAAAGGAGAGTTGGGGTATGAAAACCAATAAGCCAAGAAGCCATCTTAAAGGAGAATTTTGAGTTCAATTTTTTTCTGGAACACTGTCATATGAAGGACTCACCAATGTTAATGGTTGCTAGTTGGATACTTGGATTTATGTTTTCATGTGTTTCTGATTATATTTTTACGCATTTAATTGAGTTCAATACTTTCATATTACCTTTTATCGTGGATTTTATGATTGTCTTGATTCCAGAAAAGACCTTCACTGCCCACCATGCAACATAGAATGAGCACGGTGATAACTACAATAATTTTGGTTTTAAGAAATGGATACTTATGTTCTGTCACTTGAACTAAGAAATATTTTGCACTTAAACTGAGAATTATCTTGCATAATGATAGTGATATTCTGTTAGCCACACTTGAAACCAAGAAAACTTAGTGGAAATTTCAACACAGTAATTTCTTCTTTTTATTTTTTTGTTATTTAATTTTTTTTATGCTATTTTAGGATTATACCTGTGTATGTATGAACAGATGCCTCCTTGCTGGAAGTTCATCCGTAGCTCTTGTTGAAATCCCATTAAACTCAAGATTCTCCACCTAATAATCCATGCGGGCAGCATCGTTTGGGGTCTTGACTAAGAAAGAGCACCTCTTTCCACTGTTTTTAATTAAATGAATACAATTATGTTAGGATTATAAAGATACTTTTTAAAAGAGAGACAAGATATTACTTCCAAGTATCAAATTAAAATTAAATGCTCGTTGACGTTTAGCCTTTAGAATTCGGCAGCAAAAGACCGGCGTGTGTCTCTGTCTATTCAAGTTGCTACTTGATTTAACAGTGAAACCTACTCTTGCAGCAATATTTGGCATCATTAGAGATTAAAATCTCTTGCAAATATGCCTTGTGCTTAACTAGTCTCCGGATATATAACAGTTTATGCAGACACCCATTAGATGTGTTTGGCTTGACTTCTGTTGGAACTTTATAAGCGTAGAATAAATTTTATGCGACAGCACTGTCATCTGAGGTTAAATGAAAAATACGTTGTCAACATTGAGACTTCTTATTGCGCCAACACTATATACTGGTAAGATTTGAACATATTTATTAGCATCTCCATTTCTCCTAATACGTTGATCATAATATAGAATTGATGATGGTTTATTTTATTCAAGCATCAATTGAAACTGCAATGGTATATGGACTTCTTATATTTAGAACTTTAGGGTATGGATCGGAGGGCTGCGTTTAATGTTACATAGCGATAATGATATATAGTAGTGTTCCGGTTAATGGAAAGTTCGAAACAAGTGTAAAGTCTTATGTGAAAGCATAATACAAGGACTTCCCGAAAATGTAAAATCATTCCTTATCCTTGGTGGTTGCTTATTGAAGGTGATAGAATGAAGTTTCTGCTGGGACTAATGTTTAAATGATGGTTTCGTCATCTTAGAGAAGAGGTGTATTGTTTCCTATATGATGTCCAGAGAGATTTCTTTCTCTTGCACTTGTACATCTGAAGATGACATCATTTATAAGTAAAGAAGTTTAATATGATGGGTACAGCAGGGTTAGGAGAGTACTGTCATGGCTCCAAACATTGGTAAGGGGTCTTCTAACAAGTTTGTAAGACGCTTTTGCCCCATGTCCAATGAAGAAATCAATATTGGAGGAGAGGATAAAAATGTTGCAGCCACATTAACTGGCCAAATTAACAAAAATGTCTTTCGTTTAGACTCATGACCAAAACAAAAAAAAATGAGCCTCACGACTGTTGGATGGGTTTCCCTCACAAGTGCGACCCACAACAAATCAAAGAGTAACAAAATAAAAGAAAGTTTGAGGGAAAAAAAAAAAGAAAAGAAAAGGCTTGTGAAAGCCACGTAAGAAACAAAAATGCTAGAGATAGAGAACGAGAAATAGCGCCGCGGACAGAGAAGAAGAAAAAGGAAAATGCAGTGTGCAGACTGGCAAATATGTTTTATTTCTCATAAAATTTTAGTGTATTGTTCCTAATGTTATGCTAATTACTTTGGTATGTATAATCTAATTATTTTATTGTCTTCTCTAATGATTGTTTTGTAATATACATAGTATGGAGTTATATGGTTGAATTTCATTCATTAGGTGAGTATTCTGTTAATTGTTGAGATCCTAATGTTCCTAAAGAAATTTATATTCTCATTTATCAAAAGTGAAACTTTTTGCTAGATTAGGTCCTATGAGTTTTTTGTCTCTCTAATTTAAGGATTCCTACATTAAAAATTCTTATGTCTCTTATTTTATTTTTTTGTCAAATTATTATTATGTTATCTGGAGTATTTTCGATACTCTGCACAATGGAGAAAATATTTGTTGAGTTGTTTGTTGATAACAAATTTATTTCAAAGGTTTGGCAAGAACAAAGAAGGTAGGTGGCTCTTTCCTCTTGATTGTAATCGAGAACCCCTCCAACTCAATGGGGGCTTTGAAACTGATCCTCCATTTTGGAATTCTACCTACATAATCTATAGTAGGATTTTTTAAAAACAGTCCAAAACAATCTCTTGGACTGAGAGTATACAGACAGGAATAATACTTTGACTAACATGTGAACAAGTTTAGAAAGAATGAACACAACCACACCCCAAAAGCAGCTCCTAACTTATGCTCCTAATTTATAATAGATCTTCATCATGATTGAGGCATAATATGGCTGGCTAGCTAATCGAAATGGTAACCTCCAAGGCTTTGTTCTAAGAATTCACTTTAGAAGGATGAGAAAAGAAGAGGGAGGTATTGGAAAATTTTAACATGCTTAGGAGTTTTTATTTAAATAGAGAGAGTAGAGTATTATTCTCCCTTATTTATTGGTTCTCTATTTTGGAGAGTCTTGATTCCCTCAATCAAGAGAAAGACAAACCCACCAAATCCTTTCCTTTTCTTATCTTCAATATCTTCCTTTTTCTTTTCACTTCAAACCCCTTGCAAAACTTAATTTGCAACTTTCTTGCTTGACTCAGAATTGTAACGATTGAAAACCTTAAAAGTTACGTAAATTCTACCTGGCTTTGAAACTAAAGATTAGCATGCTCTAGGGATAACTTGGTTCGGCTGAGTTAAGAGTTTGGTTGAAGAAGTTAAGGGATGTTTTAATGTGATTAGTACTGTTAGATACATCATCACTTCTCTTCAAAAGCTTTTTGAAATTTTTTTCGTCATAGATTCGTTTGAATGCAGAACAACTTAATCCAAATACACTTTAAACTCACGATTACATGTTAATTTTAATATAATTAATCAATGGAGGGTCAACGATACTTTTGTAGATCTACTAGAAGTGAAATGCTAGAAAACAATCTATATCGTCGGCTCCAATGTGAATATACAAGCTTCTTCGTTTTCGACACCCAAAACCAGGACACATGCAAGTATGTAAGTACTCTGTTCGTTTTAAAATAATTGTCAAAAACTAATATATTAAGAAAACACAAAAAAATCTTGATAAATATAGAAAATTATATAAGGTGACAAAACTATTTGTAGTAATTACTTAACTAATACATTTATATTAATTAATGGTATGAAGGAAGAAAACAATTAATTCTACCTAGATATTGTACATAGACTTAGATTTTGAAACATGAAATAGTTAAAAAATAATAATTATTCTAAAATGTAGGAAGTATATGCTCTAGTTTGTATGACTTTCGATGCTTCATATGTCTCAAAAGTATACGTATATAATCTATTCTCAAATATTGTACTCTCTTCGTCTAGTCTCATATGTAAAGTTTTTGAGATCTTTTATTTTAAGGTCCCATTTGATACTAATATTATAAAGCCAATTTTATTCACATATGAAAGTACAATGTTATACGGTCAAACCATATTTATCGTATAATTATGGGATTAATTTATCAAGTTTGATCCCAAGTGACCCTATAACATTGCATGATAGTGTTGTTTTTACTAATCAATCATAAATTAACCCTAACTTACTTTTATATGTCAACATTTGCCCCCACCACCACTGATTGCAACCCACCTGTCACCATTAACCCCATGACCCCCACTTTTTGTCCACCACCGATCATGTGGTATACCAAATAGTGGATAATAATATAAAAACTTATACAATGAATTTTTTATATTATGTTATTAAATTTTGAACTATCATATCTAGTCCTATCATGTCTAATACTATCAGGCTTTATCTATACGATGCATCAAACATGACCTAAAAAGTCTAATTTTGATACATTGATAGTATAAAATTATTTTATATTGTCATTTAATTAAATCCCTTATTTTGCATGACTTTTCAAGTAGTGAAAGTGAAAAATTAACCATATTTACTGATGTGTCATTATTTGATTATACATGGCTATGTAAAACTTTTTTATACTATTAGTATATTCAAATTAAATCCTTATTTTAAAATATTTGTCCATTAAAAATATCAAAAAAAGCATTAATTTTTTACCAATATTATCCTTAGTCTAGTTAATTTTATTTAATTACCTTAATTAATTGTATTTACTTTTTTATTTTTTAAGAAATGATCTTGTCCACCTATACAACTTTATACTATTACTAGCAACGTATAGACAATATTTTCCTTTTTTTCGGTGCATAAGGTGTAAACAATATTGATTATTTTTTTCAACTATATTCCTATTAAATAGTGGAAAAAAGAGCAAGTGAAAACATATTAAGAGATTATTAAAGCAGAGAATAATAGTGAGAATAATTTTGTGAAATATAACTAAATTTTTCTAACATTAAGATTTTCTCAATTATTTACCTAATTCATGTGCATATTTAAATTGAACAATTATTTACAAACGGAAATATATATGTATACTAGCTATTAAAACTTAAAAGTATATTGAACAGTTCAGGCTTAACTAAAGTGTAGTCAAGCACACAAATGAAATGGCTCCTTCTTAGGATCTGAAAGAAAAGGGTATGCAAATCCAATAACCTTCACAGCTTGCTCAAATGACCCATACTGTAGAGATCCTCGTACAGGTAGTTAACCATAAAAAATCCCGCAGTTAGTTAACCACCAACAACTATGTCCTTTGACCTTTTTTGGGAATTGTAATATCTAGCATCTAGTAATAATTAATGTGACATCTGATGCCACTGCCTACAACTGAAGCCTGAAGGCATGTTTAAGAATTCCTTTTTATAACATAGTAGTATTTTTAAAAAATATTATCTCAAAAAATTTTCTATGATTTAAATTTTTCAAACCCATTATTACTAACCCACTCTTGATCGCTTGATCACATATAGGTTTAAGATTTAAATTTATGTTCTATTTTCTTATCTACAATCTTTGTCTCTCAATAAAAAGAACTAATAATTCAGAAAAGAAATGCATCTCCCCTTAAAAAATGCCCGTATTAAATTGGGAAAACGTACTTTTTTTTTAAGGGAAAGGGAGATTATTCAGAAGTCAATATCAAGTTTGCAATTGCCAATTAAATAATAAAAAAAACCTATCATATCCCAAGAATTAATAAAATATTCTTGCATGTTTTTTAAACAATTAATACATACTCTATAAACATGCACAATTACTCATTAATATTTATAAATTATAATATATAAAATCTAATTAAACAAGTGTTTATAGAATATGCTTTAAATGTGTTTCAGAAATATGTCAAAATTTCTCCCTATTTTGATGCGATTTCCCAAGTTGGAATCATACAATAAATCAGGGCAAGCTAAGCCATTTACAGTGTGTTTGGAAAACCAATAGGAAGGCTCAGAATCAATTTTGGAGTTGCAAAATTGATTTTGTCAATTTTTTAACATGTTTGGTTTTTCAATAAGATACAATTCTAGAATTGATTTTGGATCTAAAATCAATTCTAGTAGAAGTAAAAAAATTATTACTTTTAGGTTGTAATGTTTATCAAAATCACTTCATATATTAATTACTAAGCATAAATCACTTTGTTTTAAAATCAATTATAATAAAATCAATTTTAAAAAATTCAATTCTAACTAAAATTAATTCTGTAACAGAACTAAACACACACTTAGTTGTTGACGAACTATACCTATCATTGTTGATAATTGACACTTGGACAGGGTCTTTGTTGGAGACATTATTCCGAAGGCTGTACTTTAATCGCAATCCTTAAACAAATAGATTTTGGTTAGTTTGAACACAAACAACCCAGTGATTGTTTAACGAGACAAAATATATCTTCATTGGACAACAAATCTTTTTCACGTGGGCTAGGACCAATTAACTGCAAGTTCCTAAAGAGTCGTACACAGTCCGGATATAAAAAGGAGGACATTTTAGCTTCAAGTCCCATTTAGCGGTAAGCACTGTGGACATGGCATTGTAGTCTTACGTATTTATAATTGGTATTTCACAGGCTGATAATATTAATGTCATAAAGTCGAGCCTCTCGCTGCCTAAAATGCAGCCTTCCACTTTGAAATTCGGAAAATCCACAGTATTATGTCAGTGTTGTACGGAATGTTCCCCATTGCCACAAGCTCGATGAAGGGCAGTGTGAGCACCATAATTAGTTCACTTAAAGTACTTCTTACTTCTTGGTTCTTACTTGCAAACTTTCACATCAGATATAACATTTCTCTCTGGCACATATATATAAAATATTTATTTCACCTCAACTTATGCATAATTTAATATTCACTTACGTCCACATTAGTATATATAGTATCAAATATAATACTTTTACAATTTTTTCAGATTTAATTAGCCTTCAAGGAGCTGAGTTAAAAAACAATTATGATCACTTCAAAATCTAGAAATGTTGCATGATCAACCAAAATTTTTTGTTAGGTATAGTTTCTATCAAGTAGTGTTATTTAAACATTCACTTTTGGATGTAGTGATAGTCCCCAATTATCCAAGGGTGAGTATGTTCAAATATCATTTCTAGTTTTTAAATTAGTTTAATGTTAAAACTTGTATAGTTGACCACGTTCCCTGATTGCATGCAAGGGAGTTTTGAGGTGTTTATTGGAGACTATTTTTTAGTTTGAATATGAAATTTTAGAATATCATTTTGCAAGTTAACTCAACTAGTGTTATTAAACTGATTAGATAGCATAGTTCAGGGAATCATCATAGCGCACTTTACAATTTCTTTTTTTTATGTGGGAAATCTAGTCTTATTAAGAATATAAATTCGCAAATAGGAGAATGATCAAAAGTTAAATCAAATAGGTCCTTCCTCTATACATCAGATCCATTAAATAAAGTATAAGATATAAGTGCATCAGCCACTTGGTTGCGTTCCCTAGGAGCAAAACTACAATCAAAATTAAGAAGAATAGGAAAAAATATTTACGACTATTGACCTTGCGAGAGATAAGTTAGGGTTCCATTAAAGACTTTATTGATAGCATTTCTTGAATATCCTTCCATAGTGCACTTATAAAATTTTCTTTTTATGTGGGGAATCTGCTCATATTAAGAATATAAATTCGCAGATAGGAGAGAGGCCAAAACTTAATTCAGGTGGGTCCTTCCTCCACACATCAAATCTGTTAAATAAAGCATAAGTTGCAAGTGCATCAACTACTTAGTTGCATTCCCCAAGAGCAAAACTACAATGAAATTAAAAAAACAAGAAGCATAGCAAAAAAATATTTAAGGCTATTGAACTTATGAGAGAGATAAGTTAGGGCTTCCATCAATAACTCTATTAATAACATTTCTTGAATATCCTTCGAGGCATACAGATTTGAGCTATTTCTTGATCAAAGAAGAGACCTTCTCTAATAGTGAACACTTCACCCCTTTTCGGGAAGAAAGCCACTCCCATACGCCACCTTCCCAGCCGCAAAACTCCCTTCTTTGTTGTGCAAAACCAACCACTAGCCATAACATCTGATAGCTTCATCACTAGCACAATCCTAAATTTGTTGTTTAATGATTATAAATTTATAATATTGGAGGTTAGTAGGTGTGCTGATAAATTAGCTAAGGAAAATCATAAATGTAACCTTTAGGTACTTCCTTCTTTGATAGACTTCCATTTTGTGTCTCAGTTGATTTTTTTACGAATACTATTTGTTATATTAGCGGTCAATTTGTTATTGTGTAACATTTTCTTTGAACTTTAAGTCCTTATATGAATAAAAAATAATAATAGTTGGCCATATTTTTAGGGAAATAGACAGATTATTTAAATTTGTGCAGAAAATATTTAATCTAAACTCAAGTGCAATCCATTGATACATTAGGTTTTACCTCTTAAAACTAAGGGCGTGTTTGTTTCAACGGATGTATTCACTTTCTCGGGAATGTGACAATGGGAGTGTAAGATTCTCATATTTGGTAGACGGTTTGAAAAAATATTATCGGGTAACATTCCTAGTAATTAAAACTAACCCATTTTCATTTCCACCATTCACCTTGGAAATATTCCCATGGGAAGGGAATGTTAATGTAAAAGTCTCTCATGGGAAGGCATTAGGTTAGGGGATCCCAACATGGGAGAGATCCAAGATAATGAGTCAAGTAAGAAAACCATATAAGGAACCGAATACCACATGATGCAATCTTCCATCTTATATATATCTCACATACTCCATTCCTAACTAATGTGGGAGTTCACCTCTCATACTTGAAACCCAACAATCTCTGCCCAAGTGTGAGGCCTAACACAATTTGCTCCTTCAATGAAAGCTTAAGTATTCAATGGTATTAATTAACCCACCATTCCTCCAATAATCCCCCAAGCTGAATTCAAACATCGACTCTAATATCACTTGTTAGGAAAAATGTCCTTCCCCCTTGAGAATTACCCTTAAAGATGGAGAAATAAAAATAAGAAGAATAATCACAACATAATACTTAACGTGAAAAACTCCAAAACTAGAAGGAAAAAAAAAAACCATAGCCACTGTAAAATGATAGCTAGAGAATAACACTATGTGAAGATTCTTACAACCATAAACTTCACTCTCAAACACCTCATCGGCCCCAGGACACCCACACTCTCCAAAGCAAGTTTCTAAACTATATCTCATAACACTCTAAGACAAGAGTACAAAGAAAAAAAAAAGTCGATACAAGCTAAGCTTAAAGTGTTTTTTCGATTGGCACAAGTTGAAACAAATAATTGAGTCCATATATATAACCTTGGCCTCCCTTTATCCACTTGCAATCGTAGGTGATGTAGGACTTGTTCCAAGAAGCTTCCTCCTCCCCTTTCATTCTTGAGCGATGTGAGACGTCTTCCAAGATGTAATTTTATTTCAATCAACCTCAATAATCTCCATCTTGATTGAAATGAGCACATCTTCAGCTTCCATTGTCTACACTGACAATTATAGTTCAAAGAACTATCATACTCCACCATAAAAAATGCATATTGATCACTTGGAATTTGATAATTCCAAGAATTTCACATTGACACATGTCAAAAGCACGTTGAAAAATTTATGGTGCAACTTCTACATTGGCTTTTCCTATAAGTTCTTCATCATCGACATAACCCACCAGACACCTTGCATCTCAACACCAACCAATGTCTATGTGGATCTGCTAACATCACCTATATAATCCCGCCACACACCTTGTATAAATGCCAATCACTGTCGTGTGTAATCGTAGACCTGCTAGCAACACATTTTTTTTCATGTATGTGTAATCCTTATTGTATCACGACATCCTTTACTTGAATTTATCACAAGCCAAAATCACTTATTCCATCAATTTCTCTATCCAACCATATATTGGTATAGTGTACGCTAATTAATTGTAAATCGTGCACAAGGAAGGTTTACAGGAAAGAGAGGTCACAAACAGACACACTTAAGTACCAAGTTTTTTATAACTAGAACCTTTTCAAAATAACACTCATACAGGAGCACACTTCCTTACAGCAATCAACTATGGATAATTCTCAACCAAGTATTATACTTTTCTTCTAATGTGGAAGATCAGACAATACTACAACCACATAGCATAATAAGAACGTATCCCATCCAACGTGGGAGAGATTTAAGACAATGGACTAAGTGAGAAAACCATATATGCGGATTGAACACCACACCTTGATCCAAAATCTCAAGGCGATGAGTACACCTCATATAATCCATTCCTATCCGATGTAAGACTTCATCTCTCACACTTGAAACCTAAAAGAAGGGAATGTTAACACTGGAAAGTAAAAATACCATATTGTTCTTAACCTTAAATCACCATAAATGTTGACAGAGCATTGCCGCCAACACAAGACAACTCTAGTCTAGATCGCTGTCATGTCGGACTAGTGCTGCCAAGCATGGATCATTGTTGCCGATGTTTGAACCCATTTCGCGCCACCATTTTCCCTTGGCAATAGCAATACCTAACAAAAAAAAGTTTAGCCAAATTTTCATCATTTCCCTCATAAAATCCTTCAATATTACCTATAGAACGATTGTCTCATATATCAAGTAGTGAATGGTTTCTAAAATTAGGAACATTCTCTAAGTAGTAAAAAAGTAAATTCAATCAATTAAAACTAAAATATGTAAAACAAAAATTTTAAATCTCTGAAATATTAACATAGTAGATAGGTGACTGTACGAGTTGGATGGATATTGAATTTGAGATGCTTGATTGTTCCAACTTCCAAGACCAACGATATGAAGAAATTATTAGTAGAAAGAGACATTGGAAAAATAATTTAGTATTCTCTTCATATAGAAATGGTCATTCTTTCCTATTTGGGAAACCTTATTAAGTCCGAAACAAGTTGTTCCTAGTTTAGATAACCCAATTAGCGGTTAGTCAGTCCGAGAAGCAGTCAAATTAACAAGAAGTTGCCCAGTCAGCTGCATGTGAGATGTTTGATAGTTTTTTGAATTCTTCAACTTTATGGTAGCAGCTGGCAGATCCTCTGACCAGAGAGCACCCTAAGGCTAAAACCACCTCGATGTGAGTTCCACCTGCTGGAATTTGATCGGTTGGTGAGCCAACAATAGCCTTTGGACCACGTATAAAACAAACAACAGTGTTAAAACTAATTAGTGCGTTGGAATTTTGTTTAAATAAAGTATCCAATGAGATAGGATTGATTAATATTTGCATTAATATTAATGTATATATTAATGAATGCATCCCGATTCAAACAAAAAATAGTAGTCCAGAAAGGTCATATGCTTACACCGCCAAATTACTTGTCGGAGTATTTATCTATATTCTATATTTCTGGTCTTGTTCAACATTTTAAGCTTCCTTCAGTTGGATTGATCGCAATAAAATGACAAGCTCTTTCTAGAAAGGTTGCCATAATAACTACTGATGAACAGAACTGTAATAAGTGTGTGTTAGTGGCATTAATCACATACTTAGATAGCCGGATTCCTTTTGCATCATGTGTGTGGGCTTTACCATCACATGATCAAGTGGAAATATTGATTGCTCTAGAGTTGTTATTGGAAAAGTTTCAGTAACAAAATTCTATTAAGTGACACTCCCTATGTTTCTTTCTATCTGTTTAAAAAAATAAATAGATATTCTACTCCATCCATTAATAATATAAGTCTTTTAAAGTTATGCACGAGGATTAAAGTGATAATTGAATTTTATTGATCTTTTAAAACAATAAAAGTAAAAGATAAAATACCATTTATTATTCATCATAAATTATCTTTATATTAAATAATCATATCCATATCCAATTCTCACCTATCATAAATATTGGAATAAAATGAGCAAAAAATAATTAATATTTTCTTGAAATGTAAAAATGGCTTATATTTTGGATCAAATAAAAAAAAGACTTGTATTTTAGACCAAACAAAAAATAAAAAATAATTTATATTTTAGATCAGAGAGAGTAAAACATAATAAATAAATTTTAATAATAGTATAAAATTGTGTAATGAATAAGACGGCCTCTATTTAAAAAAATTTAGTAACAATATATCACTCAAAGTAAGTGAATACAATTAATTATGATATGACCAGTATTGATAGAAAAATTAATACTTCTTTTTATATGATAAATAGACATATGCTTAAAAAAATCTCAAAAAATTGATGAATGGACCGGAAATGGAAGAGTATAAAGTGTAACTTTTTGGCAAATTGATTAGCCAACTAGAAAGAAGGAAAGAACAATAAATTCAACGGGAAGTTGAATAAAAAAAAAAAACAATTTACAAATTCACACTCATCTCACTGCCTTAAAATATGAATAACATATTATGATTTAGTCTTTAAAATCAAATTCATATTAATTTAATCTCTTAATAAAAAATATTTAGTCTCTAATAAATCATATAAAGTAATTATGATTTAGTCGCAAAATAAAAATTTCTATTAGTGATGTCCTCACAATTCATACGTTAAACAATAGTTTTTTAAAGACTGATGAAGGAATATATTTAAGTTCAAATAAGTATTTATTTTATATATAATTTTTATCTGAATTTATTTTTATATTGAATTAAAACAGTTATTGTTGAATCAAAATATGTCATCCTTTTATAATTACAAGGTGGAGCTATATTAATACACTCAATTATGTATTCACACATTCCCAACTAATTACTGTTAACAATTTTTCTTTTAAAGGAATAATTATGAAAGTAGTCCTAATAAAAAGATTTTTGGTAGACTTTTTTTGTTGTTGTACTAAATGTTTAGTAGACTTAGTCCCAAAGGAGTTTCAGATTGCCTCATCATGCATCTTCCAATTTTTTTTTAGGAATGAATGCTAATTTTAGTTTATGAAGTTGTATATATGTTTTTTTATTCTTAAAATTTAGAAATTAACAATTTACTCTATAAAATTATGTAACTTGATACACATTTGGTCTTTTGAGTGACGCATAGTAGGATTAACTTGAGTTTCTCTAGGAACTAATTTAAATATATAAAAATTTTATAATTTTAGAGATTAATTATTAATTATTTAATTTTATAGACTAAAATAAAATACGTATGCAACTTCAAACATGAAAATTACTCTTTTTTTTAGCGACCATTATTTGCCTTCGCTATATAGTAACTATAATTTGCTTTGACATAATTTTTTTTTTTTGGGTACATTGCTTTGTCATAATTTAATTGGATCAATTTGAAAGTGACTTTACACTCACCCTAAAGGACCACAGGACAAATAAATATTCCACTAAAATAATTAACTAGCACCGGAATCTTTCACGTACTAATTATTTGGTGGTTCACTTTTTTAATTATGTTCAAATTAATTAAATTTTATTAATTCAAGAGTTAAATGATTATACATTTATATTATCGTCAAGATATGAGAATAGATAGCACGTTAAATATAAATAAGTTTATTGATGCAGAAATATAAATAAGTAGTTGAGAGTATATATATAGTAGCCCTACACATATTTAAATTGCCGATAATTGTATAAGTTACTTAAAAATTTTATGATAAAAAAATTATATAAAATTTTAATTATCATTTATGCAAAATTTAGTGATCAGATTTTACTTCTTTTATTACTCTTAAAATTGATCACTACTCTCCCTTCATATGCTGTCGTGTGTATAATATGCCAATAAGTAGTTGTTAACGTGTCGGATTCATCTGACTCGTTAGAAGCTCTCAGGGCATGCATATCTAGTTCTGAATTCCGCTGATTGAGAGCATCACAATGGCAAAGCAACTATGGGAATGGAATGTTATCCAATCCAATCCACATCGTCCGAAGCTAATTCAAAGACTTGGGCAGTTTATTTATGGCACGTTCTTGAAGGAAGGTCACTTCGGCAGTTTAAGTTTAGTATACGAGTGATTTAAAATAACTAAATAAACAGCATCAATAATCGAAAGGAAGCAAGGCTAGAAGACCCGTTTGGGCAAAACGTAAAGTGGGAAGAGGAAGCGCCCCCGGTTTTGATGAGCTACGCGTCAGTGATCCATACGTCATAGAAACTCAATTTTGTAATTTCCCATGATTCCTGGACGACGACCCCAAATGCCAATCAGTCCCACGTTACGTCGCACGCGCTGCCGTTGACTGACACGTACACCATCCACTCTGTCTCTGCCACCTGAGACCCTCCCGTGATTCTCCCACGCTACTTTTTTCGATTTGAGAATCCTACACAAAACTCCTCAAACACATCCTAACCTGCCTTAAAACCGCTACACACCAAATATATATATAAAATTTTAATATCAAAAAGTTGTGATATATATTTATTTTATTATTATTAAATGTAATAAAAAAATAAGATGACTGAATACCATCATTGCACTCTTAAAACACCCATTTTTTGAATATTCAAATAAAAAATAAAAAAACTCCAAACTAATACAAGACCTAACATAGCTAATTAAATTTCTGAATTACTTAGTTAAGGGTTTGATTTTGACAATGTGTATAAATCTATAAATTACTTTATATCTTGAGGGGATTAATCACTTTTACATGAATTCATAAAATAAAATAAAATACACCAAAGTGTCACTTTGGGGATTTAGGTGGTAACCTTTGTCCTACAAACCCCACTTGTAGTTTCCCCTATAATACATCCATTAAAGTGCACCCGCAAACTTCCTTCTTTTTCTTCAGCCCTTTCTTTTCACTCCCATAATTTTCGAGTAAGTTGATTTCATTATTCTAATTATGTCTCCACTTATTTCTATATATGTACAAATATTGTTAATTGCACTTATAATTTTCGTTTTCGAGTGCGTGTGATTTAACTCATTTTTTTCAAGCAATTTGTTGCAATTTCTTTTCAATTCAAGACCGAGCGTTTTGTGTCGATTGACATATAAATCTCAGGGCTTGTTCACTGATCTGCCACATGCAGGTGAAAGAAGGGAAGAGAAGTACGTTTGTGAAGCCTTGTAGGTTTTGACCAAAAATGGGGAGAGGAAAAATCGTGATTCGAAGGATAGACAACTCGACTAGCAGACAAGTGACTTTCTCGAAAAGAAGAAACGGGTTGATGAAGAAAGCTAGAGAATTATCCATTCTATGCGATGCAGAAGTTGGATTGATTGTATTCTCCTGCACTGGCAAGCTTTATGACTTTGCAAGCACCAGGTAATTAGTTAAGATAATCCTTTCATCTCTTTAATATTTTTTTCTTTATTTAGTTTACTGAGTAATCAAAATCCAAAACTCTCTGATGAGAGCTTAATTACCTCTTTTCTTATATTAGGTGAATAATTGATTGAATATATATATATATAGGCATAGCTTGGGGATAATACATGGTAATACGGGAATACGCAGCAACCTATTGCTTTGATACTCTTCAAGCAGCCCTTAATTTTATTATGAATTAAACATAAAAGTTCTCGTGATACTTTTGATTAGAAAACATGAAAGAATTTATGTTCTTCTGGATAGTGAGTTGCACTGTATAGCAATCCATCATCTATCTACCTGTACTTAATAAACCCAACAACTTTCGCATGGTATTTGCTCTTTTTGGGTCATATTCAAAGAGTTTGCTAGGTTAGAGATTTACAACTAATCCATAATTTAAGATCATATCTTCGAGGTTTTTTTTGGGGGCATATCATATTTCCCAGGTAGATTAATTTGTGTGTCTTTAGTCTCACCTACTCAAAAGACAAATGCAATAAGTAGCTAACTAGTTGAGGAGCTAATTATCTTAAGCTATTTACATATAAAAATTGCATCCTCTATCTCCTTCTCCGATATATTTGGATTAAAACAAAATTTCTAATTGTTTCAATACAATGGAATATCTCCACCTCAGTATTAATATTGACTTCTACATATATGCGCAGCATGAAATCTGTCATTGAGCGCTATAACAGGCTAAAAGAGGATCATCATCAGCTAATGAATCCTGCTTCAGAAGTCAAGGTAATTGATATATATAGCTCACCAATCCTATCTTAAAATTGTGACATTAACTTAAAATGCTAACGGGGGATTTTAAAGGTCATGTAGGCCATATGTCTAGCTGATACGAGACTTAACACACCCTCATCATGCTGAACACTAGACATAAGAAGTGTGAAATTTATAGGACTAAACATTTGCAAGCTAAGTGGCTTAACATAATCTTAGATATCAGACTTCACCTCAAAAGTTAGTTTGAAAGAAGAAGGCCTGTCTAAATAATTATAAAGACTATTTAGGTTTTATATCTAATCTATGTGTGAGACTTAACTTTCCATACTAACCTCTAAACTGATCTAGGTATACTTACTAAAAATTTCATGATTCCAATAGGATAATTTGCATACATTAGCAGCATTGAGTATGCTGGATTTTTTTTTCTTTCAAAAGAGCTCCGAGTGAAGCTATGGAGAAATGAAAAAGGGATGGACAAGTAGGGATTGAATTCCTAACCTAAACCCAATAACCCTCCTAAACACAAGAATTAGAGGAGGTGCACTTCCATTACAATTCATTGACAATTACACATTATTACTTAACATAATTGAGACAGGGATAAAGATGGCAAAATGAGTCAACTAGCCCTCTTTTTGCCATAACCTACTATGACTCTGCCTAAAATGGGACGAGGCGGGCCAACTGTCCTTAATAATATAGGTTGGCCATACCAAAACCTACCCCTTTTTTGATGGGTTGATTAGTAAAAAATAAAAGTTAAAATACACTTATTTAATGTTTTTAATGAACTAGTTTATAGGACAAAATATTTTTAAAAATAAAAATGAAATAATTAAAAAATTCTCACCACACATAATGAGATAATATTAAAAATTCAAATTACATAATTTACTTCCAAATTCAAATATAATTGAATAATATAAATAAAACACAACTAATTAATGAATTATTAACAAAACACTCTGTCCATATAGGTCAAATTAGGCCCGGCTATTGATCGACCCTGCTGATTAAATGATGGAGATTAAGTGGAATGAAAAAAAAAATGTTTAATTATTTTAGAGATCTCTATAGTTTCACTAAATTTTTAATTAAGTCCACATAATTTAAAAGTTTGTAATCAAGTCCTTAAATTGTATAAAAAATTTTCTATTAGGTTTTTATAATTTAAAAATTTGAAATTAAGTTTCTATACTATACAAAAGTTTTCAATCAAATCCTTATATTGTACAAAACTATAGGGACTTAACTTAATCACAACATTTTTAAGCTATGGAGACTTAATTGAAAATTTGTGTATAGTTTAATGACTTGATCATAAATTGTTAAACTATAGAGACTTGATTGAAAACTTTAGTTAAGTATAGAAATTTATTTACAAATTTTGAAACTATAGAGACTTAATTAAAAATTGATTAAAACTATAAGCACTTATAAAATAATTAAACCTTAAAAAGTTGATGGGTGGAGGAGTTAATTAAAAATCAAGATACGGCCTGCTATTTTTATCAAGTTAAGGAATTGCACCCATTTTGCAATATCTAATAGAGAGAGGGGGTTTTTTAGGGAAGAAAAAGGGAGCAACAACAGAAATAGTAAACAATATTATATCTAGATAAATTTTCTTCCAAAGCATTTCTAACTAATATGTACAAATTTTAAAGCTATCCCAACTCAAATTTAGCATTTAAATTAAATAGCCCAATGAAGAGGAAAGGAGATGAATGGACTTCACTCCACCAAATTTCACCATCACTTTCCATTTTTCTTTCCCCAAATTGGTGGGAATGAAATGGAATGAAAACCAAAATTATTTTATCCTTCTAGCTAGCTATCTATTGCTAATATTCTACTAAAGGTATTATAGGAATAAAATGTTTATAATTATTACAATTTCTTTGATCATTTCATTAACATATCCAAAAACTGTATATCACTCCACTCAATTCCACTTCATTTTATTATATTTTACTACTTACCACAAATCCAAACATACTCTAGGTGAAAATGATAATAACTACCTAGCTAGGTAGATTAGATCAAGTAATCAGAAGAGGGAAAATTTCCTTTTTGGCATTTGGTAATACTATTTGACAGGGTGTTCATACTTATAAAAAATATAAGCTAATTTTTCTGTTTGATAAATAGAAAAGCTGAGATGTTTTTGCTTTGACTTTTAAAAGCTAAGAATATTTTCTGAGAGCATATCATTTAGTACTTTTCGAGTTGGTTTGGATTCTCTAAAATTTAAAATATTAATATAACTTTACTCTATTTAATGACATAAAGTAGAGATTACTTCTTTAATATATCCATATCTATTATAGGGGATTCTAAAAACAATTATATATATGAATTTATCAAACACTACTATCATGGTTTCTCCTTATTGACAATAATTTCTATATTATTTAGCAAATAATATCATTATAACATTTTAAGTTCAAAGAGCTCAAAGCTCAATAGTTTTTAAAAGGCCACAATAATACCAAATCAAGTCTTAGTATATTGAAACATAAGATATGTGAAACATGTGGAAAATATTGTGCTCCATATATATATATATACCCTATATTCCCCATATCTAGACATCCTATGATCTATACTAAACAAAAACAGAGTGTCAAAAGCCACCTATTTGTGTTTATTTACTCACTGAGTTTTCTTTTCAAACTTAGGCTCAATTGGTGGGAAGATAAGGGAAGACATGAAATATTGGACACGTGAAACTTTTATCTTATTAATGGCTTGAATCATGTGATTGTCACTTGCATTTCAACCTCTATTGAAATTGATCATTTTATGGAGAATTCTCCTCTGAAAGACTATAAGAATATATTTGTGAATTCGAGTTTTAGAAAAAATGAATGATTTATAAAGTAAAATTTTAAAATTTTACACTATAAACTATTTCTTTTTCTCTTTTTACCCTCCAAAATGCATACTCAGGTACATATTATAAAGAAGCAGGTTTAGGTCACAATAATGTTGCAGCAAAATGAGGCACACCCCCTTATCGTCAGCAAGAAACTCTGTTTTAAAAGCATCATTCCGTTGGGCGATACTCCGCCCTAATGTTGGAATTAAACTTTGCTTCCCGGCCTGATCATTATTTCATTCATCTGATATCCGTATCTCTACTTGTTAGTTTTGGCAGAGAGAAGCAGCAACCTTGCGGCAACAACTTCAGTACTTGCAGGAAAGCCATAGGTAAAAAATTTAAATACGAAGCAGTTAACTTTTTGCTTAACTAAATATCTGTAATAGAAACAAGAGTCAGAAGTGTATATATATATAAACTAGTGGGGTGAATGATCGCTTTTTGGTTAGTAAAAAAGATTTATAAGTTTAATTTAATAAATTGATAGTGTTAAACTCTTTTATACCGTTATTCAATTATTGTTGTCATCACATGAGTAAACAAGGTTTTGTTCACTTTCATTTTACTATTTCACAAAACATGCATAAGAGAAGATTTAATTAGACGTCTATATCAAAAGTTTTACCCCGTTAATATATACAAATTATATTCAATCTTCACTAGGAATTGAAGTTATAAAACATTGAACTCAACTATAAAAAGAAGATAGCAGATAATTCTGAGATTGGGAAAAATATATTGTTAATCATGATTCAAACGTCAGAGTACGTACTTTCCTTTCCAAGCTTAAGCATTGTCTGAGGAAAAATCTAGAGGCTGGAAAGAAATAGTTTGTTCTAAATTATATTATTCTCATTTATTTTCCCACCAATCTTAGATTTTAGTTTATTGATGATGATGCAATAATTTTTTGTAATAACAGTACTCTTTTAACAACTTCCTCACCTTCCAACCAAACAAGGCAAAGATTTAACAATAATATGGCTATGGCTTTTTCTTGTTTACTGATCATGTAAAAAAAAGTTTTACATGACAATGAATATCCTTTGAGTACTCTTTTTTCTGCATCACGCAATTAAGTAGGTCAAAGATCAAATATGTAAGAAATTTGCAAGTCTCTAATTAACAAACTCTAACTTATGAAATGTTATGTTAGGTATAAAAATCATTTATGAATTTTCACATAAATAATAAGACTTGTAAGAGAATTAGATTTTAACAAGATACCAAAACCTTTATTACCGAGTAATTATAAGTTCAATCCTTGCTATCCTATAAAAACTTAATTAATTTCAGTATTGTGGAAGAATTTGTCCTATAATGTAACCTGCGAACAATAAACATGCCTAAGATCAGGATGCTTCTTACTTTCTTGATTCTTATGGATAAATGCAGGCAATTAATGGGTGAACAACTATCTGGTCTGGGTGTTAAAGAGCTACAAAATCTGGAAAACCAACTGGAGATGAGTCTAAAGGTTGTCCGCATGCAAAAGGTATTATCGTTCAAAGTCAAAGCTAATCAAAGATCTTCCATTTAAATATAAGATGTATCTATCCCTTCTATAATGCATGTACAAATTACAAGTCCATGTATTTTGCCTGTAGGATCAAATTTTGACCGATGATATCAAAGAACTGCAGCGAAAGGTTTAAGGAATAAGGGTTTAGTTCTTTTCATTATTCAACCAAGGTATTCCCACAAATTTCTGACCAATTTCCATTGATTCAATTGTAGGGTAAACAAATTCATCAAGAAAACATAGAACTCCACAAGGAGACGGACCTTATCCGTAGGGAAAATGCAGAACTACAGAAGGTAAACCATCAATCAAGTAAACAACATATCTATTATTTAAAAAGAGTTTAATTTCTGTATTGACAGGATAAAAATTGTCATCTAATCAAATTATCCTATTGTTTAACTTCTCAAATAGTAGGTGTGAGACTTAACAATTTTTACTGATATAACAACACATAATTGGATGAAGGTATAAAAAATTTTACATTGTTCGTGTATAAAAATTAAACTAATTTAAGAATATGTCTAATGCAAGTGACCCATGCAAAATCGAAAAATCAAAAGCACAGCAAAGAGAAAAAATTTTACACTGTTCATGTATAAAAATTAAACTAATTTAAGAATAAGTCCAATGCAAGTGATCCATACAAAATCAAAAAACCAAAATCACAGCAAAGAGAGCAGGACTATATATATATATATATATATATATATATATATATATATATAAGTATCAATCATATTTCGCTCAATAACTCAGGTTGCGTTGCTTATCTTGAATCTAAAAGCTTCTAACCTAAATAGAATATTTGGGTCTTAGGTTATTGAAGCACGGGGTACGAGTGAAGAAAATGCAACATCCAATCCTCCATGTACTACCAGCTATGGATATGATTTACCTGGGCCTATCAGTCTCCATCTAAGCCAGCAACAGCCTCAACACTGTGAACCACCAGCGAAGAGACTGAGGTATTCCCTCCCAGTTCCATATTATTTGTACATATTGATTTAGATGTTAAAATCGTAGTAATTACGATTTAAATAAGTGTAAATTTCAATTACATAAATATTTAATTGATATGTTTCTTTCAACAACCATGTATATATATTTATTATTAGTTAACATCAATTTTTTTATTAGCAAGTTAACATGAAATTATAAAACTGAAATTCATGTTAATATATGATCATCATATCTGTTTAACTATTTAAGGGCTATGTATCTCATTCCCTTGTACTGATGATACGAAACATATGGCTTGAGTATATATTTATATTTTTGAATTTCACAATAGATTAACTAATGATTAGCTGAATTCTACATCAGATTACAGCTTCTTTAGCAAAAGCCGTTTGATAATGAGGGAAGTTTTTCATTTCTGACTGAGAAGCCCATCAGCAACTTCTCCCAATGGTCTTGCGTCAATATCACTGGGATCTTGTACTTCAACGACCACGCCTTTTCCATTCAACAGTACAATGCATGCATAATGATCTGAGCAGAAGTTTTACAGTTGCTGTAAAAATTTGGAAATAATGGTTGCCCCTTGTAACTTCAAGCAAAACAGATATTATTGTCATTTGTGCCTGTTGTTGTTATTTATAGCGTCTGATTGTGTCATGAAGAATTGAAAACAGAATTCAGAACACAACCCCCTGCGACTCTCTGCACCTTAATAAGGAATAAACATGAAAAAAAAGAGGAGACTATTTGATTTCTGCATTTCAAAATCTCTTTTTTTTTATTAGTGTTCTCTTAATTTTGGATGGAAAAGAAAGAAAGAGAGAGAAAGAAAGAATGTATATAGCCCTCTTTGTTTGAGATAAAATGCGGCCAAACACACATCTCATTGTATCACTCTACTACAAGGAAAAAGTTTCACAAAGAGAATTTGATACATATTACAATATCCTATTCAAAAAATTAAATAACAACTATAATTAAATAGAAGATTTTTTTAACTCATAGTAGACTGCGTCTCATATACCATTCCTTAGACTCCATCAAGCCGGGCTCTGTAAATTCGTGAGATGGGCCAAAACCCAACCCAACAATCCAAATATGAAATATGATTTAGTTGGGCCTAGCCCTTTTCTTTTGAAGAAATGAAATTCCATATTTCCATGTCACACAAAAAAATAAAAAAAAACAAAACATTAAAATGAATTGGCTGTGTCCGATGTTGTCGTTGCCCCAAAACAAACCAGAAAAACAAAAAAAGAAATGGCTGCGTCGGTGTCAGTGGGTAGTATGGTTCGAAGATGGAGGAGCCTTCGTACGTGTGTATGGGTTGGGAGCAGGAGTAGGAGCTTGCGTTCTGATGCGGCTTTGGAAGCCATAGCCAAAGCTTCCGAAGACAAAGTTCCCAACATAGTTGTCTACAATTACCCTTCATTCTCAGGAGCATTCTCCGCTCTCTTCGCTCACCTCTTCCACACTCGCCACAATCTCCCTTCCCTCATTCTTCCCTTCTCTTCGGTTCCCTCTCTCTCTCAGGTTCTCTTCTAACCCCCCCCCCATCTCCTTCAACTCTCTAAATTCCCTTTCTTTTTGTAATGGGGTTCTCTGTTTTTCTCGTTTTACAACAGAAGTCCTATTATTTATTAGTGCTTGGATTGATTCCGTGTTTGAAACTTCAGGGGGATTGAAAAGTAGTTGTTGTTGTTTTGAATTGAATGGTCCCCTGATAAACTTGCATCTTCCATGATGATAATTACAGGGTTGAGGATTTGTGCATTGATGGCCTTGAGACATGCTATCTGCTTGACTTTATTCCTCAAAAGGAATTTCTTTTCAAACTTTCCCAGCTATCAAAATGCAAGTATGTTGATATCCAACTCCTGTCACTTTATTACCAATTCTTTTCAAGCTACTTTATGTGTTGTTTTTATGCTGGTGTTATGCATTGTTTCATTTCTCATGTGATTTTGATTGCATACTAATTTACTCAGTTTTGTCTGTGTAGGATTATTGGGTTTGATCATCGGAAATCAGTGCTTCGGCATATTCCCTCTGCTGATGATTGTCCTGAGAATATTATGATTCATGTTAACCTTGAGAAGAGTAGCTCCAGTGCTGTTTATGAATATTTTTCAAGGAAAAATGCGGATATTAGTTCTGATGTAAGTAGGGAATTATGTTCTTTTCTGTGCTTTATTTCTCTAGCATTTCATATATCAATTGCTGAGAACCTGATGAGATAGAAGGATGACTTAATTCCATTAAGGGTGTTCCAAGTCTAGTGGACTCAAAGGACAAAGTCCGTGTGGAGATGATTCTCAAGTATATTGAGGATGGAGATCTTCGCCGATGGAGCTTGCCTAGCATTAGGGCCTTTAACAATGGACTGACTGAATGGCGTGCAAGGTTTAATTGTATTTCTAATCCAAACATGTATAAGCAGGTATGCTTGATCATCTTTTAAGTTCATTTCAGTGTTCTTTTCTAGATGTTGTTGTTGACTGAAAATTTAGAGTTTTACTTCAATTCATATAAAAAATGGATCAAGAAACAAATGGATACGAATCAAGTAAAAGGACTGTAGTTTACTTAAGCTAAGTCAAACAGTTCAACCAGGACAGGCAAAGTAATACTTCAGTTCAAAATGAATTATTTTCAATTGCAAATGTAGATGTGGTTGTAGGGATACCTTGCAGTCATTTGCTGTCTGTTATGTCATCTGTTTATTTATTTCTTTTACATTGTGATGCATTAGTATTTAAACTCTTCAGGCCATGGCACCATCTATTTTGTTACTTTTTATTGGCCTTGCTGTATAGTATTCCAGAAAGCTAAAACATATGTCTTCACATTCTTGATGTAAATTCTTGTAAATTTATCTTCAGCTATCTTGTCTTTGCTGAATATTGTGGCCTTTGGAATATGTACATTGCAGTTGCTCGAGTTAAGTGCTGAAGATTTAATGGCTAAAGGAAATTCATATCTTTCAGCTCGCCAAAATGCTGCAAGTCAATTGCTGGAAAAGGTTTTCAGGGTTCGGCTGGGTAGAGGATTTTATGGAGAGTGCCTGGTAATATTTTAGGTTATAATCCGTTCGTTTCTATTGTCATTCGTCTGCTACAATTTATTAGTTCTTTTAATTTGTCCTGATTTAACTTAACTAATTATGAACGAAATTCAAATTTGTACCATGGACTTTCTCTGCATTTTTATTTTGTAAATGCTCACTGTATAAATAGTTATTGCCTGTTTAATTAATTATAATGGCATCATACATTGTAGTGAGGTGCTACCACCCCTGATTTTGTGATTGATATTTGTAATCAAGTTCGGTTGCCACTATTGTTGTTTTAGGGAGTTGGGCAGATGGGAACTCTAACTTAAGCGATGAAATTGGCAAGCTCCTTAGTCTAAAAAGTGCTGCTGCTGGTCTGAGGTGAGGTAATTTATTTAGGGTATATTTGGTTGGGGAATTAAAATAGGGATAAATTTTCCATGGTCGAGCCTCATATATAATTTTACACATAGAACTCAATTAATGAAAACTTATCCCCACTTTTTCCCTCCAACCAAACATACCCTTGGAAGAAAGCTTTATTGAATTAATGTTCTTTTAATGTTCTGCTGCTGGAAAACACAAACAATGTTCTTTGAAAGCTTCTTGTGGGCTTGATTGCCTGCCACTGCTTATTGCTGATTTCTTTTTCTTCGTTTTCTAATTGTATCAAAGATTTGTTGAATTGTATAACCTGATCAATTTGATGACAGACCCATAGGAGCTGTGATATTCATGCAACGGAATAATCTCAAAATGTGCTTGCGTAGCACTGATAGTACCACAGATACCTCTGAAGTTGCAAAGGTATGCCTACTTTGTTGTACATTTATCTTCTTACCTTCACATTGCTTAACACTTTGATACACATTAATGGATTTTCTACTCTGAACTTGAAGGCATATGGTGGAGGAGGTTCCCCAAGTTCAAGCTCCTTCATAATAAGGATGGATGAGTACAACCAATGGATTTCAGTGAATTGATCATGAGCATTTCTGGTTTGAATATCTAACCTTGGCTTTTACTTACATATTTATGGCAATTTATCGTGTTTTGTTTCTGCACAAGCTTTCTCTTCCTGAAATTACCTGTTGAGAGTTGAGATAGTATAATAAGTAGTTATTAGTATGTGGTTTCCCTACATAAAATGGTTTTCCTTTGGAGCAAATGTTGTCTGTGTCATAGTGATTCAGTTATATATGGTGCTATTGCCAGCTTATGTGCTGTCATGCAAATATGATGTCCACTGCCTTTACAGATTGAAATCAACAGTGACAATATGATCGCTTGTCTGCTTGATGCAATATTGAGATCATCTGGCGCGATTGAAGGAACATATATTCAAGATGAGACAGATGATGTTTGCACTGTAGAACCTTTGCATTCCCCATATGATATGAGACTATCCAGATATTGATGCAGCACATGATGAGACTTGGGAAAAGAAGGTGGACCAAAGCAAGAAGGAATCATTGATCTTGGGAGTAGACAAGCTGCTGTTCAGGCTGGCTTGAAGGACAAAGGTGTTGATAAAGTTTAAAACTCAGAATTGAAAAGATAAACATTCCTGATAAGTTTGAGACAAAATGCCGGTGCTACTATCGTTTCTTCCACCACTAGCCGTTGCCAATTCAACTTTTATTTGAAGTTTATGCCTACTATTGCAATTATCTATCATTTTTAACCCAAACCTGTGACTAAATATATTTAAATCAGTAATAGATGTGACAATAAATAGGTTCAGAAACTCATCCTTGCTATCTTCTCTTCCTTTTACTTGCATCCTCGAAATTTTGTCAAACTCTTTTTTCTCCTCGCGTACTAATCGTTGTCTTAAAAAATACGGGTTGGTTTGACCTACTCCACAGCCAAGAGAGTTCAATTGAAAATTTCCCCTGGATTGTGTTCTGGCTGACACATTCCCCTAACGAGATTAAGAGTCATTTTATGTGGTTACAGTCTATCGTATCAAAGCCTACATCTTTTTTAATAAAAAATTATGCAGTTTACCTCCTTATTGATTTGGTTCAAAATCACTTTGCTTTTTAGTGATATAAAAATCAATACTTGCATCCTGTGTGTTGCTCCGAATATAATATTTTTATAGCATTTTAATAAACTATACCATTTGCAAGTCATCAATCATTTTCTTTTGATTCTAATCTTGGATTTAAAAATTTACCTAAATATGGAGATGAAGTTGTCCAATCCCATACTCAATTAAATATTACCAGTGTCAGACAGAATTGAAACTAGAAGCTCACGTGCAGTAGAGTTTCACTACTGATAATGATTTAAGCTGGAATTTGACTAGAGCACCAGCTTCTTTTCTGTGTTGTCTATTTATTTGAAATGATATCATTAAGAAAAAAATTATTTGTCTATAGGTGCAAGACATTTGTCGACTACACCTCATCTAAGATGAGATGTGGATTCATTTGAATACCACATCTTATTCAATGGTGGATGATGTGTGAGTCGACACGTGTTCACATCTCGTGAATACAAATAATACAACTCTGACAAAAGATATACAATTAGTGCATAAATTATGAAAACTTGCAATTGTAATTGAAGCCCAAGCAAAGATGGTAATAGAAAAGATAAACAACTAACTACTATTACATGAATGTTGGAAAGTTAAAATTTGCGATGGAACCATTAGAAAAGGCAAACAGTGATCAGTATACAGGGCAACCATCAACCACTATGCCCTTAGCTGTTGGGCAAGTTGCCAGTGGACAGTGCTCACCATCAGTTCCCCACCAAGTAAAACTCCTGTTTTCCAGGCCTAGTGCAAAGTAAAGCAGCACAGCCATAAAGGCAACCCCAGCATCAAGTGCTGCTGACAGAACATAGTTGTATCTCTGCCACCACTGCTTCCTGTAACGGAACACAAAGAAGTTGAAGATTGTTCCAACAAAAATCCAGGCATTGTAGTTCAATGGTGTTGCTGGTGGCATCATGCCAGTTGCTCCAAGTAGGACTGGAAGGTTAATCAAGGGAATCCATGACTTCTTGGGAAAAGCCTTGTGCAGTAGCCAAACTATTATGGGGCCAATTGCACCTCCAAGGAAGAACCAATTCAGTGCACGGTAGTCTCCTTTGGAACCAAAGATCCTCTTAGGTCCAACTAGACCCCAAATCACTGATGCATCAAAGAAGACACGGTCACTGGGACATGTCCAAGGACTGCCATCTGGAAGGAGGTCAGGATGACATATGTGCTCTACAGAGTTCAGCAACCACCATGCTACACCAATGTTGATGGTTCCAGCAAGAATTGTGCCAATGAACTATACATGTTTTGACAAGGAGTCAATTAGGTACTATAGAAGAATTATGTAATACAAGTGTTTATAGGAAGCTGATTGTGTGTGACACAGGCAAGTCATTCTATAAAGAAAAATGTTACTTGTACTCATATATGCTTTTTATATCATCTTACAGAATTAGGAGGGGAGGGGAGTGGAAGTGAACATGAAGAATTACATGTATACCTGAACTAAGAACATTGACCTTGGAGGGATTTTCATGTAGTGCCCAAGCTTGAAATCACTAAGGAAGGAAACAGCCTGAGCCATGCTTATGTAACCGTAGGTTTTGAAGCACACATTGGCTATTGGTCTTCCGGGGTAAATGATTCCAAAGATATACTCGGTAATGATATTCAACCCGGGTGTCTGTATGTAGAGAGAGCATAAGATTAATAGTTAAAGCCTGGAATTTATGGTAACATGAAGAGAGCATGGAAGTAGAATTCTCATACTTGTCCATGCCAAATAATTCAACATATATAGGTACAAAATACACTAGGAAGCAGAATACATTTTACATATGTTCATAGATAAAATAGTTAGATTTTACCTTTGGTAGGAGAGGGAGCAGAAGTTTAAAGATACTAACCTGGTTTGTGGTGGCAGTTATGATGCTGATCGGGAGAGTAAATATAAAGGCCAAGGCCGAAGCAAAGACAAGTCCCCACCACGGCATCTGAATCTGGTCATTCAAGAAGAGACATAGAAAGAGAGAAACCACAAAAGTCACGACCAGCAACACATAAAACCACCAAGAAGGTATGTCTTTGTATCTTTTCATCAGTTTTGTGTGGATATCTTCTTTGCCCTTGGAAGAAGCACGATACCGCTGCATGATCTCCCTGCATGTTTTACCACATCAAAATTATAACTATCTCCACTGCATGATATAGAATGTAACCATATCTCTGCTAAATAATTTGACTAAAAAGGATGTCACAGTGCACTGGACTCCCATATGGTGGAATCTGAAGAGGGTAGATGTATGCAGCCTATCCTGCTTTGTAGAGGCTATTTTCAGTATTTGAACTCGTAACCTCCAGTTACAAGATAGCAACCTTCCTGTTGTGGCAATGCTTATACTTTCCATATCAATAAGTGTTATGACTACTAATTATTACTAAGGAGAGCATTAATATTACCTTCCATAGAAGCAAAGGACATGTGTCAGGGTGGATGCTATAGTGGCAAATCCAAATCCATAAGTAAGAGAGAAAAACACACTTAGATGAATCCGACCTTGGTCGTGATACTTCGCAAGATCAAGCTCAAACTTGTCATTCACAATAGCAGTTATGTTGTATTGCTGGCCATGGGCTGTGAACAAGTCTGAGGAGAAAATGGGGAACACATTTGCACTGTACATATTGAAGCCCCAGTATGCAATAGGAATTACAACATAGACAATCAATGCGTAGCCCACAAAAACGTTGACAATGGCAAAGAAGGGTGAGATGAGAGGGCTGAACAAGAATGATGCCACAGCACTCCAGTCAAGTGTCAAGGCTCCAAGTCCTAAGCCATTCATGCCTGAGCCTATCTGCTGAGCCGTGATTGACCTGGGGAATATCCAGCACATCCATGATATGCTTGTCAGCGTTGAGAAGAAGTATCCAGGGACCACATACCACGCAAAGCTGCATACCAGTGCAATGAAGAAGAACTTTGCCCGTGAAAATCGCTGGTCGTCTTTCTCATGCAAAGCTCTGCATATGCACATCAACAAGGTTAATCTGAGTGTTAATATGTCGTTGAGAATACATCAATTGATGATACAATGCAAGAACACACACTGGTTGTTGCATGTGCAAGTTTCTTTTTATTGCTAAAATCTGGCATGAGGTGCATGAACATTACTCATAAATCTAAAACCCCATGCATTTTGTGATTTAAGTATAAAATAGATCTCATATAAAATGAAGTTAATTCAAATGGATAAATGTTACTTGTATATCAAAAGCAAAGATGAATCCTAGGGAGAGAATGACCAAGTTTTGATTCTATCCACTGTCACAAGATTTGTGCATGTCTCTTTCTCTCTGTCATGTTTATCCTTAATGTTTACTTTTAACGTGAAAACAACATTACTCTTTAAATAAGTGTGACAGGAGATTGATGTGATGCCAAGATAATCACATCAGGTACACTTGTTGAAGTCAGAAGGATAGCACAAAGATAATCTAATAGATTAGATTCGAGAGTGTATCTATATACAATACAATATACTAGTTGTATGCAATGCACCATAAAATCTCTTTATCTCTCTAAATTATTGCAGAACGGAATTGGACAATGCAAAAGAGAAGCACTGATCAAGTAATCAATAGCGATACTAGTTTGATGTCACCTGTGTCTTTAGGATTTAGGCCATGTTTGTTTTGGCGTTGTGATGGCTTCAACACCCTTGCAGTGGCTTAGGACGTAGAGCTTCTTGTTTGTATTGTATTTTTTTTTTTTCAATATAAACGTGAATTGCTTTTGGTGTGTGAACCTTGATCCAGCCAAAGTAAAAATTTGCTTTGGCGTTAATCAATGTGAAAAGAATTTCGAGGATACCAAGAAAAAGAAAGCAGTGTGCTTATCTTCCATGCTGACAATTCATTATTTTAATAATATAATATAAAGTTATATCCTTCTAAGTAATTATACATATGCAAGTGATTTTTACCAGTATTATTCAAACAAAATTCATTATCTCATAATTACTTTTAATACAAAACTTTCTAAATATAAATCGTGTTACTATTACTTTTAATCAAAATCAATTTTATAAAATCATGTTGGTGCTAATCGTAATTTACAAACTCTAATCCAAACACACGCTTAATGGATGTGTGGGGTAGGAAGAAACATAGTAGTGGAGAATTAGGTAATGATAATTGAAAGGAGATGGAGGAGATATTCCAAATGACATGTTATTTATCATTTGGATTTATCTAATTAGAGCCCTAAGCACACTAATTAAGGAAGAACAAAGAGAAATTTTGACATTGAAAAGATGTTACTTAGTGTTTTCAAAGCATGAGATCCACTAAAAAATCCTACAACTTGCTTGTTTGGTAAATCATTATCTTTAAGGCACTGATTAACAAAACCCTTATTATTTTCCCTCATCTCCCAATTACCTCCTCAATTGCTTTTCCCGGCTCACATAGCACTATTAAATCCAAAAGACATCGGTGACATTGAAAAACTATTGTGTTTGATTCTTTCAACACTTCTCTCTTCCACCTTCAAATTTCACTTCGCAACGATTCAGAGAGAGACAAAAATAGAGAGAAGACAAATAAAAAAGATAGAATTTTATTTGGGGAAATGTTGGGGAAAATGTCGATGGTGGTAGCAGCAACAATGAAGATGACAAACATCGATCACGAAATAAATGGCAGAGGGTCGACATTCGACAACGAGATAATCCATCAATCCTCAGGTGGAGGTGACAACCAAGCGCATGCCTTTTGATTTAGTTTTTTATTTCAATTTCAATGAAATATTTAAGCTTGTTAATGGCTACACTATTAAACTTTGGAACGATTAAACTTTAACGAATCCACATATCGGATTGATATCAATGTCATTTTGTCATACATGTATGATGAAAGTTCTCTCTCTCTCTCTTTCCCCAGTTGTATGGAGTTGGTTTTGAAAAATCCCTAATTTAAAAAACTCCTACTTTTCTTTTAAAAGAAATTGAGAAAGTAGAGTGAAAGTCAGAGAAAAATAAAAAGTTGAAATTTGAAAAAAAATAAATAAAGGTTATTAGCCTTCAATCAAGTATCAACAAAATTCATTTATCTCAACAAACCACATCTTCTCTAACCAGGGAGTATGGTGGTAGAAGGACTCGTTACCCTTAACAAAATGTCAAGGTTTAATCTACTTTGATAGAGAAATCTTAAATCTCCAAGCTTGTCCCACTTTTGGTGCTTACAAGCTACTGAGATTAATCACTATGATAGATAGTAAATACCTTTGATCGTGAACCAAAAAAACCACCTCTTCTCTCGGTAGGTCTAACATCTCTCTTTGAAAAACAAATTAATCAATGAAGAAAAATGTATTTTTACATAAAATGTGGACATTAAATAAGACACATATAGAATTAAAATTTAAATTGGACCCACACACAATATTAAATCCTAAATTATCCATGGCATTGTGACATTCCTTTAGCTTTAATGATATAAAATCTCTCCTATATGAGCTTTAAACTCATAAATAAATAGTCATTAGTCAAGAAAATTTAATTAGTTATTTTAGCACGCTTTTAGCGGTTGGTTTGGATTATATTATCCAAATTTTAAAACTTATCCTCCCCACCTATTTCCCTGTGACATTAATTCATATATAGCTATTTCCTTGAAGATAGAGGTAATATAAAAAATCAAATCAAGAGAAAGATACTAGATTCAGATCTGGCGGGGTATGATATCAATATCGTCGTTGAATATGATAAAAGCTCCCCCTTTTTTTTTCTGTCGTATGAAGTTGTTTTAAAAGACCCCGAATTTCAGCCTTCCTTTCTGTTATGTTGTTATCCTATCCATTCGTAAACAAGTAAAGTACTTCAAATTAAAAGGTTACCATAATGTGCCTTTGTGCAGAGTGATAATTGAAGAGAGAATGAAATTAAGGATAAGTCAGTTCCACAAATGTCGGACAATGAGACTCGTAATATCTCTCTCTCTATGTTACCTAATGATAGTTAGATTAACTCTCAGACTAACTTAGTTAGTTAACACTCTAACTGTTGGGATTCAACCAAATGGTAACCTTAACTAACTAGAAATCACCATTACTCACGAAAACAACAACAAAAACATTGTAGAGAAATTGAGAAAGAGGTTCTTTTCTTTTTTTTTTTGCAAGTTCAATTAGAGAAGTTGGGAAGTAGATATGTATACCGGAAAAGAGAGACCTGGACGAGGGTGCTGGGCCACCACATATGAGCAGGCTCCACCACGTACTTCCTCAGCAACCCTGCCCACCCGTATCCCAACACCTGCACCAATGTCCAACAATATACCATCAAATCAAATCACAAGCACCATTCCCGTTACTTGTTAAAAACAAATGCATAAAACAAAAACACGAACACGAATGTTGGCAACGGCATCCACGCACACTGCAATCCAATCATTAGCGTTCAAATAATGCCCACATTTAACTAGGAAACAAATTTGTACCTATCTGCCGAACCATGCATGCAAGTAATTAACATATGTTAATTTCTTGTTCGGTCGGCGTGCATTGTTATTTTAAAATAAGTGCATTGTTCTCAGAAACGAAATGCATCATCCTTCAACACCGCCCATAAAATAAGATTAGAGTCCTTTCGCAACTGAAGTGTGAAAGTGTATATATATATATATATATATATATATTCACACTCCATACACAGGAAAATAACGAGAAAAGCAAAAAACAGAAGAGAAAAAAAAAACAAAAAACGAAAAGGAGCCATGCAAAAGAAGGCAACTAGAACGAAGAAACCGAAACCAAAATATGGAAGCATAATTAATAGCCATTATTTTCCTTCCAGCTATAAAATTGATAATTACATAAAATCATTGAAACAACAAAAAGAAGATGAGATAATAAAATGAAAATAGAAGTGAACATAAGCTACCGGGATTTGATAGTATATATATAAGTTCCTAAATTCATATTTTATTGCTAACCATGTAATTTTAGTAGAAGTATACCCAAAAAAAAATACATTAAAGAGTAGTAACAAACATGCCTGAGTGGTGATGATGAGAATCCATGAAGCGATAAAGGATATGCTCCTCCCATACAAGGCTTTAATGATGTTGACGATGCCAACGGCATAGGGCGAACCCGACCCGAAGGCGCTGCCGGCATTGGCGAAGATGGTGATGAGCACGTGCTCCTTCATGTTGAAGGGCCCCGGGTTCAGGGAGAACTGCTTCGCCCCAAACCCAGGGAGCGGGAACTTACCGGAGGGGAGGACGGCGGCCATGAAGTGGCCGAGTGGGAGGGTGGCGACCTGGACGGTGATCTGAGTGATAATGAGTGGCTCCGTACGGTAGGCGAAGAACTGGTTGAGGAAGGAGAGGAGGGAGCAGAGAGGAGCCCCAGGAACCACATCCGGAAGGTCCATACGGGTTGGGTGGGGTCGTCGGTGTTGGTCACAGTCAGTCTTACTTCCTCAATCGGAGACACCTCTTCTTCTTCTTCTTCTACCTTCTCTCTCACCGTGGCTGTTGCTATTTCAGGGTCTGGGTTCTCCATCACCGTCCCCATTAGGCTGCTCTGATGTGATCTCTCCACGCTCTACTTGGTGAGAGAGAGTTTTGGTTTTATATATATATGTGACTATTTTTTTGAGATAATTGTGGGATTTTTTTATTTTCCTATATTCTTTTTTTGTACTAATTTTCCTATATTCTTTAACGAACTTATGGATATGCATTTTCTATTTTTCTGGTAGTTGATAACGACAAACTTAATTCAGTTTTATTTATTTATCTTTTTTTTAAGATTAAAAGAGTCTAATTTTCATATTCCCTATCCAGCAGCTCAACTTCAACTGTGTGCTGGTTGTGTTTAGTCATCCAACAAAATATACGAGAATTCTGCTAGGATTAGTGGGCCATAAGCCCAAAACATAATGAATTGGTCGGTGAAGCAGAGTAATGATAGCATAGCTAAAGATTTACACTAAATCCTAAACATATCAATTATTTAAAATATAATTTAAAATCAAAAATATATTAATATATTTTTAATTAACAAAAAAAATATAAATATCATAAAAGTATTTGTTTACAACATGTCAGATCGAGTATAAACTCTGGTATATATTAATATTTTCTGCCATAGAGACCCGGCCCCTATTGCTGAGTGGTCTCCATTCCAATGCAAAAGCATTCCCAGCAATCAACAAGCCAGGAAAGTGTAAATGGCAAATACGAGTTCGTTAAATTTCTTAATGCGTGGGTAGGGTAGCTGCATCCTTATCCGGTCTATGCATATATCCAATGGTGGTGGTAAATTTTAATTAGTAAGACTCATGCATTACATGGTGGTGGTACTTTGATCTTAATTAACCGTACGCCTGTTTTAATCAACTATTAGTATGTACATTAATAATAATAATAATAATAAAACTAGTAGTATGTCGTTTATATCTAGTTTCTGGGTTTTATTTAATGCTAGTGACGACAAGGATCGGAAAGGATCATAGGATGAATCTCCTGTGGATCCAGGCGATAGATAGAGAGAAGCGTTTTCCATGAAGAAATTTCACTGTAGAGGCGAATTTTTCAATGCGTAAACAGTAAAAATACTGTTTAAGCGTAAAAAGTTTGATGTGCCTGAGGAATTCTTTCAACGCGTGTATATGCATGAAACGTCTTCTATAGATATAATAGAGGTGAGGATGAAGGTGAAGACACAACGAGCAACAGAGAAATAAAAGCTACATAGAAAAGAAAACAGATAAAGTGTGTATTATTTTCTGAGAGTGAAAAAAAAAGAAAGTATGAGTAAATCCTAGAGAATATAGGGTGTAGATAAATACAAGAATATTTTTTGATATTATCTTTATTACTTCTTGGACTGCAAAAGGATAGTATTTGAATAGGGTTTTCATTGGAAACACTATATTTACCTTTTGTTGGAGAATATCTAAGATATTTTATAATTATCTTGAATATAGTGGAATATTTTTAGGAGTTTATCTCTGATTTTCCTCCGATATTTGGAGGTTTCCACGTAAAAAATTTAGTGTGTAATTTTTTGATTTATTTTGGTAGCGTAAATAGTGATTTGAGTCCTACTCCATGAATAGTAACAACAATCATACTATTCACAAGATTAGTGATGTGGTCCGATTGTTGAATACTATCCATGTGAATAGTGACAAACGAGTCCCACTGAATAGTGACAGCAGGTCTCACCATAAATTACTATTTACCCTGATATTTATTTTCATCTGCGATTGGTAGATTTAATTTTATCAGATTTATTCTAGTGCCAATTGCCATACACTGACATCATTTAATTACACTTGTGAATCAGCCTAAGCCCAACATCTCCAACATTGTCCCAACGCTTTTCCACCTCGTAGCACCATCGAACCCTCAAAACGCCAGACCCTATATTCCTCACCTTGAAGCCCTGTCGATGATTCCCCAAAGAAACTACTGTCTGCTTCTTTAACTGCAGAAATATGACATATCCATTATCCAATTCATTTTCGAAGCTTAATTTTGGAAGGTGATGCAAAATCAGTATTGGACAACTTTGATAATAGTGATGAGAACTTATCATACTCCAGCGACTATTGTCACTCTTTTTATTATTGTCACTCTCACTAACACTATTTTTTGTTGAATGTCATCAAAATGTCCTTCTTTTATTTTAACAAAAAGAATGACTAGTTACCATTATTTATTTATTATCATAATGATATCAAAAGTTATTATTAGTAATTTATTTTTAATAATTTAAAAAATAATTTAAATAAAAATATTTAATATAAAAACCTTAAAGCTACATTTTTACTACATTTACCTCATGTCATTGTTCAATCTAACACTTTATTTAATAGTTTTTTTCAGTTCAACAAAGTTTAATAAAGTTGTGTGCTACAAGTTATAAACTTTAGCTCACACACAAACATAAAAAATGATCCAAACATCAATTTATTATTTTGTAGTTTATCCTACTAAATTTTATATCAACAATTAAAAACAAAATAAAGGAAGAGGCTGTAAATTCAGGAACTCAAGACTTTCTTGGCTAAGGTTGACATGGCCAGGTACTATGCGATTACTTTGTTGGATGGGCTTCAAATTTTAAAGAAGAATTGTGAAGCAAAACAAGGACGTTAGCGATTGCATAGATCTCATATGGTGCATCTTATGCTTCGATTTAGCAATTCCTCTTTATAGTTATTCATTCTTAAAATTTTTGTTTTTCAAAAGTATTCGCTATTATATTGTGTAGGTAACTATTGTCTTAAGAAAGTTTTAAAACTTAATATAAAAATATTTATAAATTATTAAATTCAAGATGTTAATGTTAAATATTTATATTATTTAGTGCTTAGATCAATATTAAATATGTTTAATTAATTAAATTATTTTTAAATTGACAATAATAACTTTTGATATTATTATAATAATTAATAAATACTTAATGTTAACTAGTTATTCGTTTAGTTAAAATAGAAGAAGAATATTTTGGTAACATCTAATAAAGAAAAGTGTTAATGAGAGTGCAATAGCCACTTCCACTCTGATATAATGTTATTGGAAGCATAGAGCATTGCCTCTAGTTTCACATATTTTAAAACCCCAATATATTCTTAGATGTCGTAATTCGATTGCTGATAAATTAATTAGTTTAGTAAAAATTGTGGATGATCAAGTTTGATATGATATGAGGAACCAAAATATATTTAGGGATTTGTTAGTCCTTGAAGGTAGTGTTTAATAAATTAGCATTTCACATAAAACAAAAGAAATTTAAAATTATATTTGAATTTGAAAATAAATATGATATACCAACTGAAATTACATTTAAATTAAAGGGAAAATATGATGAAACTGACTGAAAACATTGGTTGCGGGTTGCAACATATCCTCTATTGAGCCCACAATTTAGTAATTGTGGTTGTTTCTTTAGCTTTTAATGGACGGCCTTGTACACCTCCCCTGTCCCTTCTTGAAAAACTGATAGCATTTGTTGAGTAGATTGAGCCAAGGTGTCTGCTCTGGTGGAGTTGGGAGGCAATGCATTCGGCGAAGTCCCTTCCTCTCCCACCTTAAATTTTATTCGTGAAAGAATATAGTTACCAATTGAACCTTTTTTAATTCTTTATTCCTCTTTGCAACAATGAAGCACTCTCCTCCTTCGTCTATCATCTTCTAGTTATAACCACCACCGTTACTTTCTACCAGCGCCACTGCCACCGTAACTCCGTCGGCCCCACCACCACCCCCGCCCTCCGCCAGTGCCATTGTGGTATCTTTCTTCTACCCTGCCCTCCCCCACCATTCCAGTATGGTCTCTAGTGTCGTTGCGGCTGTGGCGCCCAACGACAATGACGATGTTGCGCTTTTCATCGTGACTCGACGGTGATGTTGGTAGCATTTAGCTGAGTCGTGACTCGGTGGAGTTGAGTTGATTGGGTTTGGTTTGGTGTTGAAGGGATCATTGTTAAATTGTGGATGTGAGAAATAGGAGACTAAACAAATTAAAGCAAAAGAAGCAAGTGTTGTTGCTCTTCTGATTTGTGTGGTTGATTGGGTTTGGTTTGGTGTTGGGATTTGGTTGAGGGTGGCGGTGGTTACCTACAGTGCAGTGGAGTTGATGATGGGTATTAACAAAGGATAGTTTTGTAATTTCAAAATTTATCTTTTTTGTTTTATTAAGTTATTAATTATTATTTTTAAATCAAATTTATCATATTATTAGCACTATCATACCCGTCAAGTTGCATTTTTTATTTTTTGAAATTTAGAACAATGTATATTTCAGAAATAGATAGTATAATAATAACGTCTCTTAAAAGGATTGTATTTTACTCATAAACAATATATTCACACTTTGCATAATATTGTACCATTCTAATTTCTTCTCTCTTACCCTCTTTGGAAGAGAGATCATAGAAAGAGATAAATATGACCATCATATTAGGGTGTTGGATGGACTTCATGGAATAGAAATACCACTTTTTCACTTGTCTTGTATTCATGCACATACACAATAAAATTCCAAAGAGTGAATCAAACCAAAATGTGTTGTGTTATATTGTGCTATTATGAAACAAATTTAAAAGCAGAGAACTTAATTGAGTGCAAATTAAAAAACTGAATGAATGGAAAACGATTTATGTGATAAAGGGAGAGAGATTTGGAAAGTGATACTTGTAGTGGAACATTTCCCTTTTTTTTTTTATCTTTAAGAACTTTGCCATGGAGCAATTGTCATTCTTGTTTTATTCTTAAACAAAAAAAATTGTAACAATTAAATGTTCATTGTGTGATCCAAAATTGGAGAGAAAAATGTAATTAAGAGGTGTATATGACTTACAACTAAAAAAATTGGAGAGAAAAATGAAAACCTAACAGTTATCCTCCTAAGGTTAATGGATAGAAAAACGTAATAGTTATATATGATCTAAGATTAGACATAAAAAAATGATGGTGAACACAAAGAAAACGTAAATATATGAATGCCACTGATGTTTGTGATTCAAAGAATGAAGTTGTAATCCCTGGAAGAAGAATGTGAGAAATGTTTGGAAGCAAGAAATTTGAGAAAAATTATACTCAACATTGAACGTCATTGGTGAGAAATCTCTGGAACCAAACCATCAGTCATGGTGATAAAAATAAGTGAATAAAGAAAAAGAAAAGAAGAGAATAAAGAGAGGCACAGTGTGAGGAAACAGAATGCAAAATGGGAAGAAGAATTAGAGTCATAAAAGTAATTTAAAGATTTTAAGAGGAATTTAAAAAACTAAATTATGTAACTTAATTACAATTTTAGCCCCATGAAAACTATTATATATAGGGGTAAAATCTGAAAAATAAAATTGGACACCAAAAGGAAGAATTTCCTTTATATTAGTGTAGAGATGTAGTAAATCATTCCATTTCAACTGGATTTAAGGATCTATAAATAGAGACCTTGAGTGATATTGCCAATGATTGTAAAAAAAGTGAAAGGAGCTCTCTCTTATTTTCTAAACACTTCTCCCTTCTCTACCTAACATTTTATAATACAACTATGATTCATTCAAACTATCTTGAAACTGCATCTTTTTTATTTTTTCAAACATCACCATAATGAAGTCATTGGCTTGAAACCTTCTGACTTAAACACCAATCTCTATCACTACAAATGAAGGACCATGTTTATTCTCTTGTTCACCCTCCCTTACTTTGTGCATGCCTTGCGTCTTTTGATTTTTTATTTTTGATTATAGTTAAAATGTAAATTAAAGTAAAAAATAATAAGTTAATGACTTTGATTATGAATGACCAAATAATAGAACAAATGAGTCAAAGAACACGTATACCCTTTTGATCTACCCTTACAACTTTAATTTATTTATCTTGCAAGTTCGATCACATATAAGACAATAAAAGAACGGAATCAATTCAACAGAATAATTTACATAAACCCAAGGGAAGAATCAGATATAGAGATTAGGAAATGAATGATTAAAGAGATCATGTATGGGGTTTGAGAGAGAAAGTGGAGGGTGAGAGGAACTCAAAATGTGTCTTGGAGCAATTAATTGTAATATGTAGGTAATTGTAATTGCCGTAAAGCAGACAATGAGGAATAGGTGGTTCCACAAGATAAAGAGGAGGCATGGTTCCATAGCAATTTATCTTAAACTTCCCCTTCCATTTCGGTTGATGTGTTGGAAAAGAGAAAATTGAAAAATGAAACTCTTTAAACGTTAAACATGGGATGAGTTTGGAGTGTCAATCAACTTTTAGGAAAAAGAAACAAAATCGATTGGAGTGTGTAAGTTACAAGAAAGGTAAAAAGAATAACAAAAGTTGGACACCAAAATAACTAGCTCTAGAGGAATTCCTTTTATATATTGTATAGATTAGATCACATCCATTCAAATGAAAGTTTAGGGGGGATAGAGCGACTTCACCGAATACATTGACTTCCAATTCCATTAGAGCAAAAACCTTGTGCCAAAAGACTTTGACATACACCATACCCTCTCTAAATCAAGGGGTTTGAAACCCTTCTTACATGCTCAATCTAATTTGACCATTTGTTAATTTTTTGTCCATTTAAGTATTGACTTGTCATTACTCATAAATTTATATTTAAACCCAAATAAAACATTCTTTTGTTATAAATTTACCCTAGTGATGTATTCATAAAATTGAAAAATTATTTTAGAAAATTAAACCAACTTTCCAATCCTAATTTTCAAATATCTAAAAACGTGTTTTCCCCAAATTAGGATGAACCCTAAGAAAATAAAAAACATAAATCTGTTCACAAAGAACCCTAACCCCCTTTCTAAGCCCTATAACGTTTCTCAACCCATCGCAAGGCTTTGCGAAGGGAATTAACGCACATACATTGTTTGATATCCAATGGCCACATCTGATTGCATTGCCATTTCACAGCTTTTATCCTTTCTTCTATCAGTCAAGCATTCTACTGTAACATTAGTGAAGTGTTCGCTTTTGTTTTCTCATAAGAATACTAGTACAAATAATGAAAATTGGTAGTTCTACTTCTGGGCTAGTTGAATAAAATTGAATGCCACATAATTGAAAATTCTTCACCCCATTTTTTCACCCAAATGGAAATGGTATGGCTTCGTTCTCTAATTGTTGAAAATTCTTAATATTTTGTTTGTACGAAATTTTGACGAGGCAGCAACAGGGTTAAGAAAGCGATAGTGTTCTTCTTTATTTGGGGTAAAACGCTTCTTCAGATGTTTAGAAATCAAAAAAGATAAGTTGGTTTATTTGAAAGTAAGAGAATATTAATTTGTGAAAGGTCCTAGGATAAATGTGAAAAAAAAAGTTAAAGGGTTTAAATATAAATTTAGGAGTAGTGACAAGTTAATGCTTAGGTGGAAGAAAAATAACAAGAGGTCAAATTAGATTGAGCTATGTAAGAAGGGTTCTATACCCCTTGATTTGGAGAGGATACGATAGAAATCACCAAATCTCCTAATGGTTCTTTTTATCATTATCCTTATTTTTTATCGTTAAGTCCCGCAGGTTTTTTTTTTTTTGGTCAGAAAAAGGTTCCTTTTTTATGTTTTTAAATTGTTTTTTGTCGAAATGTTTTCACCTTTGGGTTACATTGTTTTTGACCTTTTTGTGTGACTTTTGGGTCACTGGCAATTGATTAATTCTTGTCGAGAATTTTAAAACACGCATATAGCCCTAAGGCAATGGATGCCTTGATGCGGCCCACAAAATATTACAACAGCCGTATGTTTGCATCCCCTTTTTTGGGCTGGGTTTTCAAGTTTGACTTGCCTTGATCAGATCCATTCTTTCCCTGGTTAGGTTTCTTCTCCTTTCCCTGGGAGCAAGATGAAAATAAAGAAAGTTTGAAAGAAATGATGTGATGTCAACGTACTTGAGAGTTGAGAGCCATGACACTTGGCACCCTTGTTATCTCGGACATCCCTTGTATCATATTTTATTTTGCACACAAATCTTACATCCCCAAGGAATTGAGGATTTTTGTTAGCAAGATGGGGAACAGATTAATAAAGAAATAAACAATGTAGAATGAATTCTTCACCGAACCTACTCATCAGAAAAGTTCAATGCCAGAATGGGTAATTAATTGTTTTTCAAGAACATGCATGGTGACTGATCACTTTCATGCTTGCCCATAAAACAGATAGATGAAGTTCATGAAACAAAATCTTAAACTTCTAGCCCAGAACGTTACTGCCCAATTAAAGGACCATTGGATGTTACGCTAAAATACGAAAAAAAATCTCCAATTCGAAGGTTACATCAGTGCCAACTTTTTCATGTGGCCATGTGGGTGGTCTTCACTCGGGGGTTTTCTTTTTCCTAATCCTGCATAACTAGCTAACAGCATTAGCTAATTATAAAATGTACACAATCATGATTTCATGTTCAACTTCATTCAGTTCGTCCAAAATCCCAACCTTAATCATCATGCCATCATCCTATGAAATGAAACCCCATCAACAAAGTAAACTTAGGCTTTACCTTTCCGCATGACCTTTTTCTCATAGGAATATGATTGGTATCACAGCCATGATGAGCAGCACGGATGAATCCGAGTCATATAGATTGTAAAAGTTCACAGCAAAACTATTAATTTCTCTAGCTACTGCTAGCTATATATATAGGTTGGTGGTGTAATAAGAATATGGAGCGTTCACGTGTCTTGGCTCAAATCACACTTTAATTTTGAGTGAAATTCGGTTTTGGATTCCTTAACTTATCTGATTAATTATTTTCCGGGAACAGATGGCTGGAAAGAAATATATTTTACAAAAATGTAACAAGATTAGGATGCTCCATAATTTGGAGATGTTTCCTCGTTCTCGTATTATCTCTATCGATAGTGAATTTCATATGAGGTGCTTAAAATAAAGAAGGAAAAAACTAGTGAAATCTATTGCTCCTAACTTGATGATTTTTTGCTTTAAGTTAATAATTTTACGGCTACATGGGTGAAAGCAGGGAGCTCATTACACTGGGACACACAACAAGCACCAAACTTTGGTTATAACTTTTAAGAGTATACAACCAGAAAAATTGACCAGGATTTTAACATTAATTATGGTAATTATTGAAAAATAAATAAAATTAAATGATTCACATGTTTATTTAAATGCTAACAATTATAAAATATCATTCTAGCAACAAAATTCCAATGCAGTTTATATCTGTCTATCATGTTTTAACTTGTAAATTAAAGGCATAAATATACAACCGATAGAATAAGTGGTAAACAAAATTAATTTAAGCGTTGAGGGACTTTTACGATGTTGTCAAAAGCTTTTTTTGTTTAAAAAAATATTTACGAAGAAAGATTAAGGTTTGTTTTATTTCAGAAAATATTTTCTATTTTTCATTTTTTGTTTCAAAGGTTTTCACGGTTTCTTTTATGTAATTCTGAAAAAAAAAGAATAAAAACGATATAGTATTTTTGTAATTAATTTAAAAGCGAAAAAAGGAAAACATTTCCTCTTGCTATTTCAAATTAGTTCTGCTCCAAAAAGGAATAAGCAGTCTTTGTTTTCTTTTAAAAAAAATGGTAATTAATTTAAGAAATCAATATGTCATGATGTTTTTCTGGTTGAAGAGAAATACACTTGCGAAATTAATTATTACCTATCAAATTATCTAAGCCTGCTTGCTTGACTACAGAACTGCAATTTGGCTTCTTACTCACCCAGGACTCCAAAACTTGAAATGGTTTAATTTGCAACTCATTTCAATATGTAAGAAATTATGCACTACTAATATTGACGAATAAAAGCGAGAGAGAGAAACAAAAAAAAGATGATGATGAGAGTTATTTACGTGTATAAATCCTAACAGAGAAAGAATAATGAGAGCTATTTTGGTTTTTCGGGGAATATTTTGGTTGTTGGTTGGGTGTTTGGTTTTCATGGTTACAGTGACAGTCCAACAAATCTATACACACATTCAATTCATGGCAATCACATGGATACAATTCTTTCAACGCTCTAATATGTGCTCTTTGTCTTTGATGTCGTATATATATTTGACAAAGTATTGTCTCTCATTTCCACTGCAGCAGGACGATATGTAATCTTGAACGGGATGGATCATCACTGCTGAGGACCTAACTATGTTGATTTCCTACCTAAAATTAATTTTTCGTTTTGTTGCTGCCTTTGCTAAAATCCAGTCTGATCTCGCATTTTTTTTGTGCCACAACAAAGAACGCTTGAAGGACAACTCCAATAAGTCCAATGTAAATATTTGTTTTAGACGATTCCAAATAGTAGCTAAGCAAAGTTAATAAGCACCTTTAGCATCATCATGATATTAGCCTAGCTCACTAACACATCACTTGGGCACATTGCACACTGGCAACCTTTTTCTATCCTTTCAAATTGAAAAATGTTATTTGTATATTTATGGAACATTTGTTAACACATTTCTATATATCATTTGAATGTCAACTTCACTTAATTTTGATTCATCTTATCAAATAATAAATAAATGTGTTGACATTGTCCCCATAATGTAGAATATAAATAACACTACCTTTTCAAATTTCAACCTCTGTTTATGTACGAGAAACATGGAAAACATTTAGGTAGGCACCACTTACGTTTTTTCTTTTCTTTTCTAGCACCATATCCTTCAGTGTAGGCAATAATTGTTCGAGAATTAAACTGATACTAATTGCAAGTGCATCTTTTTCGCTGGGGATTCGAAGTATGATTTGTCACAAGTGAGAAACTTGGATGTTACTATGCAGAAACAGCTACAGGACCCCCTGGCTCATATAAGAAATGTTAAGTTCAACTTAAATATTGCTAGGCTCTCCAATCCTGAATATTTGTCATTTTTTTACTTTTTCATATTTTAAAATATTTATTTATTTACAATATTTAGGAAGTATTAATTTTTTTATACTCTTAATATAAATGTGTTGGTTAAGTAATCAACATATTTATCAAGATGAATAATACTAATAAATATATAAAGATGGTTTTGCTAATTCATATAATTTTATACATTTATCAAGATTTTTTTTGTTATCTTAATATGTGTGTTGTTTAGTTTTTCACAATTATTATGAAATGTTGGGAGTATTATATTATGGAAGGAGGGTTTTAGGAAGAGTAGTGTTGTTTTAACACTCTAAAAGTAGGTGTACGTCCATTAGGATACTAATTTTGTTATCATTGAATATGATAGTCAGGAGTGGAGTCTCTTAGGATCTAGGAGTGGTCATGGCAAAATTTTCATGTTATATATATATATATATGTATTTTTATATATTTGCCCCCCTAAAATTTTTATATGTTATAAGGATTTATAGGATGATATATTATTATCTTTAGGACACATTAGACAAGTTTAATATCTTAATAGTTCAATTTTATTATCCACTTTTATTTTGTTTTTTTATTTATTTCTATATAAATTAGAAAATGCAATTCAAATATTTGAGACCATTTCTTTTAAATCTCTTTTACTTTCTTAGATTTTAAAATATTATAATAAACAATATGTGTTGTGTATATACATATTTCTTGGGTTTGATTGGAATGTGCATGTTCTTTTTGAATATGAGTTAGTATCAGACAAATTAGTCCTTTAAGGCAAAAAAAAAAATGATTTCATGATCCAATGAAAGTTATATGATAAATTAGTCTTTTTTTAGTATTTTTGAATGATTTATAAGATAAATTAATCTTTAATGATTTTAGATAGTTGGAATTGATGGTTAATAAAATCATAAATAGAATAAATAAATTTACTAAAATATTGAGAATAAGCTAACTTGTATATTTTTAACTGTGAGAACCGCAAAAAATTTTATTTCATAAACTAATTTATTTAATACCATTTTTATCAGAAACCAACTTGATTTTAATATACAAATTTTCTTTTTTAAAATTTTATATTAATGAAGATACATATTATTATTATCATTGTTTTGCATATAAATTATCTTTTAGTGTTCGTCTCCCTTAAAATTTGGGTCAAACTTTGCCCTTATTGATAATACTCCTATCTCATTCATCTATTATATTTTAATGATAAAAAAATGAAATTTATTTTTAGAATGATAAAATAATAGAAATAGGTCATCACTCCTGGGCCTGTGTACGTTGTACACCTATGCAGCAGCCTTAATTTGAGCAGAGGTTCTAGAGATTCTTATGGATTTAGTTGAAAAAAACAAAAACATAGTACAGTAGTATTTTCCAAAGGCCGAGGTTTCTACGATGTTTTTTCGTACATCAAACTTCTACTTGCTACATGAGGTTACTAATATGGGATTTGGACCCGACCGAGAGGGTCACAAACTCAGAATTATACAAAACCAAAGATAATAATTAATAAGGAGGAATCAAAATCTCTTCAACTTTGTATTAATCAATTTTCTTATATACATGGGGATCAATGAGCAAATCTCATGATACAAATCAAACCAATTGGGTGTGATTACACTAATTTCCCCGAAGGACAATGGTAATAATGGTAAAGGCGAATATGGTTGTTGTTGCAACTTGCAATTGAAATATGGTTAATTAACTCGTGAACTTATTATTAGCTAAGCATATGAATTAGTGGTCCACTGATGGTACCATGAGTGTATATTAAAGTCAAATATAACAACTCCTTAGCCTCTTCGTAAATATATTGGCGCCACGCCTTCCCAAAGCATGTCATCAATTAGTGTCGTGTACTACTGTGAAGGCACAACGAAGGTTCACGGAAATTTACGGGAAAGAGACTGACCCTTGTTCTTAAATTTAAAGGGAGATGTGGTGGGGGCAATCATGAGTGTTTGATTCTCAACAAAACGCACAATTGGTCTATGTGTGTTCCCGATGTAATGGCTGCCATCTCTTATATTTATTTTTATGGCAAAATAAAATAAGGGTTTTGTTAATCGGCATTTGGTTAAAGGGCATTCATTAAAGTTTTAAATGGTGAAAATTTTTTTTGCTTTCAATACATTGAATGGGTTAATAATTTAAAGAGTAAACATTTAAATTAGTCCTTGATAACTTTATTGATAGATAAATTTTTTGACAAATAAATGTTAGTGTTTTCATAAATATAAAAATAAAATATTATAAGTCCTCATAATTTTATTGATGGGTAAATTGGTCTTAACAATAAAAAATTAGTATTGAGGTTCCTACAATTATAAAAATAAGCATATAAGAACTCAATACTAACTAAAACAAAACCTTTATTTTTATTTGTATTTGTATTTTTTACAAATTCCTCAAACGTTTTAATATTTCACCACACCCACTATAAAAAAAGAAGTCAATATCATAAATTCATAATCATTTTCCCAAAAGAGTTATCCTAGAGTATAGTGATTGCATATTACAAAATAATACAGGACCACCATACTTGGTATATGATGCTCTATTAAATTTTAGAATATTTAAGAAAAAATTTATAAAAATGAAAAGATTACATTTTAGTAAATTGATGATGATTAGAATTAGTGAGTATTATATATATATATATATATATATATATATATATATAAAATTAAGTCTAGGTAGCATTAGGTTGCAGCTGAAGAATCTATATTGTCTTATTTTATAATTGTGAAACCTCAACACTAATATTTTTTGTCAAGACCTCAGTGCCCTATTTTTGCACTTGTAAGACCTCAACACTAATATTTTTTGTTAGGGACAAATTTATCTATCACTAAAATTGTCAGACTATAGTGTCTTATTTTTACAATTATGAGAACCTCAACATTAATATTTTTTATCAAAACTAATTTATCTATTAATAAATTTGTTAGGGACCAATTTTGATGTTTGCTCTAATATAAAAACTACTTTTTTAATAAAAAATTTTTACTTTATAAATTTTAGAGCACTAGTTAGTAAAACTCATAGAATAAATATAATTTTGGATGAGAGGATCTAACTATCTTTTAAAAATAATTTGTATATGATGTTTTGATAGGTGATTTACACTTATATATATAATGGTATTATATATGGATTTATAGATAAGACAAATTCTTGGATTATTGGCATTTTACCAATTATGAATTAGTAATAAATTCTAAATTTGTCTATGGTGAATTATGTATTAATTTTCATTTTATACCAAATCTGATTTGATAAATTATCTTTGAATATATCAAAACATATTTATATTAAAAAAATCATATTGTGTAATTTTTTTTAAAATATTATATTAATATAAATACACTATCCAAATTCTATATACTAAATAAAAGACCCAATATGCTCTACACTCATCAAGAGCTGGTATTAGTTGAGATCTTGGGGTGGGATCCAAAATTATCTTAATCCATCATGATATCCCATTATAGTTAAATATATTTATTTTTTAATGTATTAAAATTACATAATTTTTTTTAGAGTAATTATTAATATAGAAGGGAAGAAGTACCTTGCATGAATTAAAGATGTGATTATTACAATTTTGTTCCCTTGTGTGTGTTTCGATGCACACTCAAGTGCTGAATAGAAGGATGATTGAGATGAAGACAAAAGCTGTCAATTTGCAGATGTAGAGTGTTTTTCACATTTTATTTTTTTGCCTTGGAATTACTTTTTGCGTTATAGTTGCTCTTCACAACACAAACAGATCAATTTTAAAATTAGGATTATATGATAGATTTTTCGATAAACAGCAATTGCATGTCAGTGTGCATAATAGATTGACTTGACATTATTATGAAGTTGGATTACAGCGAAAACAGTTCAAGTAAATCCAAACACTGTTAATAGATTGATTATTATGAAACTGCTATAAAGCAAGAAGTTAACAATAGCAAGATTTTTTTTGTCCCTTTTACATTATGCAAGTTATAACCACTAAAGTTGGATGAATCCACTATGACCTCTAGTTGTACTCATTTTCATCCTTGTCTGAAGGATGAACGTAATTATCAAAAACAAATAAAAAAACAATCGGATGAATTCAAAATGAACATTGGTTAGTGGTGCCAAGCGTATTTGTACCAATGTTTGTTCTTTTGTTTTTTGGGTACTAAGGGACTCCTCTGAAAGCTAAGATAGAATGGAAAGAGTAATGGGCAAATGGAAATTAAATCCTTGACCCAAAGTCAAGAACCCTTTATGTCACAAAGAAGTGAAAGAACAGGAAAAGAGTCACTTTTAAGCTACAAAGCTACAAGCTCATTGGCAATGCTTATCTATTGGCTACCTTATATTGTTCTCTGTTTTCCTTGCGTGGTTGCGTGTGAATACGCTGTGTACTACACAAAAGTCCTCATTCTCAATTCAAGTCCAACTAATTTTCAGCTTAAGAAAAGTAAAAACCATGGAAACTCCAACAAACCCAGAAGAGCATCACCCGGATTACACAGGTCGCTTCACTAATTGTTTTCTAAATTTCAATGAGAATAATCCGTAAAGGCAATCAGAAGCACAAGTAATACATTGGTTAGTGCATATTTCGATTTCTATTTGCAACTTTAAACCCTAATTTCTATAACAGTTTGTCAACCTAAGATTTCTAGCTTTGATAAATAAACCCAAAGATGATGACGACGGTTAGAAAGAAATCTGAGCAATAGCCATAATATAAGCTAGCAACATTCGTATTATTATATATAAAAATGGGGAAAAACTAAAATACATATTTCACTTCTTATTATTTCAAAATTAATATAATCACAATCTTAATCACAACTATAATCACATTCACACAGAACCTTGGGAAACCTTGTTTACCACTTTATTAACATCCTGGCCCAATGAAACCCCAGCAGCGGTTCTCACATCACCACTAACCGCCGGAGCAACCCCTTGGTATGGCGGCGCGTGAACCACACCACCCGGCGCAGTATAGTAAACCTGTCTCCCACTGGCGCTATCGTAAGCCATCTGCGCGTACGCAGCAGCGCCCGCAGTATCCGGCACTCCAGCTGGCCGAACGACGCCGTATCCTTCCGCGTAACCGGAAGCCTTAACCGGCTGCGCCTGTGCCAAGTTCGTTGGCCCCGCCGACGAAAACGCTGCTTTAGGAGGTGGCATGCCGCCGTACATCGGCTGCTCACGGTAACCTTCAGAACCCATACGCTGCACCGCGTAGTAACCTTGAGTGACCGGCGCCGCCGCCGCAGGACGCATCACCGGCGCGTGATAGAACGTCCCCGGGGCAGGAACAACGTAAAACTGCTGGTCTCCTCCGGGGGCAGTCGTCACTGCTGCCGGGAAACCTTCGCCGGAAAATTGCTTCTCCGGCCAGTAATTCGCAGGGTGGGGAGCCGTAGCCTGCGAATTCGACAACTGAACTTTCTCCGCCGCCTTCTGCAAGTAATAATCCCCTCCGCCGGTGACGCCGTAACCTCCGGCAAAGCCGTCCTCGCTTCTCCTCCTGTACATAGACTGATCACTCTCCGTGATATGCAACCGCTGCAGCTCCTGCTGCAACTGCCTCTGAACCTCAATAGTGTTCACGTTCGGATCCGATCCGATCACCCGATCACTCACCGCTCCACGAGACTGATACTCCGGAGGCGGCGCGGCCGGCTCCGGCACCGGATCGTGGAACTTCACGGCAGCAAGCGGCGGCGCGGGCTGAGCTGGAGGAGCAACGGCCTTCTCGATCCCGAAGAGGTAATCGACGTTGCTAGACGCAACAGGAGGGGGTTTGACCGGGTCGGGATGAACCGGAACAGGACCCGAGTTAAGAGCCTCAACGAATCGATCGCGATCGGAGGAGAAGCTCGGCGGGGCGGAGTTAGTTGCGGCGGCGAAGAGGAAGAGGCGCATCCTGGCGGGTTTGGCGGAGGCGCGGAAGAGGCGGTCGTACTCGTGCATCATGTGGTCGAGGTCGTCGTCGTTGGTGACGGAGATGAGAGCGTCGAGGTCCTCCCCTGGGAGCTGGTACTTGAGCGTGAGGTTCTCCGTGGAAGGGGAGTCGCAGATGGCGGCGAGCCTCGAGAGGAAGGCGGGGAACTTGATGTTGCGGTCGACGGCGAGGATCTTGGTGTCTCCGCCCACGTAGGAGAGCTGGTTGTCGTGGGTGCGGGGCTGGATCTTGCCGCCGTAGCTGCACATGAACTTCGCCTTGTAGTTCGCCGGCGGCTGCTGCTCGTCCCACGGCGGCGGGTTCTCGAACTCGATCTCCCTCGAGCGTGGCGACGAGTCACCGGAGTCCGGGTACGACGGGTATGAATAGTTCTCCATTGGAGACGCGCCAACAACAGAGAGAGAGAGAGAGAAAGGGGTGTTTCTTCTTTCGCGTGAGTGTGAGATATTTTTGTTTATTTTTTGAATTTATAGTTCAGTTTTTTGAAATTCTGGTAGTTTTTGTGATGGTATCAAATTATTGATGGGTTAGTGCGTGGCGAGATATGAGGTGGGTTGGGGTTTTGGGGAGGCGGTGATAATAGCATTGTCTCTCGGACTTTTTGGTGTGAGGTGGGACCCCCATGGCATTGATTATGACTTATGAGAGCGTGTGAATGTGAGTGTGAGTGTTTGTGTGCGTGTACGTGACTGGGAAGAGAAGGGATAAGGGAGTGTGAGTGATGTGTGTTGTTGACTGGGATTGGACTCTCCCTTTGAATTACCGGGCACCCAGGGCACCCCCTCTCTCTCCCTGTCTCCCTCCCTCTCTCGCTTTGCCTTGCAACTTGTATAGATACAACACACGAAATTTAGCTGATTCGGGTAAAAGTGATATAATTCTCTCATTGTTCATTGCATTTCATATTTTCAAAAGAAAAGATAATGTGAATAATTCATAACAACATCAAAATTATTGACTGCCAATATGGAAACCCCTTAGACGAATTCTTTTGGGTTATAGTTATTACACACTTAAACAATGGATAAGGGAATTGTTAGTTATTAGAGTGGAAGTCATTAACAAATTCCATTAAATTATTTCTGACCTCATGCTGACAGGCCTCACTGGATCTTTTTTTGTTATTATTAATCGAATAATTGTTGTGTGCCTTGCAAGGTTGGCATCCAAGTGCTAATTAGTCAAAGCATGTGTAATCTTCTTTGTTGGCTAGTTACTTTAATTGAACATATAAATGAGCATAGCACTAGAACTGTCACTACACCCACAGTGCAAGCATGTTCAATGGCTCAAATTGAATTAACAACTCGAATTGACAAGCTACAGAGCCAATGGCTAGAGTAACCAAAATTCGCAAAGTATGGTTGCCTTCTGCAGTTAGGAAACTAAGGATATCAAATATATATTTTTAATCATCAAGAGTAAAACTTGATACGGTTATTCCACTGCGTCAACCGCTCTTTAAATGGATGGCGATGTTATCTTGCTACTCTAATTTAATTAAATTTTAGATCTGGAAGAAATAAACAACTTGGCTTTGGGGACTGATGAAATTAAAGGCGGGAGGAATATTGGAGATTGGAGAGGAATGGACAGGAACAAAAAGTAATTAGATTCAGAAAATATATTCCACACAAAACCAAAATAATGGATTGGATTCCCATACTGGGAAATCTACTTCTCTTTTTTCTCCCTCTACTTTTGCTTGTACGTGGACTGTGTCTGTGGTCCTAGAAAGTGCAATTGGTACAGCTGATTATTTTGGCATTCCCCTTCGAGATCATTTTGTACATTTTGATAATGATAGCTGTCTCTAATCTATTTATTTTGTTTATATATATATAACATTGGTGGACGCATCCCACGTACCTAAGGGCACTGCATTTCAATTATCAACAACTTAAATGGTGAAAGTCCAAAAAATATTAAATGGTGGTGAACTGTTGGAAAAATAATTCAAACCATTCCCTTAAAATAAGGAAATTTCATTAATATATTTCTATTATTTCTGTGGTTTATGTAAATAGTATTTTACCACCAAGTAATTATATTTTGTAAAGCCTATATAAGGCTGAATGTTTTATACATGTTAACATACAAGAAAAGTTTACCATCCACGTTATTCTCTCTCTACCTTATTTTATTTTATCTACGCTATTGAATAACATGGAATAGTTGGTAGCACACAGTCATCAAACAACCTGGCCCAATTGATGTGTGTGTTGAAATCTGAACCTGCTTTGAACGAAAAAAGGAAAAATGAAATCAAAGTTGTGCGGGCAGAACCGCAAAAGTGATGTACCCCCACAAAAAAAAAAAAAGGATAGCCTGCAGAACAAAATTAGTTGTACAGTTAAACTGTGAGTAAGATCGATCACAATTAAGATGTTTCTAGTAATTTTAGCTAAACTTAGATGTTAATATGAATGTGTAGATGTAAAAATTGTCGGCAAAATTAAAGTTGTATGAAACTAACGCAACTCTGTAACCAAAATATGCATATAATCGCCAAACTAGACTCTATCTATATGTCCTTTGCTATCCCTTACATGTCTCATTGATAGTGAAAGTAATTTTCCACGTAGACAGAACTCAGAAGTGTTAAATTTGTCATTAAAAAATAAATAAAAGTACAATTAACTTGCAGCGTTTCTGTAGCTGCTGGGATGGTTATTGCTTATTGGAGCTTATACTTGTGCGAATTTGTGAAGATTCAACCATGACAACCGGAATAAGGGAGTTCTTACCTGTAGCGAGGGAGCACAAATTCCGCAACATGCACATGATGATGATCGATATTCTCTGAGCTGTAAAATGCTTCTCTGAACTGTGGTTCTGTCGGTCCTGAAAAATAAACAACAACAAATATATACGCAACACTTACCACTTTCCAAGAATAGCTTACAAGGCCATTTAAATAAGTGAAAGGTAAGAAAAGAACACAGAGAAATGATTCCTTCCTTTGACTTTGAACCAGGATTAAGAGAACCCCCTTTTGACTATCTTGCGCATTGGTATTAATTACAGCGCACTAGATCATAGTACTATTGAAAAGTGACAGGAAGAAATAAATAATAACTATAAAACAACAATATCAAAGCTTGCAGGGACATTGATCTTATTATCATAATATATGAACGATGAATCTATCAGTTATAGTTGTAGAAGCTTGGATAAAAATTCAATTCGTCTTACTATTTTACTCTTCTACATATAAGAATATATTTTATAAATTAATAAAGTGAAAATGCTGTAGAGTTGCATGTATAACATCATATTCACAATTGAATGGACCATTACTTCATACATTTGCCTTAGCAGAAAAACCGCACAATTTTTTATATATATATATTTTTATTCGTTGGAAAGATAATTGGTTTGAACCTATAATTTGTTGATAAACTACTCAAATCTCTTATCACTAATCTAATAATAGTGGCTAAAATCCCACAATTTTTAATATGATTACACTTAAGCTTGCACAAATGAAAATAAAAGAGAAGATAATGCCATAAGTTACTTAATTAAGTCGCATTTTTTTCAAATCCAAGCTCCAAAATCCGGGAATTGTTTAAAAGTTACTCCCTTTATTTCAATTTGTCCGTAAATTTTTAATATCAAGATAATATTAATTTTTTTATTTTTTATAATATCTTTAATCTAATTAATTGTATTAATTTTGTGTAATAATTATTATGAGAAATTTATATATGTGTGAGAGAGAATATGTGCAATTACAAAAATGAAAATGATAATTAATACTTACTTAAAACTCTAAAATAATAGATAATATTAAACATTTTTTTTTTCTTTGAATAAGACACTTATATTTGGACGGGGGAGTATATTAGCCGAAAAGGACAAGGACAATTAAATCTACTTCTGCAATTTTATACTATTACCAAAATCAATTTATTATTTTTATTTTTATTTTTTTGGTTTTTGGATGGATAAATGGAAATGGAAGGAGCAGACAAATCCAAACATGCACTGATTGCAAAGAAAATGACGGGTGAAAGGGGTTCATCCTTTTTGCTCTTGGGCTGGTCAGAAGGTTCTTAAAACAAAGTTACATAATAAGCCTTTGTGATGAGGGTACATAATAGTGGCCTGGACCAATCACTCATCACGGGATCTACAAAGATGGGCTTCTCGGAGTGTCCAGGCCAGATTAGTTTAGCTCTAACTACAACACTATCTGTGAAGACCAAAAAGAGAAGTTAGGACCGAAAGCAAAATGGTCACTGTCTGTTAATGTTTATATTAAAAACAAAAAGTTTTTACCAGATACGACCATAAAAAAAAATAGGTTTTTATTAGATCATTCCTTTTATTTTGATGTATGCAAACTTAAGTTATGCTTTTCTTAAATCTTAACAAAAACATATAAGAAGGGATCTTCCAGTATTAATTAGCACACAACATTATTCGTCCGTGTCAGTTTGTTTTACATCCCTTTAATCGTTAAAGTGAAAAATGGAAAAATGAAAGGCTCGTGTTTCTGCCCCCGAAAATGAGAGAGAACGAATAATGGTGCCGGTGCGAAAGATGATGACTTTTCCCGGGTCAAATATGAACCCATAATTGATTTGATAGATATGCAATTAAACTAAAAAAAGTAAATAATTAAATTGATAAGTGATTAATTTTCACAATGATCAATTTAACAATGTAGAAAGTGTTTGACTGTGTTACCACGGCGGGGGCATCTGATTTCCTACAAGTGAAGGACATACTTGGTTTGAAAAATACTCAGTTTCCATAATATTTTATACAGACAATAACTTCAATAGTTTCAAGACAGAATCAGCAGAGTTTGTGAAGTTTGAAACAATCATGTTAGATTTCCTAAGACTCATGATCTTCAAATAATAATATGTCTGAAGGATATTAATATTAAACACATTCAAATAATATGTAGAAAAGCCAAACTCCCTACTGCTTCTCAGGGTTCTTTCTCATCCGCAACATCACTAGGGAGGTCCAGCCCTGAAGGTATCTTGCCTGGATAGTTAGTTGTCGATGTTACCGATCCTGTCATACTGGAAGAAGCACATAATTAAGTCAAACAAATCCTGATAGAGATGAAAGGAGTCTTTAAATTGTTTAGGTTGCATTCAAAAACTCACCTTCTATCGACAATGACCATGGAGCGAAGCTCGCAATTGGCAAAGCTGCAAGGATATGTGAAACAAGTCAGGGCTTCACCACATCAAACTGCATATTGCTAATAAGAATAACATATAATCTTACATATCGAGTGCGAAAAATGATACTCACTTTCTACGTGTCTATGACTGATAACAAAGCAAATAATGCTTCTTTTTAATAAATGCACACATCAGGAACAAATTGTAAATAGCAAAGAAACAGCAAGATATTTTCTGAAGAACTCTACACATTCAACTCAGTTAGCTCAATGGAGTGGCAAGCATGAGACTTGAGAGCTTACTGCCTGGATATTTCTTTCTTCATCATGGGGTGGCAATCATTGCCAAATGCATGTAAAGTATGAAACAGGAATCCACTATGTGTCACAATTGCTATCTCCTTCTCTTCTCGTGTCCATAACCTATGATGAAGTGAAAAGTAAAAATACAGACTCACAATTTAATTAATGTCACATTTGATGGAAATTTTCACAGGTACATATAACTAATTGGATGTCACTAGCCAATATAGAAAGCATATTTTGTTTCTCTGAACTGATAATAATTGGATATCCCAATTGATACCAATATATCAGTTTGAATAATCATAAACAAGCAATCGGCAAGTAGAAATATACTTATTTCTCATAACTTGAGACGTAAACTTAGCAGTCCAATGGATGACTCGCTAACATATCAGATCAAGGAATCCAACAAATTATCTTATTTTCCAATTTCAAAGTCATAAGTGAGATCTAGGGATGGCCTTCTGAACTACTTAGCACATTCTGCAATATCTAATAAACTTCATAAAATATTGAAATACATTTTATGAAAGATAAGTTGATTGTATCTTCCTATTGTAAATGCAAAGAGACATAGTAGAACTGCATTAACCAGGTAGTACATTAAAGTCCAAGTTTAGCGTGTTTCCCATCCATATGTAGTATTGCAGTGGTAACTAAATAATAAAAAAAATCAATATCATAGGTTTCTGACGGTGACAAACTCATACCAGTTCATGAACTTCAGCCCCCTAGCTGCAAGTTCTTCCTTTTCTCTCTAACATTGGCCTTCCACCAAGTATCCTCATCGCTGTCTATCTGATAAGAATACTCAAATAGATTAACATAAAGCCAAAGAGATTAAATTAAATCTTGGCCACCTTTGTACAGCTAAATAAAGGGGTCAGCCATCTTCTCTGAAATCATAAACCATAAGCACGGTAGCTGATTGAAGTCTAAGTACTTGCCAGTGAAAAATCAACAGCAGGAAAAAGAAACTGATACTCGCTAATGCTCCTTCTTTTATCACAAGGATGAACTCCCTGCATGAGAAAACATGTGGAGAAATTTGTGAGGCCCCTACATCAACGTAATATCAAGCATAAGGAACCTTATATAAAATATGTGTTGAACTGTCTTTACTCAGAAGATAAACTATAATACAAATTATGCAATTTTACCTTTAAATATATACACATAGACACACACACACACACACTCACAAATAAATAAAAACAGCCTAGAGTTTCTTGTCTATATTTGAATATCGTGTCAAGAGTTCAACCTCATATGGCATCATCTAGAGTATGTTAGTAAGTAGTATAATAACCTAATGACTTCCCAAACCCACCTACAACCCATGATTTAAGAAGAATACCGAAAAAGGATTGGTAATTGATATAACCAGACATATTGGTCGGTAGGCCTGAATGTACACCCACTATACTAGCTCCATATTCCATTCCCAGGAAATAACATGAATTCCAGGATAGCCAATTAATTGGGAAGTAATAGACTCTATTCTCCCTGCCCCCTTTTAGAAATAAGACCCCGAAATTACAATGGATTTGCAGGCACCATCTTGAGGGTTGGAAGAATTTTATTGCCAAGATAGAGATTGAACTTGTTAACTGTACATGTAGCAACGTGATGTACCCCCTCATAGAAAAATGTCTGATGCTCAACAGGTAAAAAGATTACCAGATTGCAGAATGGCATACCAAATGTTCACGACAAAGCTCAACAGCAACAATTGGTGGGGCATTTAGACTTGAAATTGCAGCATGATAGCTACCTCCTGCATTTGCCACCATAAGAGGCAGCACATCCGCTTTATCTGTGTATCCCTCACCTCCAAACACCCCAACAGCCGTTTGTAGAGTCCTAAAACCATAAGTTGTATCATGCAGCTGTCTTTTGCCTCAATGTAGTTACAAAGTAATATATAAAAGCAAAAGATATCTCAAGTAAGCCTAGGATCCCAGATTTATTCTGAAATATGAAAATGAATTGTTAGAAGAAGCAAAGACACTTTATATGAAATATGCAGAAAATACATTCTATTATATCTAGATTAGAATATTATAACGTTAGAAACCCATAAGTAACTTTCAATTACTTTAATCTGTCCTTGTAGAGCATTTGCATTACTGGAGATGACAAAATCCATAGATGTCCACTAAACTCGTTGATCACCAATCTCAACTCCCAGCTCATTTTGGTCGTACCATAAAAATTAACTCTCCAACTCAACCACATAAACCCAAGATATGGACAATTTACTAATGAAGCATCCATTGCATACCTAGTTTCCTGATCCTTGAGCAATAATTTCCAGACATGAGTTCATAATTAAGCACTTTCCAGGGATTCTAAAACCATAAAAGAGCAACAGAGCAGGTAACTGTGCAGGGTGGTGTCAATACCTCATTAAAGGAGACGCTATGACTAGATCAATCTTCTTTGCAAGGCCGGAAGACCGAACATGCTTGCGCAAATTGTCAACCTGTGAGCACAGCGAATTAATTGACATTCATTCACTCATCCATTTTTACAGCCACAACAGCAAACTACGTTGGTGCTACCAAGTTGTGTGTGCGTGTGGGGGATTTAACTAACTACCTGCTGCCAGCCCAGTGGGGTGAGGTGAGCATCAAAGTATTCGGGGTTCATGTAGGCCTTGTAGTTCTTGTCTCCATCCACATTGTGGATCCCCTGCGCGTGCCTGACCTGGCTTTTATAAGTTGCCAAACAACACAAACAGCAACAACCCCTCATTCATTCGCAAATCTCAATTCAAACAAACAACGCAATGTAATGTTATGTCGCTACGCACACACACACACACACACACAGAGCATAGCATGCAGCAGCTTCAATCCATGGATATATTATACACACATGATATTGTTATAGGGTGAGTGAGTGAGTGTGTTACGTTGAGCAGTGAAGTGAGTTGAATATTAGGAATATAGTAATACCAACCAGGTGAATGGTTTTGCAACGATGCAACGGGAACAAGCTTGGACCAGCGGCACCACAATCCATGCTGATGCTGTGTGTAACTAACCAACTAGCCTGAGAAACGGTTGCAACGGAAAAACGAATCACAAAACAGAATAATTTGAAGCAAGGAAACGATGGAATATGGGATTCAAGAGGAAGAGGTTACCGCAGAGAGAGAGAGAGAGAGAGAGGTAGATCGAGATGGCTGGCAGGGAAATCAGGGGAGCAGGAACAGGAGGAATATTGGTGGTGAGGAAGCTGTACTTTGTATTTTATTATTAATATTAATTATTAAAAACTCTTTACATAATATCTACGCAATCTTAGCCAACAAATTATTGAAGCCAAATCCTCCTCCAGATATTTTCTGAACTTCTTTTTTTCCCTTTTAATTCACTTCTTTTTTTTTCTCATTTAATATTAATAATAACAACAAATGATTATTTAATAATAATAACAAATGATTATTGGCTTCATTTCTGTAACGCGGTGTAAGAACCGCGGTCCGGATACTCGATCGGTCCTATTTACTGAATTGTTCTTAAATTTTTTTTATATTTTAATTTTCTCTATCCTGTTTTATTCTCTCTTTCTTTAATAGTATTTAATATTATATTATTAAAAAAATTTAATACTACTTAAGTTTTTAAAATAAATAATTATTTTTAGATAAATTATTTTTAGAAATAGATAATTATTCAAAAACAAATGAAGTATTATATATGTAATTTTTATGATTATTAATATAAAATGTAAATATTTTCAATAATACAATAATATGCCAAAAGACTACATTGATATAATATTTAAATTCGATTTATATTATAAAATAAAAGTATGATATTCATTCAAGTAAAAAAAAATCAAGTTCCTTAAATATTTAATTATGGATTTGATTCAAGGTGTTTCATATGGAAGGATCTCTATTATTGAAAATAAAAAATAAATTTATAGAGAAATTCTCATTCTAGTGGATTCATTTTTCATTATAAACCAAACAAGTTATTGTAATAAAGTCTAATTTTTAAGAGTGCTTCATATTATAACATGGATAATGAAACAACTTTACGCTCTTGCTAAATAACTACATATCTAATAAGCCAAGCAAGTTCTTATGAGAAATTAAGTTAACCTCTTGAATAAATTCTCAACCTAATTAGTAAATAATCGAGAATGCCAAGTCAAATTTTATGAAATTTTATTTGCAAAACTATTATATGAGTTTAATTTTAACATATTAATAGTATATTTGTCAATATAACATTAGATAATTAGATAACTATGTGAAATTTTTTTACACTATCAGTATATTAAAATTAAATCCTATCTGAATTTTATGCTTTTGCAATAAATAGGTTGAACTTAGCCACACAATGATCTCACAAAAAAAAAAAGACATTTGGTACTTAACTAATTAATTAATATTATAATTTTAAATACTAGTTTCTTAGATCTATGCTAAATAATTTTCTTGTTTCTTATATCTTAGAAGTGCATTAATAAAAAAAATTGAATTATTTATAATAACGGAGCATAACAATTTAAAAAAAAAAAAAAAAGGTGATTGTGAGCACCTCTTCTCTCTCTCTCTCTCTCTCTCTCTGTACAGGGCACAGCACACATGGGTGGTTTGTGCTGAGAAGGGAGCAACAATGTCTCCAAAGCTACCATCACCACTGTTCCCATGGCTCATCTTCATAACACTCGTATCCCTCTATTTCCTCTCTTCCTTCCTCTCCCTCAACACACCCTCTTCTTCCCCAACCGAGGCTCACTCACAGTCCCTCGCGCTCTCACGCTGCGATCTCTTCACGGGTCACTGGCTCCTCGATCCCAACCGAGAACCCCTCTACGATGAAAACTGCCCCTTCCACCGAAACGCATGGAACTGCATCAGAAACCAGCGGCAAAATCTCAGCTTCATCAACTCATGGAAATGGGTCCCCCGCGGATGCGATTTGCCCCGCGTCGACCCTGTTCGGTTCCTGTCCCTCATGCGGAACCGGAATGTTGGGCTTGTTGGGGACTCGCTCAATGAGAATTTCTTGGTCTCTTTCCTCTGCATTCTCAGGGTTGCTGATGAGGGTGCTAGGAAGTGGAAAAAGAAGGGTGCTTGGAGGGGTGCTTATTTTCCCAGGTTCAATGTCACCGTCGCTTATCATCGTGCCGTTTTGCTCGCTAAATACCAGTAAGATTATCACTAACTAAGCAAGTTTTATTTATTTGTTTATTTGGTAATGAGTTCTGCTGCAAATGAGTTTGTGCTAAAATTTATTTTTTTTCTTTTTCAGGATCAATCCTAGAGAGAATTAGAGAATTAGCTTAGGTTCTTAGAGATTTGTTAAGGTATTTATTTAAGTTAATATTGGAAAACACGGTTAGAGTTAAGAAAATTGAGGTAATGCAGAGAAAATGTAGAGTCTGGATTTTACTAATGATGGAAAGTAATTTATTCAAGTGTAACACATGCATATGCAGGCTAATGAATGTAACTAACTACTAATAGCGTTTTTGGTTTTGTGTTTATAGATTTGATTCCAGGTAGAGAATTGATTTTAAAGTTAGGTGATTTATGTTTGGTAGTTACTCCAAAAGTAATTCTGACAAAAAGTAATAAATTTTCACTTCTCCCATAATCAATTCTAGAGGCAAGAATCAATTCTGATCTATATAAGCCAAACATGATGCAAAACAACCATGGAATTGATTTTGAGGGTTGCAAATGTGCAACCAAACATGCTGTAAGTCATCTAACTAAGGGTACGTGAGTTTGGGTTTTAGAGGGAAATTATCTTATCCTCCCTTTTCCTCCAAAACCCAAACTCATAAACATACCCTAACTAACTTGGCAAACTCTAATTAATCTGAACTATACCACAACCAAAAAATGTTAGGCTGTCTCCATCTACTAACTCTATCTCCACTCTTGTTAAGGACCTTCTTTTTATGAGTGATAGTTAAATGTCCTGTTTTACTTTGTTTCTTGTTGTGAACTTTTGAAATGGAAACCTCATGTGCTCATTACTGATCAAACCAAGGTGGCAGCCAAAACAATCTGAAGCTGGGGCAGCGGTAGATAAATCACAAGGTATCTATGAGTTGATGTTGATATTCCTGCAGATGATTGGGATAAAATTGCTGGTTTCTATGATGTTCTGGTGTTTAATACTGGTCACTGGTAATTCTTTTTTTCCCTTTCCTGAATCTTGGAAGTTGTGGATGATGCAGTACTACTGTAGTAACAGGGAAAACATCGAAAAGAACTCATAATGTGATTACTTATGTAGCAACATTTGTTTTGATGAAACTGGTTTCTAGTTAATTTTGGGCTGCCTCGGTATTTTTATCAATTGGTGTGATATTATTCTATTATGTCTTTCATAGGTGGAATTATGACAAATTCCCCAGAGAGAAACCTCTAGTCTTTTATAAAGCAGGACAACCGATAGTTCCTCCACTTGGGATGTTGGATGGACTTAAAGTTGTTCTAGAGAACATGATCAAATACATACACAAAGAATTTCCTGGAAACACACTTAAGTTCTGGCGTTTACAATCCCCAAGGCATTTTTATGGTGGAGATTGGAACCAAAATGGAAGCTGCTTGTTCAATAAGCCACTTGAGGAGAATGAGGTGTGTACTTCTGAATCCTGTTTTGATTTTAATTCTCCTATTTTTTTTTTCCCTCACAATTAAGATCATTTTCCTGATCCTCCAGACTCATTAAGCTATGAAATTACAATACTTGGACTTATTTTCCCAACTTCATTGATATGTACCTGTGCATATTCACATATATTTCCAACTTTAGTTTGCATTTGAAAAAGGTTTTAATTTTAACTTACTAGAATATTTCATGTTTCCCGAGAGACTTTTTGAATCTTGTCCCTACCCTTCTCGTTTTCATGCATTGGCCTAGAGAGTTGAATACTATTACTAATACCTGGACAGCTTGACTTATGGTTTGAACCCAGGAACAATGGAGTTAACAAGGAAGCAAGACAGCTGAACACCGTGATTGAAGAGGCATTACAAGGCACAGACATCCGATTGCTCTATTTAACTCATTTAAGCGAGTTTAGAGCTGATGCTCATCCAGCAATTTGGTTAGGAAGGAAAGATGCAGTGGCAATATGGGGCCAGGATTGCATGCATTGGTGTCTGCCTGGGGTCCCTGACACATGGGTTGATATATTGTCAAAACTGATCCATGATAGTTTTGGAGGAACTGGTGGGATATAAAAACTTAAGAGAAGCGATCAACTTAAATCTCGTATGCAATACACCGAAAATTTCCACTCTGATTTCAGGGGCAGCTGCCATGTTCTGGGACCAAGATATGAGAATCTTGCGTTGTACATTAAGATGTTCAAGGGTGTGTTATTGGATGGAGGAAAAGCTTTGCTCCACCATCTTTGATGGAAGAAGCTGTTAATTTGGTCGAGCATAAGCTATGCTAAAAGCGGCTCCCTTCTAAATCCCATTCATCATAGGGCCTTGAGTGGTCAAATACTCTCACATGAATTCTTTCATTCAGCATGTAATTATTATTTTACCGAGTCTTTGTTCAGACTTTTGATATTTAGCATGTGCATTACACATTTACACTAGACTAATAAACTTATGAGGAGAAGTCATTAAGGAAATGGTGTTGGAGAATATGAATATATGATATTGCTCTTGAGCCTTTCTAGCCACTTCCACTCTTTAACTGCACTGTAATGGCACAAACAACATCGCCGCACGCCATGCTTCGAATTATTCTACGCCAAGAAACTGACCAAGATATAGTGTCTGCGGTCAAGAACGAAGGTTGTGTTTGTTTTGGCATTGGGTTTGGCCCAATCCCGTAAGAGCTTTTGTTTGGTTGAGAATTTATCAGATCAACATAAATTGAGTTTGGGGGGCGAACCTCACCAAATATTTGTTGCTTTGGCGTTAATGAACACGAAATTTTTTTGAGGATAGCAAGAAAATGACGGCCATCTGTTAATCTTTCATACGGATAATTAATTTTTTAATAAAATAATATAAAGTTGGTATCTTTTTAGTAATTATACATCTAAAAGTGATTTTGACAATATTATACGAATAATATTCACACTCAATAATTTTTTATACAAAAATTTCCAAACGTAAATCACATTACCATTAACTCACTTTTGACTAAAATCAATTTTGTGAAATCTAGTACCAACCCCAGCCTGCAAACACGCACTAAAATTAGTGTGTCTTCTTTCTTCTTTGGAAGTGCATTCGTAAAAGCTTAAAGGGGTGCGGCAAAACTTACTGATCCAATGACATCAGTGAATAAATAATTAGAATAATCCACTCAACACATTTAACTTTAACGTGTTACGGGTGGTCATGAAAGGCCGGGTACAATTGGTCAGGGTTGTGAATGTGAAGAATTGTGCCGGTAAACATTGTGGCGTAAAAGCCTAACTCCCATGAATTCATAATCATTAAGCTGCCATGTTCTGTGTGGGGGATGATTCACAAGGACACTACAAACTAATGGGGAAAAACCAGAGATCACAGCTCCGGGATATAATTAACAGATTCTCTCAATTTTATTCATTAAAATAGTCATATCAAATTCAAAAGAGAATTTAGATAAAAAAATTTATATACAAACCAGGAAGCTGTAAAAGCTGTACTGCAACCATGAAATATATATCATGAGTGAGTGTGAGGGATAAATTCTCTCACACACATCAGAAATAGAGCTGCCTGCAATGTGCAACCGTAGCTTCTGCTGGACAGTATGGACACTTGAATATTCGCATGCTGTTTTTTGATAACCTCATAATTGATTGCTTGCAAAGGACATGTAAACATGGCAAGAGCATGGGTGGATTCTCTTCACTCGCTTGTTCCCTACTCACGGGGCAAACAAAAATCGAATGGAACTGGAACTCCTTCCCCAGTTCTAGAGGCACTGGCAACTGTTTCATTGACTGCCACTCCTGCTTCTTTGCTGCCATCACATTTGCCAGCTTCAAGAGTGTAGGCAACCCCTCAAATCCAGCTGCAAGTGCCACACTCAATGGACTCTCGTAGGACTGCCCAAAGAGAGTGCAGAACTGCCTAGTCAGCTCTTCAGTCATCTTTGTCCAATTGATTGGGGACACCAACTCGAAATGAGGGGATCTCTCAAGCCTTCCTGCATACAAGAGGCAACCCATAAGCTTTTGGAACTCATTCTCATGGAGGGAAGCGAAAGGAGCAAGGCATGTTCTGGCATATTTTAAGGCATCAGCTCGGTTTCCATCTCGCAGGAACTCTGCAAACTGCAGAGTATGAATCTTAAGTGCAAGAATGGAACCATTCTGGATGAGTTTCTCTCGGTTGGCAGAGATCCATATAAGGGCAGGCGTAATGTCTTTTACCCTCATAGCTTCTAGAACATGATGCATTTCCAAGAACTTAGATCTCAGTGCAGTTGCATCAGGCTCACCAGCCTCATTCATGATGCTATCTCCAAGATCAAATAAACCTTGACGATAAAAATGGTTTGCTATGATCTGGTTCAAAATGTAAGCATCATAGTCAGCACTTCTGTATGCCTTGGACATATCAGGGTTGAATGACTTGTCAAGGAGTTTTTGGTACTTGGTTAGACTTGCGTTCAATTCCTTCTGTGACCCTTCTAACTGTTGAAGTGCTCCAATAGCATTAAGCTTAACCTTCAGTTCTGTAAGAATGGATTTCTGGCAGCCATGAGCTGACTGGATTTTTACCAATGCCTCTTCTATTTCACGCCCCACCTGGTCAACGACTTCTTGAAACTTGGAATAGGATAGCTTTTGCCTCTTAGTCACGTGCTCAAATGCTTCTTTGATGTCATTCAGCTCCATCTTTCGGTTTTAGTCACAAACTCCTACGAAATTGTGACAAGGAACAGTTACCACCAATCGCATTTATTCAAAGGTTGGAAGCAAAATAATTGATATATTCTCAATCTAAAGGTGGCACAAAGATAATATGCTAGTGCTGTTCACTATTTGTGTGTTATTAAGCCTTTTTCAACCATGCAAAGAGAATTCTAACTACTAAAATATATAGTCAGCAAGTACAAGGATTTAATGAAAGAACCAGAGTCACAAACGGCCTTATTCCTGGTTTCCTCACCTTGGAGTTTAAAATATGCTCCTTCCTGCTCATCATAGTAGAAATGTGATCACAAGCTTACTGACAATATCAGTACTATCAATTAACTAGTGATGGCAATTGTCCATTCTCTTGAAGTACTTATTGTGAGTGATAACAATTATCCATAATAGTAACAAATCAACATAGACCAGGAGGTGCATGTCAAATGGAAACGAAACAACAAACTCATTTGCCTGCAAGTTTTTCCCTACAATGAACATAATCATACCATTGCAAAATTGAGTAGAGTAGACAGGCTGGTACAAATGCATATCTGATATAGAATCAATCTTTCCCACAAACTAGTATCAGCACGGTAAATGAGATTATAAATACCTAAACTATTTCACAGCAAAGGCATGCACTTGAAACATACAGTGCAAAACCTATAATTTGCTGCAGAAGCATAACAGACACATATGTATAAAGAAGAATCAATGGAACTACAGGACAGTATCAAAACAGTAAATGCAGATTACAATCATTATAAAGAAATAGAATTTTACAGAGCATGCTACGAACAATGGATAAAGGGCTCAAATTCTGACAAAAAGAAACAGAGTTGAAAACCCAGTATTCAAATTGAAAAACACAAGCATTCAACAGCACAAATTAAATTCCAAAAGAGTGAAATTCACAAAGGGGTAAAACACTAGAGACTAAAAAAGAACATAGTTCATATCCCTTGTTCAAAAATGACAATTCCCGTGTATACTCATGCAAACAACCCAAACCCTTCATCACATGATCACAGTCCCTGATCGCCAATATATATATATATACAACAAATTTCACTTCTTTCAGACAGTGGAGTCAACATGATAGCTGAAACAGAGTAACAAAAGAAAAGGGTCCAATTACTTTGTCATTGGTCTTGTCGAAAAACCTTCGAATTGCCGCAACAAAATTAAGGGGAAAAAGGGAAATGAAACCCCCCCCCCCCCCCAAAAAAAAAAAAAAAAAACAGAGAATGATGGAAATGAAAATGGGAGAAGGCATGGTTTTTGCGTTACCTGAGAGTGAGTGCGTGCGAGAGAGATATAGAAGTGAGTGTCACTGAGATCAATCTCAAATCGGTGTTCTGGCGAGATATTTGTAAAGTTACTTTCTTTGTACGCTGTATATGAAGCGAGCGTTACATTACAAAGGAAATTGGGAACAGAGAGAAAGAGAGAGAAATGATCACATGATTCACAAGTCCTTCTTCAGCGGCATGTTCTATGTAACTGAACTGACGAAGATTTGGTTTGCAAGCTTGTGTTATTTTATCACCGAAGGTCCACTTTACTACTATGGGTGATTCGATTTAGTTTTTAAAATTAAAAAAAAATTATTTTAGCTTATGAAATTTTAATATGTGATTTAATTTAGTTCTTTTAATAATTTAAGTTAGTTCTTAGAAATAAGAATATAAAGATCAATTTAAATCTTTTTAAATTTTAGATATCAAAATGATATTTTCTTAATTTTAAGGATTAATGTAAATTATATATAATTTTAACGATCAAAGTGAATCTTTACTCGTTATTTTCTCATGCACAATGAAACAATAGTCAATTTTTTGTTCTTCACAATTTTGTTTTCATACAAAATCAAATCCAAAAAATAAAATAATGCAATTAACTGTTAAATAAAATTAAATAAATTATTCCTTACCAACAAAATATATTATTAATTTTTTATAATTAATTATAATAAAATTAATTTTATGTTATAATTTATTAATTAAAAATTTAGTATATTAAAATACTGTACTTTATTTAAAGAGGACTATTTAATAGCACAACACAGTCTTGTATGAAATTATAATAATGGAAATGAAAACGTGAAATGAGAAAATTAGAGTTTAGTTACTATATTTAAAAATAAGTTTGATTTTGATATATTAGTAATATAAACGCACTAACAATATAAAATAGTTTTACACTTATCTAATCAAATATCTTATTTTGTTTGATTGGATTTCTTTAACATCAATATATTAAAATTAAATCCTTTAAAAATATAAATAAAATTAGAATTTAATTCTAATATATTTGCAGTATAAATATTTTTTACATGGTTATTCACTCAGATATTGACAAATCAACACTCTCATCCTACTATGTCAAAAATTATGTACAAAGAGAATTTTGACTTGATGGTAGAGTAAAAACTATGAATGAATTTCAATTGAATACATCAAATTATGTGTTGGGGAAAAACTTGGAAAGAAGCGAGTATAACTTCGTAAATAAGATAAAAAACATGAACGTGGCATATTTGTATAAATTCATTTCTTAGCACTAATCTCCAAAATTATTTTGAATCACCGAGCACACAAAGGTTTGGAAAATGAAGAGGAAAGTTGTTTTCATGGAATCAGCAGATCTTCAAGCAGCATAGATGGCAAATATGCAAGAGACCAAGAGTTGTGCATGGACTAAATCTCTTAATCATTTTTAAATTCTTTCACAAGTGGCGTAGATTATATTTTTACTTGTCTTTCTTTTTTCCATTTTTGATGTGAATAATTTAACTAGTCGTTCAGTCTGCACATACTTCAGTTGATGTCTATGTACTATGTAGAATGTGATTTTCTCTGTGGTCCCTCCCCAATTCTTTTGTTATTTTTTTGGGTCTTTGGACATATTGTCCATCACAGCTATGGCACTGTCATCGTATCTTTGTTATTTAAAAAGAAGAGAATGGCATCGAAGAATGAAGACAAGCACATGGGTGAAGTAAAACCCTATTTTGAAGATAGGTGCGATCGGATTAAATGTTTACCACTACATTAAAAGCTATAGTTATTGGTAAAACTACAACTTTATTTTCTTAAGATTTTTCACAATTTTATATTAGTAAGAATACAACTTTATTTTCTTATGATTTCTCATGATCGTATCAAAGTTAAAGGGGTTGCACCATTATGAGCTTCATGAAACAAGATGTTAATCTTATTAAATCTTGAAGGTCATACCGTCACTAGTCAAATAAATCCAACTAACACAACAGAGTTTGTTGTTGGGAGTGGGAACCAGCCGAAAGTTGAGAACAAAGAATTGTTTGCATATTTTTTATGCTAAAAATGAACAGATTATGGAAGGAGAATGAAGTAGAAAAGTGTATTAAAGAAAAGATAAGCATGTTGGATAAGAGACTGTAAAGGATCATTCTATGCTAAAAAAATATCTTGCACTCAAGCAGTTCATTATAAAATCAATTAAAGAGAAGACAAATAAGAATTATTAATCTTTGAAGAACACCTGGCATTCTTCCCATAATCACAAACGTCTCCAGGAAAATCAGCAAAGTTGTGAATCATCTTGCTATCTAAATTTGCAAGATAACCATAACCAATAAATAATGAGAATAAAAGAACAAAACCACATAGGCAGATAGAGATATTTGAAGAAAACATCTTAAAATCAATGACTTATACTGGCAATTATATTAAATTACAAGAATAATCTAATGTCATGAGGATCTTGAATCGTTGGCTATCCTCCTGAACCAAGCTCAACTCGAAAATTTTGACTAGTTCAATTCAGTGCCGGACATCTACGCCTATGCACCTCTGTATAAGGTTAACAAATAATGAAAAGAATTACCCTTCAAAGGGGCACAATTTACTATTACAGTGTACAAAAGTGGCTATGACTGCAGCCTCCACTGCAATCACACAAAATGAGGGCCATGTAAAGAAGAAGAGTTTACTTCTGAGACCGTTCCATCTTGACTCTAATTTTCTCTTCCATCACGGATATTTCGGTCTCAAGATCATACATTCTGTTCAGAGCACGCATATTCTCAAGTACTTCACTGAGACAGCGATTGTCACTCCCATCACACCTCAGGTGCTGCATAGGACCATGAAGTAGCTTATTCACAATACCCATACTAAGGGCATAAATTGCTTCTTTCTGCTCCTTTGAGATGTCATTACCCATCTTTGACAAACACTTATCCAGCTCAGAGGCTCTAATCCTTTCAACATATGCTCTAAACTTCTTAATGGTAGGAACAGTTTCGAGGGAGTCTATCCACGCTTCAAATTTATTCAATTCCTCCAGGATGATTGCCTGGGCCTCTGCAGCATTCTGGAGTCTGTCCTCCTTGTTAGCTGCTACAACTTCCTGAAGATCATCCACATTGTACAGAACTGCATTCTCCAGGTCCAATACACTCGGTTCCACATTCCTCGGAACAGATATATCAATGAAAAGACGTCTTCTCGCTCCTTGGTAACAAGAGGAAGCATCTGCACATTCTCTTTTGTGAACAGTGGGGATCCAGATGCAGTGCTGGTGAAGATAACATCGGCTACCGCAGCACATTCCAGCATTTCCGAAAGAGGTCTGTAAACTATGTCAACATCTTTCAACTCTTGCCGAATAGCATTGACTTTCTCTTCTGTTCTGTTAACAACAACCATTTTCTTGCACCCTTTTGCCGCCAAATGTTTGATCACAAGCTTACCCATCTTTCCTGCCCCAACAACTAACACTCCAGCATCAGCATAGGAAGACTCTGAAAGCTTCATCAGTCCCAGCTCCACAGCAGCCGAGCTGACAGAAACTGATCCCGAGGAAATGTTAGTCTCAGATCTAACCCGTTTCCCAACAGAGATTGCCTGCTTGAACAACCCACTGATCTTCCTATCAAAGCCGGCAACTCCTTGACCGGATTTCACAACTTGTTTCACCTGAGCAAGAATCTGACCTTCCCCAAGAACAAGAGAGTCAAGCCCAGCAGCTACTTCAAACAGATGCTGTGTAGCATCCCTGTTATACAGCAATATTTGGTGCTTACAAAGCACTGATATTGGAACCCCACTAGTCTGCAAATAAAAAATAAATACATCAATGATATTAGTGCTATTTGTTCCCCAAACAACAACAAGTAAAATAGCAAATTCTTTGTTTTTTATCCTTCAATTTCATCTTTCCTAGTTCATGATATTCTACGGTGTAAGCCCAGATCAACGAAGGAGATAGATAAGTACCTTAGACATCCAGTCAGTAACTTCTTTAACACCGCGGTGCTGAGAGAGTGCGACGACATAAATCTCCATCCGGTTACATGTACTAAGAACAGCAGCTTCTTCTATGTGGTTCAGAGCACAGAGCTCAGAGATGACCTGAGGCCATTGTGCTTCCGGGATTGCAAGCTTCTCCCTTATCTCAACTGGAGCCGAGTGAATGTTAAGCCCTATGGCAATAACGCTGCTCCTTTCCTTTGTATACCCTAAATGGGAAACAAACAAACAAAACAAAGTTGGTGAACACCACAATCCATCCACGCCCAATAAATTTATGCATCTACACAAGCTCTTCCAAATATCGTAATAGCCAATTGTAGTATCATCATATTAGAATGGAAAAAAAAAAAGAGGTAAAATAAGCCGTTTATAGCAAAATTGAAACTTGGGATCAGAATTGAGCAGAAGGCGGAACAAAAAGGAGAAATGAATATGAGGGAGGAAGGAAGGACTCACTGTTAGCAGCGGAAGACTTGAGGAGCTCGAGAGGGGAAGGAGTGGAAGAAGAAATTGGTTTGGAAGCGATCCCCTTGTTCTGCGAAACGGCGTCGCATCTAGGGTTGAGAGATGATGCTGATCTCGTGGATACCCGGGTTGAGGAGGGTTTGGAAAGGACGGAGACTTGGGAAGGAGAGCGGCGGAATGCGGCGGCGTAGGAGGAGGAGGTGGGAGTGCGCAGCGACGGGAGAGTGGCGGCGGCGGCGGCGGCGGCGGAGGAGGCAGTCGCGGCCGCCATGGGATGGGATTGGGAGAGTTGGTTGTGAATGGAATAATCAATCAATCAATCTAATGCAATTAAATTGAAGGGAGTGGTTAGGTGGCATGTGATGTGTTGTTAAAGTTGCTATTATTAAAGGGATGGAAGGAGTGTGGTGCGTGCAACGAAACCAACGAATATTTCAATGCAAATTCTGCATGTGGAGATGGGGGGGCTTTGGAATTGGGAAATGAGTGCGCGCATTGTTTGACCAAAGAAAATGTGTGTATTATGACATTATCAGCGAATGAACGAATGAACATCGATTACCTCAGGGGTGAGGTAGGGCATAGTTGTAGATCACGATATGGGGGTGGTCGGTCCACACGCCCTTGCCTGCCGACCCATTCTCCAACTACCGTTGTTGACGAGCTGCGCCTATATCTCCTTGTCTTTTTACAGCTCATTTTAGTTTTTAATTCAACATAATCAAAGTTTAAATAGATAAGTTTAGTTCACTCACTTTACTGCCATTTTTAAAATATCTTTCATCAGTCCGAATCAAAATAAAGGGATCTACCTAAGGTTAATTCAGTTGAAGTTATTGAATTAAAGAAAAAAAAATATATTATTTTAGGTTTTTTTCTCCTGAAAATGGATAATTGTGTAGAGTTTTTTTTTTATTTACATTTGAAATTACATGGATAGCATAAAGTTAATTTTTGAGCAAATTACAGAAATCTCTCGTGAGGTCTTTCGTAATTACATTTATTCCCTCTAGATTTTAAAAGATCACTCATCTTTATTAATTAATTTAAAATCATTACAGATATACCATTTGTATTATTTCCTTTTGTTTATAATAACAAAAACTTCAATTGAATAATCAAAACTATCCCATCCCCACAACCACCACCACCCACCCCAACACCCAACCACGGGCACCACTTCCTTTCACTCCTTAAAACCCCACTAGTGCCACCACTTTCGACTCCCCCATCGTTGTTAACATCAGTTGCCGAACCACCAATGCCAATCATCAAATCACCTTTGTTATTGCAGACGCTGGTTGCTAGACCACCATCAACATTTAAATTGCCATTGTCATCACTGACCATTGTGTTTGGTGGGGTATTTTTTGAAGGGAAAAAAATCCAACTCGTGAATGTCATTACCAACTAAACACATAAATGATTCATTCTTAGGTATAATTTATAAGATTCTTTATATTTCAATCTACGTACCAAACACATCTAAACATTTTGACTAGAAATGTGAGTCTTAAAAGAGTTATTCTCGAGAATATTATTCCCAAAATTAAAAATCAAATCTTGAAATAATTGCCCTTCTAGGCATTTGAAAAATGTTTTATATTGTCATCACACATTTCAGTCTCTATCCTTAATGAAGGACCAAAAACTGAGAAAAAATAAATGAAAAAGAAGCCATGAATGAAGGTTATTAGGTTACGATTGAATTTATGATAAGGAGTGGAATAAAGTAAATAAATGGAGTGGAAATAAATAGGCTAGAGATACATAATTATCACATTCTATTATTGTGATACCCAGTGTACACGTGTCAGTGGACAAGTTTCGTAGCCTAAGGTTCCCAGAATTCACTCGTCTTGCCAAGAAAGCCCTGGATGTGTGAAGGGCCAAGAGGTGCAGATTGGGTGATGTTGCTGGAGGATTCTACATAATAGCCTCGCTGCGAGAGAACTCGCTTGTCACAACCCGCCTAGACAACATGATCGACACATAAGGATTTGGATCTCATGGAAGCCTCTGATAGCGTAACTGTCTAATATACCTAAACAAATCGAATATATTTAAAATATCCCAAGTTTAACTAAGTTTCATAATTCTGAAAATGTTTCCAATCATAAATACTGAATATAAAACTCATAAAATTCATAATCTAGGCCAAAGCCACACATAATTAAATAAATGATTGAAATTCTAAAACAATGAAAACAATATAATGCATGTCTGGGATTTTGCGGATACAATTATTTGGAGCACTACTAAACTAACATAATCAATAGTAAGCTCTACTCTAAAGCAAAGCTTACCAAAGAAGCTATAATACTCCTGGAAGGATCCTGTGCAACTAATCCTGCTGTATCTGGAGGGAAAAAGAGGGTAAGTTCATCAAAAATGTGAGCCTCCACTCATAACCCACATGGGACAACAATGAAAATACATAACATATTCATGCAACTGATTTAAAACATTTTATATACAATTACATATAGTTGTATTGAAAACAACAATTTAACTTAATCTATGATAATAACTAGTAGAGAAACAAGAGATGTTCTGGATATAAATAACTGAGATCATAGTTGAATCTAAGCTAAAGACTAATCTAATGGGCACTTAATTAAGTTTCATAAATGGACACCACACTTGATTTTTTACTGGTGAGTTAGTTCTAGTGGACCATTTGGTACCAAGATTAACGATAACCTGCTTAACTCGCTAATCTATTTCTCATTATTTATTGGTTAAAAACTAATAGCAACAAAATTCATTGTTCAAACAAAACTAGGATTCATTAAAATTTCTATCTGATAAAATAAATCTAAATCATATATACAATGAGTATGGTCCCATGATTTTCTAAAATAATAATTTGTCATGATAACTACAAAACAATAATTTTCTAAAATTTCTATAATCCATAAGACATATTTCTTGGAATAAATCATTTTAAAATTTCATAAAAAAATTTATCTATTATAGAAAAAATAATAATAATGACCAAAAGTATGGTCATGAGCTTAAACTCACTCACCGTTGGTAGTAGTGTGCTTCCACTAACAATTAGCTCTTGAGCTGAAATGACATAGTAACTGCCAAACAATACAATGAAAACATAAACAATTTTAACTTTATCACCCAAATTTAGTTTGAGATGGTAGGGAGAACAAATATTGAAGAAAACTATACCAGCAGGATCCAAATTCACAAATTAGATAAAAAGAGGAAGAACTGACTAAATTTCATGAAGGTTACTTATCCTAAGATATTAATTGGAGAAATTGAGAAAACTACGTTTTTCACTCTAGGAAAAATTCCTTCAACGGTTAGGGTTCTTAGAAAAATATTTGGGAATATTATTACATACTTAAAATATACTAGGAGTATAAAATAAAAACAAAACTGCAAAGAAAAGAAAAGAAAGAAAGTGCAAGTTTTTTCTTCATTTCTACTTCTATATATATATATATATATATATATAAATTATAATTATTACATATTATTATAGGAGATATTAATAATAATATATTATTATTATGTATATATATATAATAATAATAATAATAATAATAATAATAATAAAATAGTACTACATATTATTCATATATGTGCGTTAGGAGATAGTACTATATAACGCACATATATTAATAATATTTTATTAATATATGTGTGTTAGGAGATAGTACTACCTAACACACATATATTTTATTATTAGGAGATAATAATAATTATTATATATTATTATTATTATTATTATATATTATTATAGGAGATATTAATAATATATGCAATATATATATATAATAATAATAATAATAAAATAGTACGTAGTGTTACTACCTAATGCACATATATTAATAATATAGTAGTGCTACTTGTAGTACTATTCAACTAAATAATAATAATAATAATAATATCAACATGCTACATGTTTTCTCTTATAATATTATTATAGCGTTCCATACATGCATCTTGTATTATAATAAAATAATATTAAAATGTCTACCAATTAATAGTAATAGTAATAGTAATAATAATTCAAATATTAATAAATTTTTATATTTGGAGTATTACATTACGAGCGAGTGTGAACTCAGAAGGCTCATTGTAGTGAGCGGATCAAATGTTAGCATATGCAAAACGACGAGTTTCCATTAATGAGCCCTATATATACCTTAACTCAGGTTTTCCTCCTCCCAGAAGAAACTCGAGCCCTAGCCTTGCCAAGGAGCTCTTCCTCCCTCAACTCTCATCCTCTATCAAATCCACCTCCTCCAAGTTTCAAGGTGAGTTTGGTTGTTGGTTTATGTTTCATTTTTTCCTTTTCTTTTCATGTTCTATAGTATGAGCGTTGTTTGTTCTCCTTTGTTATCAAATGAGGTGCTCCTCCAATGTTGTTAGAGTTGTTTTAGAGTTATCTAAATGTGATTAGAGTTTGATCATGAGTCCACGTTGCTCTATGTCAGTTGTTGGTGTCATTCCAAGTCCAAGGTCAAGTTGTTGGTGCCCACATACTTCCCTTCAAACGCTTAGTAGGTTTAAATTTATTACCTTATTTTCAGTCATTATAAATATATTTTATGCATGATGATTGTTAAGCATGAAATTAGAGATGAAGATATGTATGGAGATGAATTTATAAGTAGAGATATGATTATATATATGATTTTTGCAAGTATGGTAAGCGAGACAGAGAGCATGATTTTGACAACAGCATGAAAAATGAGTTTTACAAAACCATAGGACTATGATTGATATATTGTATATTATGGAAACGTTTTATGTGTAAGCCTAAAAGAATTACTATAAGAATATATGATTTAATAAGTTGTTATTTTATCAAATGTGCTTCAAGAGTTTATGATATCTTTATGCTTCAAAACTTGAGATTTTAAATATGATTTTAAAGTACCAGTTAAGATATTTTGACAAGAATGTCAAACAAAGTATGACTTAGTTTCATGAATAAAGATGTTATTAAAATAGCAAAGTTTGATGTCTATGAACCTTTCCATTTCAAACTACATTAGGACTATTAAGTTATGAAAAGATGGTAACTTGAGAAATGAGATTTTAGAAATCTAGTTTATTTGATACTCATAAGTATATAATTCAGTATAATTCGTAGCAACTGCCAAATGCACATTTTATGGGCTTGAAATTGGAAAGCCTACAAGTGGTGATTTCTTGGACATGATTTCATAGTCAAATATGCTAAAATCAGGTTGTTAGAGTTATATGAACCCAAAGTTTTGAGAGTTTTAAGAGTTTTCATATTTAAATGATTTTATATAAATATCTAAAGATTTTGTGATTTCAAGAGTAGAGTAGTTATATGATAAAGTTTTAAACCAAAAGAGTCTAAACCGAGTTTTAGAGAAATAATTAATTTGTGATTTAGAAACTAGACATAAACATGGAAAACAAAATGGAGTTAATGGCTAGAAAAATGATTTTTAACCTTTATCAAGTTGTCCTTAGAAGCAATCTCATATAGCAGAAATAGAACCTAATTAGATATCCGACTTAGATTCTTGAGGGATCATATAGTAGAGAATTGTTATATCATAGTTGACATGTATAACTGGAATGTATATTGTTATGCAATGCATAACTAGAGATCAATGTTTTTTTATTAGAGTACTGTTATTTATATTTTTAGAGAATATTTGATTTAAGAGTCATTATGTATATAAAAAAGGATTTCTTGTTGGAGTTAGAACTTAAAGATGCTTTCTATGGATTTATAAATACAGAGATATCTTTTCTATATAATTGTGCGTATGAATATTAAATAGTTTATGTTTATTGCATGAATATTACATATGGTATATTCCTTGGTTGTCCATGTGGGTGATTGGTAAGAGCTTACTCACTTAGTCGTTAACTCACCCTTCTCATTTCCTCCTCATAGTTGCAGGTACAAATGTTGTCTACCTTCTTTGTCAGACGCAATTGTTTTCAGTGGTGAGTCTTACCTTGGAGTAAGGTTTAGTTTAGAGTCTTGTTAGAGTAGAGTGCTCAGGAGATTTGGCGAGATCCGAATCATGCAATGTTTTTTAGATTATATATTTAATTTCAATATTTAAACAGTCATGCATATGTTTTCAGTTCATAAGTACGAATTTGAAAGTGTAGAGTTTGATTAAAATTACATACAAGCTAGAGATGAATTTTTAATTCAGTTCACATGTTAGATTGATTTTTAGAGTATGATCAAGATGTTTTTAGAGCTTCATATATCAAGTATTTTAGTTTTATGATTCCAGATAAAAAGTTTAAATAAAGATTTAGATGAAGTTATGATTTCAGAATGAAAAATATGTTATTTTATGTATATAGAGACTTAGAAATTACGAGACTTATGTGAGGATGTGATCTTCATGTCTTCACATTCCTAAGTTTCGTGACAATTATTTGAATACGTGAAATGAATGAATTGAAACTTAGAAATTTTTATTCTCATAATATCTTTAAACTATACTAGAATATAGTAATATTAATAGTCATGATAGACTAATAATTTTATTAAAAAAAAGACAACTCATTTCATACTATTCCCCTAATTTAGGAAAGAAAAAATAGTAGGATGTGGCAATATTGGATAGCATGGGGTATTAGAGGGAACAAACTCCATTTATTTCCAATCCACTTCTTCCAAATTTTACATATCCAACCAAAACATTTCAACTAATTAAAATTTCAATCTTTTATATCAACTCCACCAATCCAAATATATACATTGGTGAATTATGGTTGAATGGAGAATGAAATATAATAAAATGAAATGAAGTATAATGGAATATAATAATTACCTCACTCTATTGATTATATATCTTATATTTCATTTTATTTCTCTCTATTTAAGGAAGTAAATTAAGAAGAGTTTACGAAATTGAATGAAATGACATAATTGAGAAATAAAAATCTCAGCCCACCCCACTCTGGTAATCCAAAAATGCCCGAAGTGTCTGGAGTCTTCGAGTTCATAAAATAACAGTAATACTCCAACTTTGTCTGAATGAGTGACACATGAACACAGTTAACACAAAACAGAACAGAACAGGATCATGAGCTTCAATCTTCTCAGAACCACACCTGTGTCTCTGTGTTCCTTCAACGCCAAACCTATTTTCTTGCATCTTCCTCGTCCTCTTCATTCTCGTCCCACATCTCTCTTCAACACCCAGTTCAGAGTTTTTCCACCAAAACCCCTCACTCCCGTAATTTCAATTCAACAACAACAACAGAAGCGCGGTTTCCTTGGTGGAGTTGTGGCCATGGCTTCACCTGCACCAGGGTCGGTCCAGAAATCCGAGGAAGAGTGGCGTGCTATTCTCTCCCGGAACAGTTTCGGATTCTGAGGCAAAAGGGCACCGAGTAAGTATGATTCTGGCTCTGTAGTTTTGGCTCAATTGTTCATGCTTTCAACCTGCTTGGCTTGGCTGTATAAATTCGAGTTTAGTGTTTGATTATTTGAATTTGTAGTTCTATTATGTTAAAAGGCTGGCTTCAAGTGAACAAATTAATTGAGAATGAATATCTGAGTGAGATAACAAGCGCTAGATGAACCATTCAACAGTGGGTAGAAATCAAGTTTCAATTTCGATGAACAATTTTTTGAGGATGGATTTTTGAGGTTCTAGCTTGTGAGCTGTGAAAATGGAAGATAAAGAAGGCGTTTTATTATTGCTCAATGTGACAGTCAATTATACATGTACTGCGGTAAGTAAACACATTTGAATTTATAAAAAAAATCTTTCATCGTCAGATCTTGATGCCCAATTTTCAGTTGAATTTGTGCAATATAGAGTAATAAAAGTTTGTGCTTCTTGTTTTTAATGTTTAACGTGAAATTCAAACTAGACACTGTAATTTGGGTTAGTAACAGCCTAACAGGAGGAGGAATGATATCTAACCATGCCAACTATTGGTTCTCTTTGCATGAACTCATCAAAATTTTGATCTAAATCTTACCTTTCTTATTCTTTTACTCAGCAAAGGAAGGTTTCATAATTGAATGTCTCTTATTACTTACTCCTGTACTCATGGCTTCATGGCATATGCAGCTAGTGTCTATGTTATTAATATGAAATTTTTGCGTTGTTTGGATTTGTGCTAAGTAGCATAATGGAATAAGATGGAGCAGAGTGGAGTGATATAATTATTCCACTCCATTGTTTGGATATCTTGGTAATGAAATTTGGACATTTGATGGAATAGAACAGAATAGTGACAATTTTACAAGCAAAAGATAGAAAAACAAGAGATTTTATTCCTTTCCTCCCAAATTGGAGGGGAAGAAAAATAAGAAGAGATGATAGAATTGGATGGAATCTATATCATCCTCCTCCATTACATTCCACTCATTTTTTTCTTTTTTTAAATTCAAACAATGAAATTTTAAGTCATTCTATCCCATTCCTCTCAACTCCATCCCTTTCCACCAATCCAAACATAGAGGAGTAGTTCATGAAGGTGGGATTGCTGGTAGTATTGCTGCCCAATTAAAGGCTACAATATAAAATACTCATAAGTCAAAAGTATGCTGATTAGGTTGTTTGATCACAGCAGAGGGAGGCTGTGTATTCTCCTTTCCATATGCAAACATTGTTACTTGCCACTTTGAATTATGATAGATCTATCTAGAAAAACAGAAGGGGAAGAAAAGTGATGCATAGAGGGGACAGTCATAGTAGTTTTGAATCAGGCAGAAGTTTTGGGTGATGTAGTGATTTTGGAATTTCCTATTAATTAAACGGACAGTTGTATGGTCACTTCGTTTTATATTTTTGCAACTGTTATTTGTTTTTGTCAACTTGAATAAATAATCAATGATGACATCTAATACTACTCAAGATGGGGATTTGCTTTTATGTTAACAAGAAAATATTTTGGCATTATTCAGGTACCCTGGAACAGGAGAATATGACAAGTTCTTTGGTGAGGGGGTATACAACTGTGCAGGTTGTGGGGCACCTCTGTACAAGTCCACTACAAAATTCAATTCCGGTTGTGGCTGGCCAGCCTTCTATGAGGGTCTTCCTGGAGCCATTAACCGCAATGTGAGTTTACTTGTTCTTATGCTGACTTTGTCTTCTCTATTTTGTACTACATATAAAATTGCACCAGCAATTTGAATTTACACAAAGTTGATGAAATTGACTTGTATTATAACCAGCCGGACCCTGATGGGATGAGGACTGAAATAACATGTGCTGCTTGTGGGGGACACCTCGGTCACGTATTCAAAGGCGAAGGATTCCCAACACCCACTGATGAACGCCAATGTGTCAACAGCATTTCATTGAAGTTTGTGCCTGCTAATTCTTAATTAGTCCTTCCAATGAACTCTACTGTATGGATATGGTGCTCAAGATCTACATAAATAAATGATTGAATACCGTACTGAAATCGAGACTGAGGCTTTTAGACCACATGCTAAATAATTATGTTAAATCAAATGAAGAATGGATTCTAGTATGTTAGTGTGTGAATGTATTGATCCTGACTCCTGAGTCTATGTTTGATATGAGAAAGTTTTGATGCGTTGAGAATGTAAATTATGCTGGATGTATATTGGAATTGTTGTGCAAGAATAACACACAAAGCTATTCAAACTGTCTTCAAAATACTAAATGAAGAAAAATACAGTATATTATATTAGCACATTTAAGATGAAGGATGATGTCCATCGTTAGGACGTTCTTCATCCATAGCATCTTCAGCAGTGCTGTAACTTCTACTTGGAGTCTTAGACATGCAACCTGCAATGCTGTGTAGTGTGTGCTACCATCCTGCCTACGTCTGTGTTTGCATTCAAAGCTTACAGATCCACCCACCGGATGTTTACTCTTTCTCTTGTTCCTTTGTGTGAAAGGGCACTAATGGCATGCAAGGGGACTGTAGTGCCAAAATAAGTTGGGACAGAAACCTGTTGCATGGCTTAGCTGACATGTAAATTTGGAGTGCAGCACTCAACATGTGAGAAATGTTTTAGCTTTCAGTTTTGTTACTATCAACCCAAAATGGGACTGAAATGGTTGAGCTCCCTTAATAACTTTTTACTCTTCTTTTGGATACCTAAAGGACTTTACGTCCAAGTAAGAGATTAAGGAAAATAACCGGTGAGGGAGAAAAGTTACCTTCTTTACTCTTAAGTTCTCCTTTTATACTAGCTGAGGCGTCCTTTTTGGCGCCTTAGGACCTATGAATATGAATTCGAAACATTTCCAGGATTCAGGTAATTCAAAATGTCTATGGTAAATTTTCGTAATTCCGAGGTATATTGAGATCCCGTCCGAATAATGCTGAGTACACGATTTTAATTTCCATATTAGGATGGCTCAGAGGATCTTTAACACCTCAATATCAACAATTTCATTTTCAATATTCATTTTTAGAATTTGTAAAAGAAATTAAAATTTTAAAAACTACAAATTTCATTTTTTCAGTTTTAGAATTTTCAGTTTTTTCTTTATAAATTCTAGAAAATTGAAAATTAAATTTAAAATTTGAAAACTAAAAACTGACCCTGCATTTAGCTTTAAGTTTCAGTTTTTATTTTTAAATTTTCATTTTTTAATTTTTAATATTTCATTTATAAAATTCTAAAAATTGAAAAACTGAAAATACAAATCGAAATTAAACGCACCCTAGGTGTTCATGGATTGAGAAAAGTTATTAATTGGCCAAATAAATTATTCAATCATAAATTTCTCGATGCACTGAATCGATTCTTTCTTTTTATGGGTGGAAAAAGCCAACTCATTTTAACCTTCATACAAGATGGCACGCAACACTACCTGTCTCATATCTCTTGCAAACAAATTTAATTGATTATATTTGATTTTTTTTTGTTTCCCAAGTATTTCCTCAGCTTGTTTGTAAGTAAGAGATTAATCACTCGGAATACAATCAAATGCTTAAACAAGGTCTTTCAATAGTGCTTTCTCATACACATAATTCCAGGTGTCAAAATCATGACTTCATGGTTAAGGGTTGTGAGCTTCTTTCACTTACATCTTTGACAAAAGAAAAGAGATATAGAAAATAAAAACAAATAAGGTGATGGTTATATATATAAAAATTAAATTAACTTTTATACACTAATTGGAAATCTATTTTACTTGTTCAATCAAAATCTTTCTTCTGGATACTTCTCAAATAGTAAGTGTGAAAATTAACTATCATGGTTAATATGACAAACTAACAATGGGCTCGCTTAATTAAAATTTTAGAAGAAGTACTTTTTCAAAAGCAGAAACAGAATTAGAAGCAATAATAGAAAATTTATATATATTTGTATGTAATTGTAGAAATATTTTTTAGGGTAACATTACAATTAAGGATATGATTTGTAATTTAAATAGGACAAGCAATGAGAATTATTTAATGAAAGATTATTTTTTGTCATTTTATAAAATTTATGAGTATAAATTTGTAATTCAATTAATTTTGATAAATAACCATAGCATTCTCTATCTTCTACTATTTTTATTTTTACCAAAAGCATGTTCCTACCTATTTCTAAAAAAATCAGAAAAGATGATTATTTTTTACTTTTGCTTCTTTTAAAAAGCACATATAAATGTGAAATTAAATTTTACAAAAAAAAAGTACTTTGTTTTCTTTCAAAATTTTATCCAAACGAGTTCAATACATACTTGGATGACTTGATTGTGTAAGAAAAAAATTTACACCATTAAGGCATCCAAGTTAAATACTTGATTTTTCATTTTTGTATAAAGACTAAATAAAAAATGAAATCATCAATAATCAATACCCATAATATATGTAGCAACAAAATATATTTTATTTCAATTTTGTATGAGATAATCACGTTGAGAATATCAAGTTATCAGGAATGGCCACGTGGAGATTATAAATCTTAGGGACAAAAATCTCAGGATTGTTTCTGAGCCACCAGTGCCACGGCAATACAAGATTGTTGTGGTGCCAAACTGTTCCACTAACTCTCACACACTTGGTTACACACTCATCTTCATCAGACATTACAATTCTAAGATAATCCAAACCTTTTGCACTTCAACGCTTTCTCTTTATCCGTAGTTTCAATCTTTCACCTCTCCTACGTGTACGTACGTGTGCATTTATCCACCTCTATTTTCTGAGGTGTCCAACCACACTCCAAAGCTCTATTTCTTTTTATTTATTTATTTTCAAATTTTATTTGATTTTTCTGATCTCTCAACAAGCTTCAAACAAGTGCAAATGAGCTCCCCTAAACTTGGTTCTATTGCTTCATGAGCACTGCCACCATGTTGGAATCTCTAGCGTATTGCCATACCTTTAAGGTAAACATTTGTCCCTTGATTTTTGTTAACTTCCTTAGTTGTCTTTGTTCTGTTTCAGTGATGACATCTATTTCTCTTCTTCAAAAAGTGAAGAAAAGTGGGAATTTAACATGTTTTAAAATCATATTGAGTGAAACAATTTTTTTTTTTAATAATTTCTTTTACTACCCTCTTGGTTTTACTACTTTCTTTGAGAAACCAGCAACTAACCCTATTAAACTGCAAGATATCAGGTTGTTGCATGATCTGATTCATATTCAAATAGTTGTTGCTTGTTCAAGAAATTTGCTGTGGAAAATTTTCATGCAGGGATATGACCTTACCAAACAGAAGAGTCCGGGTTACTCTCATGCTCTTTCAGGAATTTGTAGAAGTTCAACTTTCATGTTTTATTTACTGAACAAGCAAGTGCCACCACTACCACGCGGTGCTGTTAATGGCACAGTTCATAGGAATCCTGTATCAGAAAATTTGTTCAAAAGCACCCCTTTCACTGTTCCTTCATTTTCTGGAAGTAAAGGATTCTACTTCTCTAAGTCTAGGCCATTACGTTGGGAACGGCTGCAGACAAATGTGGCATATGATGTTGCTGGTGCTGTTGAAGTCATCAATGATTTAGGATTGGATACTCTTACTTTCTTGGCTGTGACTGTCTTAATTGTACCCACATTCAAGTCAATTAAAGCCAGTCCTGTAAGAATGTCTTGATATTTTGCTCCTTTTCTTTTTAACAATTTATTATGCTTTTGAAATGATGATAACCTCATGGCTCAATAGGCATAATCATTATCACATGACCCTCTGTATTAGTTTGGCTATTTCAAATGGTGGATGACATTCTGTGCATGTACTATTATGATATTACAGTTCTATTTTTTTTTTACAAAAAAAGCAAGAGATTTGTAGTTTGTTGATACTCCCTCTCTTACAAAAATATATGTCAAATTTGGACAAACACGTGTGTTAAAAAAGGTGATAAATAATATGGTAATAGAGTATTTCTATGCAAAATAATGGTGTATGGACTAATATACCCTAATAGTCATTAATTGTAGAGCACATCAAATAGTTAAAAATGAAATATTACACTAATGGTCATTAATTACTCAGGGATACTATTGAAACAAAAAAATCTACTTTATTAGAATGTGAAATTGATAGATATTTTGAAAAATGACTTTGTTTAAAAGTGGAGATATTTGAAGGGAGGGAGTATTTGAAATTAATTATTGTAGTGCAGACATTAGTTTGGATTTATTTTGAATTGTGAGGAAAAAAAAAATTATGTCTAAAGCTATTTTTAATATTTATAAACATGCAAGTTGAATTTCATGCACATATAAAAGTGGAATTAGACTCAGTTTTATCCGTTTAACTATCTTATATTATAATTGAAAGCAATTTAATGGTTGTTATTTTCAGATACTTGGTTTCTTCTTTGCTGGGGTGGTACTCAATCAGTTTGGTTTAATTAGAAACCTTACGGATGTTAAAGTTTTGTCTGAATGGGGGATCCTTTTCTTGGTAAGATAAATCTCAGTAAAGGTTCCATTGCTGCTACTCTTTTTTGTTGTTATCAACTTATTATTATTGTTATTTTGCAATTGTTTTTCATCCTCAAATTAAGCATTGGAACTATGATATATGCAATATACTTTAGTATGCTATCACTCTGAAGTAATGTTTGTTTCTTTTCAGTTATTTGAGATGGGTTTAGAGCTTTCACTTGCACGACTGAAAGCTCTTGCAAAATATGCCTTTGGCATGGGATTGGCTCAGGTATGACGGTTTAGCGTATGCAATGCCTTTTAGCTAGTGATTTATTATATTTATTTGTGCATTCTTTATAACTTTTCTACCGACTGTAAGGAAAGTGTTAATTTAGTCATAATCATACATGAATTCACATTTTGGCCTTTCATGTTCTTATTTTAATTTTTATTTGAAAACTTTGAAGGTTGTACTATCTACTTTAGCATTTACTGCTTTTGAACTTCCACCAAATGGGGCTGTTGGAACAAAAATTTTGGAATTCCTTTTTCACTCAAGGCCTGATCTGGTGAGATTTCTGTCTCTAACTGTTTTATCTTTGTCGCATTTGTGCATTTTCGTTCATGAAGAGATGGACAGAGTTGAACTCTATTCAGTTTGGAAGAGTGGTGCATGTTGGTGTACATGAATTTTGAACAGCAGAGCTAGAGCTACCAGTTGTATTGGGATCCAATCAAGCTTCAAATGTACTTAAAGGCTGATTTTTTTTATATTGAAGCTTTTAAATTTTGTTGAGTCGTAGAATTTATTCATGGATCCTTGCCTAAAACTTGAGCCTTTGTGTCAAGTGGTTCTCATTTCCTAGACATTTTACAAGGCCCTCGTTGACCAGATGCTAGATAATCCTTTCTGGTTTCTGCACTAAGTTTATAGTTAATTTCAGCTTAAATTGGTGTTTGATGGAACCCAATGACATGGATTGATCCATGTATCCAACCTCACCTAGTTGAATATGAAGGTCAATTTTTACCTTGGTCATTCTTCTAAGTAAGTTATAGTTTCAGCTCAATGTCAAGTGGCCATGCATTCTGTCCATCCTTCAACCCTAAAGGCTTTCACATGAGGAGGATGTTAGATTTATAAACCATTTATGAATCTATACTTAGCAGCTTAAGCATTTTAGGAAGTTTATTTGTTAACAAAGATAATTAATTACTGATCAATGTGAAAAGGTATAGAACCAAGACTACTAGAAAAAGGTTCATCATGTTAACTTTTGTAATTTATTTTGAGATCATATTCATAGGTGAACATCAGAAGCGTTGATGAAGCTGTGGTGATTGGTGCTGCTCTCTCTCTGTTGTCTTCTGCATTTGTTCTACAGGTAATTGTGATTTTGATTGTTTGTTGAAATGTGAGAGCAAGCAACGCTAATTCTGGCACCTTGTTTGTACAAAAGATGTGATGTTGACATCGTTTTAGTGCTTTGTGATGTATCTGTAATAAATTTACTTATATTTCACTTTATTATTGACTTTTGTCAATTTTTTTTTCTGTAGTACTTATTTTTCAGATTTGCAATTACTAGGAATTCTCTTTCTTTTATAAACATAGATCAAAAGAAAAAAAATGCATGTGACCAAAAGAAATAACTGTATTCAAGTGACCATTGGCAGATCTGGGGAAAGCTAAAGAGTAAAGAGGGTTAATTTGTTTAGATTAATACTAACCAAAATATCCATGCTTTTAAATAATGTTCATAAAAGCATTTACTTTTCAAGAGAGAGCATTTAAGTTTCAGGAAAAAGTCTCAATAGAAAAGCTCGAACTTGTTGTCTTCAATTTTCATAATTATAAAGCAAAAATACAGCTAATTTTGATAGCTGGAATTTTTTGCATTCTCCCTTCCCTCCTTTACAGCCCAGTCTGGAATTGTGACTACAATATCATGTCGGTCCTTTTACCTCTCTTTCCAGTCCTGTTGTTTTATATATTGCCTTTTCTTGAGTACTGTATTAACTGAAAGATTTTACGTTAGAAATAATGTTTAAGTCTGTTCCATATTGGTGGTTTAGGGAGTGCACCATGCATGAAACCACCATTATTTGTGTCACTTAATATTGATAATGTCGCTTATCAAGCATATATGTTTATGTAGCTTCTTGCTGAGAAAGGTGAACTTCCTACCAGATTTGGTTCAGCGACTCTGGGAATACTTCTTTTGCAGGTTTTTGTCTTATACTCTTGCTTGCTTTACTCTGTCTTCATCCTCCCAATATGTATTTGTTATATTCTTGCTTGCTTTACTCTATCTTCATCCTCCAGATTGATAAGTAAGATATCAGTAAGAAATGTTCTGATATATTGTCTCCTTTTCTTCTTGCTATCTCCAGGACTTAGCTGTTGTCCCTCTTTTAGTCATTCTTCCAATACTAGAGACCCAGGTAAAGTGTAAACTATAAATAATATCCAACATGAATGTCCCTCTTTTATGTATTGATGTGGTTGTTTCTCACTACTTTTCAATTTTTTTTATGAACATTCTAGAATGTGTCTGAGGGAAGTGTTTGGCCCATGCTGGCTCAAGAAAGTTTAAAGGCATTAGGTGGATTGGGTCTTCTTTCTCTTGGGGCAAAGTACATTCTCAGAAGAGTTTTTGAGGTCAGTATATGTGTGTGTATATATATATATAAGGCATTTTATCCAAAAATTAAAATGTTGCCAAACTCATTTTTGATATGTTCTAGTCATAAACTGTTGGTTAAATGCAGGTTGTTGCAGATACAAGGAGCTCGGAGGCTTTTGTTGCTCTTTGCTTGCTGACTGTTGCTGGGACTTCTTTAGTCACTCAGAATTTGGGCTTTAGTGATACGGTTCACTATTTTGCAATGCATAGCGTTTTAATTTTGGGTTGGTTGTGGGATAGTGGAGAATCATGAAATTTTAATATCTGCATGACAATTGAATGCAATGTCATCATGCAGCTTGGAGCATTTTTAGCTGGGGCAATATTAGCTGAGACAAACTTCAGGACCCAGATTGAAGCTGACATAAGACCGTTTAGAGGCTTGCTTCTTGGGTTATTTTTTCTAACTACAGGGACTTCAATTGATATGCAGGTATTATGATTATCATTTGTGGTATATCTGGCATAGGTATTTTGTGTTTTAAAGAAGCATTATTTGTCACTTGGACTGTTGTTTCTAGACATGAATGCAAAACTTTAACTGTTTGGTTCATCAAACTAGATATTATAGTAGCACAAAGCTTGATCACCTGTGATATAGAGTTCTAGTGAACCACAATATACTGAAAGTTTGCTTTTGATAAATTCAGATACTCAATTAATTGCCCAGGGTTTTCTTGAAGGATACACCCCTCCCTTCTCACACCACACACCCTTTTTAAGCCATTCTATTGAAAGAAAAATCCTTGTTTGAATAACATCCAAGTGGTTTATCTGTTTTAATGCAACTGGATCCATGGACGTATGATTTTTAATTAATTATGATTTCGTTAAATTTATGCATTAGGGAACATATATTCTTGCCAACTTGCTTTTTGCATGAAATTATTAAATGTTCCCTTGTGAAATTACAAATGGAAGTCTGTTTTTCCATCTATATTTATCATTTATTATTTTTTGTTGCAGCTCCTTTTTCAGAGTGGCCAAATGTGCTTTCACTTTTGGCAGGTTTAATTGCTATCAAGACCTTGATCATAACCGCAATTGGTCCTCGTGTTGGGCTTACTTTACAAGAAAGTGTGAGAATAGGATTGCTGTTATCCCAGGGAGGCGAGTTGGATTTGTAGTTTTCTCTTTGGCAAATAGGTAATAATTATTTAACCTAATGCATTGATGCTATTTGAGTGAGAATATTGGGTTTGTTTTTAATTATAAAAATTTTGGCTTCTTGTAAGCACAGGCTTGGGGTGCTTCCGCTTGAGCTCAACAAGTTGCTTATAATTGTTGTTGTATTGTCAATGGCATTAACCCCGTTTCTGAATGAAGCTGGAAGAAGGGCTGCTAGTTTTATTGAAGACAAATCTGATACTGAGAAAGTATGCCTTTTTCATAAGATTTATAATTTTGGAAGTAATGTGCACACCCACAACGTGCATGCATATAAGGATTGCAAGTTGTGGATTATAATGTATTTGAAATAAAATGTGTTGCATAAGATCTTATTGAATTTTCCTTTCCTATTGAAAAGAAAATGTCTTACATAAGAAATTTATTGAAGAAAATTCACATGTTGTGTTGTTAATAGCCTACTAATAATATGGAGTAGGTCCTTTTGGTTCAAATGTCATGCTCTGTTGATTTTATCTGTCAGCTTCTTTTCACTTATCTTTCTTCTATTGACTTAGAAAATGTTGAACATTAAAAACTGTTTCTTCTATTGACTTAAATAATATAACTGTTTCTTCAAGATATATGCATGTGGCAGTTTTATGCCATGTGATTTCATTTTAACTGCTAGTGTACATTGGCTGAGTACTAAGTTACTTGCAGAAAGCTTCTGAGAAGGTTAACTATGATGCCAGTGAGCCTGTTGTTATCCTTGGATTTGGACAAATGGGGCAGGTAAATCAATCAAGACATTGCAACACGTGTCATTTATATTGCTTATTTCTAAATTTTTTGCTTTTGCTTCTGATATAAAGGTCCTTGCCAATTTGCTGTCCAATCCATTGGCTTCAGGAGGAGATAGTGTTTCAGTAGGATGGCCTTATGTAGCTTTTGATCTTAACCCCACAGTAGTAAAGGTCAGTGTATTTTAGCACTGTGCAAGGCTATTATCTACTAGCATCTGCATGGGACTTTTCCTTCTCTGGGGGAGTTGCTTGAAATTTTTAGTAGAACTCTGCTGTTTTGAATATCTTCAATTTGGTCTTGAGGGATTAAATCTTGAGAAATTCCCTCTGATGCTTTACGTGACGCATGAAATATAACGACAAGCTTCTTTATGTGGACAAATTTTCTGTTTATATTTGTACGTGATGACATTTTTCTCTTAAAAAGGAATTACAGTGGCTTGTATGTTGTCTGATGGACTCATTGACCATTCAGCATGTCTACGATTATAGGTTTTCCTTTTCATTGTTTTATCATCAGAATGAAAGCATTCTATCTTGTGCCTTTTCTTTCCCTTTTATGTTTGAACCTCTCTTATCCACCTTCCACCATTGATTTAATTTCTCCTTCTATCATTGACTACTGAGCAGGCAGCTAGGCAACTCGGTTTCCCTATTCTCTACGGGGATGGATCACGCCCAGCTGTTCTTCAATCTGCTGGTATCTCTTCTCCTAAAGCTATCATGGTTATGTACACTGGCAAGAAGAAGACACTTGATGCTGTCCAGAGTCTGAGATTGGCTTTTCCTGCAGTAATAATCTCTTGCCCACTCCTAGCCTCACTGCCAGCCCCATCTCTTCTTTTCTCAGTTTGTTATGTGTGAGATCTTGTATGTGCATAAGAGGGAGAAATTAATTGGTCTTTGTAACGAGAAGAAACTATAATCCAAACACCTTTATTATATTTTGTTTACAACGGGATGGTGATAGACCCAATATTTATCTCATGAAGCATAAAATAAGATCATTGTATATCTAAATCAAAATCTTTTGCTTACATCATACCCCCAATATTGCACACACTCACAGTATCTGATCCACCGGAACTTGTACCTGTTAGGTCTAATTTTAAGAGGGGGGGGGAGTTTGACTGATAAAATCAGGATTACTATTTGATTTATTTACCCTTTCCTTGTTGCTGTTCTCATCTCTTGGTATAATTGCTTACATAATGATGAAATTCTCAGATTCCAATCTATGCCAGAGCTCAAGATCTCAAGCATCTTTTAGATCTGAAGAAAGCAGGTGCAACAGATGCCATTCTGGAAAATGCAGAGGTACTGTCAATTTTTTTCCTTCTTCTGATGGTTGGAGCTTTTAACAACCACTGCTCAATATTTCAGTGGAAAATGCAGCTAAATATTAAATTTATTCATGCAGACTAGCTTACAGCTGGGTTCTAAGCTTCTGAAAGGCCTTGGTATGATGTCTGATGATGTAGCATTTTTGAGTCAGCTAATTAGAGATTCCATGGAGCTCCAAGCTCAGGAAGCAATCTCCATTCGTGAATTAGATATTATGAAACCGCTGCAGGTACTTCAAAACATTGATTTGTGCGTAAATCCTGAAATGCAATTTCTTGTGAGCTAACATGTGGTGTGGATTCATCTGAATTTAGTTGAACATTTAATTAAGAAATGGGAGAAAAGTTTGTTTAATTGTAGCTGCACATAACTGTAATAAATAGTTGAAGATTATCTGCTTCGATATGGGGTCATATGGTTTCCTTCCTCATACATGATTAGAACATAGCCTTAGATTCGTCTGATGTTTCTCTTGGTTATTTTTCCTATGTTTCTCCATTGCATTATAAAAATGTTTGGTTAGGTAGACCTTGAAATGATAAATTCACATCTTGGAGGAGTCTGTAAATTTCATTTACCTCCAATATTTTCTCTATGGTTTTTATTTATCAACTTTCAAGGAAATTAAGTACACGTTTGGTTTTATAAAGCAGTTTCAGTTTTTATTTTCATTTTTCCTGTTTTCAAGACTTTATAAAAGAAATATTGAAAATTATAAATCAAAATTGAAAACTGACTTTTGTAGCAGTATTTCCTTCATAAAAATTCAGAAAATAGGAAAATGGGAGATGAAAACTGAAAAATGTTCTCAGACATCAAATGCACCCTAAAGTTCTCTTTTGAGAACTAGATTTCAACATGACTTTCACTTTGATATTTGCTCTTCTTTATAATTTATGGCTAGCATTTATCTAATTTCTTGTACAAGAAGAAACTGATGTGTTCACATTGTAAGGTGAGAGTTGCTGACTTGATGGAGGCACGTGTAGCAACAACTTCACCGGAATATGAATTATCAGAAGTGAAACAGAAAGATCAAGCTTCATTGAGTAGAATTCAGAAGGAAATAGATCCTGAAGAACAAGATTATGAGCTAAACCAAGCTGTGAATTCACAAGGAAATGGTGTTGCATTTGGGAAACAAGGTACAGAAGAAAGCTCAATGATCGGATCTCAAGATGATGTGGTGGACCCGCCAATCCCTTCCCATAATGCCATGGAGGAACCCTGACAATGTTATGTTAGGTGGCCCTTCCTTCCCATTAATTTTGCTACTCTAACCATATAACTTCTGAAGTACTTTATTTCAAGAAGTTTTTCATTTTAATTTATTGCACAGCTAACAGTATATGTATAGGAAACTTGTCAATTCAGTTCAAGAGAGCTTGTAGAACAGCATCATTCCCACTGAGATGCCCATTTCCATTCTTTAATTTGAAAATAGCAAAGTGTATAGTAACTTGACACCATGCAAATCATTTTTAAAATGTTGTCTGCCTATAGATATTTATTGATTTTAGGATGTGATATATAGAGTGTAGCATTTATAAATATCCATTCATCCGCGATCTTAGTTGGGTCATCCTCCCCATTCTGAATCTTGACTTTGTCAATGCTCCTCACAATTTGATCTTCTTCTACGGCGACCTATCCTCACCCTCTTCATAAACCTTAGCAAAGCTTTATTTATAGGGTTAAATATATTTTTGAACCATGAAAAATCAGTGTTTCCTCTTTTATTTTTTTTCCCATTGGGTTCGCATAATGATGTCACACTCTTAGGAATCTTATTCCTAGGAATAGTTTTCCCTGGAATGCAATACAAAGGCATTTGATATATTTAGTGGCATTCTTGGGAATCCACTGAATTTTTTCAAAAATATCCATGACAAAATGGTGTCATCCTGCAGTATAGCAAGCTCTGGTGGCAGTCCAACGAGGTTTGGTTGCTGTCCGATGAGGTTCGGCGATTCGACGAGGTTTGGTAGTGATCCGATTAGGGTAATTTAGTCTTTTTATTTCATAAAAATTTCCTTCTCATGAGAATCCAACATTTCCCATGTCGTAGGTTGGAAATGAAAATTGGGATTTGTTTATTTCTAGGGAACGAAACTTTCCTAGGAATATTTTTTATTCACAAACTAAACATGGGAATCTTGCATTCCTCCCTTAGATTCTCATTAATGTAAAAACATTCCGCAAATCACATGCCCACGAGTAAAATGGATTTTACCCTCGCGAACTAATCTATATCCAGACTTTTTAAAATGTTTATTGCTCTGATTTTTCAAAAGTGCAAAAATATTTCAGTTAAGATGACATTTATTTTCACTATTAAGTAGTCATGTACATATTGCATACACAATTAAATGAATTAAATAACCCTTCATTTTAATCAAATTTTTCAACCCTACACTCTCTCCCACTAAAAATGGACAAAAATACCCTTTAAATGCTAGAGTTTAATTGTAACAAAAGGGTATTTTTGTCCGTTTCTAGCAAGAAAGGTTTAGAGTTGAAAATTTTGATTAAAATTAAGAATATTTTTGTCTATTTAATTATGCACGTGATATGCATATGACTACTTAATGGTGGAAATAAATGTCAACTTAACAGAAGGTGTTTTGTATTGTTTGAAAAGTACATTACGTCGCGACGCACATTTTGAAAGCACCATAAACCCATATAACTTAAAGTTCATAGGATAAATGCATTTTACCTTTTAATTAATGTAGTTATTTTGTCTCTATTAAATGCTGAGCTATTTAGCAAAAAGTCATGTTATGTTATCATATATAATAGTTAGTAGTCATATATAATATCATAATATTATGTGTCAAAATTCTTAGCTAATAATCCATTAGACATGACCTATCAAGCTATTTTATTGGAGCTGAAAACTAATTTTACAATAGGGTTTTAACGCATAGAAATATGATTGTGAACTACTAATTATCGTGCTGACTCATACTATCAGAGTAAAAGCAAAGAATTTTTAAAATGTTTGGACTAAAAAAAAAAGAACTAACATAAAAACTTGTTTATTTAGGGGTAAAAAACATATATTTAAGTCTTATTTGTAATATAAAAGAGAAATAAAAGTCATTATTCTAAAACTATAATAGTAACGTGATGTATGATTATTATAATTTATATTATTAATTCATTTAACACTTATATAAGAAATATAAATAGATAAATACATCTTATTATTATTTTTTGAACATTTAACAATAAACAAAATACAAAAATAACTTCTCATTAGTTATATGATTAAATATTTGAAGATAAATATGATCGCTCAAATATTTCTTGTTGTTTATTCATAATTAATTACCATAAAATATTTCTTTATTTCTCCATATTACAATTATAGTATTTTTCCAGCACTCTTCGCTTTTTTGTTCCTATCTTGGTAAAATGACAACTATGAAAAACGAATTAATTAAATGTTTTCACTCTTAATTTTTTTTAATTATCAGTGTGGTCTTAATTTCCTTATTGGGCATCGCGTATTTGTCAACTTAAATTTTATTATTGTTAATATAGTAACATTCTCAGGAAGTCAAATATCAAATTTCAAGATAAAAATGTCCACGTCAAAAAAGATAACAATGTCAATATTTGTTCTATCATAAAATATATAGACACAGTTCAAAATAGATAGATCCTAACAATAAATTAATGATAACATCAATTTTAAACGTATAATTGTATCTTTACTCACACATTACTTCTGTGGTTATCTTCAATCACTATCAACTTTTTCTTGAATTATTTTTATTGTAATTTCATTATGATATGAGCATTATCTTTAGTTCCAATTTACCGTTCTACCATCGCCATTATCGCCAACAATTTGCCTTTTTCTTTTTTAAATAAAAATTAAAAGAACTACACGTGAGTTTGTTTACGGAAGAAGGATCACAGGCTAAAAAATAGCGGCATACTCTATTTTTGGTTACAGTTGCGGCATACTCTAATTCAATCTATCAGAATTAAACCTGTTTTAAAAGATAATTTATTATAGAATTATTAAAACGATAAACTTGAAAGTCACGTGCTTTCTTTTTGCTTCAGGTACAAAAATATTCACGAGCTCTCACCTGTACGCAAAAAGCACTAAAATAAGAGAATATCAAGTTCAAAAAATTAGGAATTAAAACAATAAACAGAAACATAAATCCTAAAATAAAACCGTTCCATAGATAAATAAAATAAACTGAATATATATATATATATATATATATATATATATATATATATATATATATATATGAGAGAGAGAGTGAGTAGGATAAAGGAATCAGAGAAAACAGCATAGAAACAGATAAGTTGAGTTGTCACACAAAAATCTGAACTGATTGGAAGAAGCAAGGACCATCATCACCTGACAATCATTTCAACCAACTATATAAATATATGCAAATTCCTATTTAACATGAATTTCTGTTACCACAATAATAATAAGAAAAAGATACAACAACAGCAACATAAGGAATCATCATCTCTCATCACTACACTGTTCGGAACAAGAAGAAGAAGAAGAGCTTCTTCTTCTCTGTTTGACTCTTGCTCTGATTCTAGCAACCAACTCTTGCTCTCATTGCTTCAACAACTGCCAATTGACTTTTGTCTATTTTTAAGAAAAAGGGTCACTGTCAAACATTATATTATCATTATATTATTATTAATTATTATTATTATGATGATGGCACCACATGAACATGAAGCAAAGGCTGAACCTAAACCTTCTTCTTCTTCTTCTATCAACCCTGAGGAGCCTAAGCCTTCTTCTTCTTGTTCTGACTCTGCTGAGGCCAGAACGGTGTGTAGGCCTCCAATGGAGACAGATGCCCAGAAATTCGACCTTGATTCCGCCAACTTCATGGTTTACACCAAAGAGGTAATGGTTCTGTTGGTTCATAGATCTGAGCTCGAAAAATTTGTGTGTGAATGAAACAAATTTCGGGTCTTTTTGAAGTTTTGGGATTTGGGCATGTGTTGGATTCGGGAAGGGGGAGCAAGTTTGAGTCTTTCATTTGATTTTTGTTGTTTGCGTGAGGGGAATAAATTTACCTTTTTTCTGATTTTTTTTTAATAGTAGAATTTGTTGTGTTGTTGGGGATTGTTGGGAATTATAATATTCGTATTTGATCAATTTAGATGTAGATTAAGTTGAATTTTGAAAAAAAAAAGTTATGCGTTTGTGAATTTGGAAATTCTGATTCTCTTTTATCATTGTTCCTGCAGGTTACTTGCTATGTTCTGTGCGATTAGTTTGCTAAACTATTTGGACCGAGGAGCAATAGCGAGCAATGGTGTTAATGGAAGCCGAGGAACTTGCACCAAAGGTGGTACCTGCACGTCTGGAACCGGAATACAGTATGATATGCTTCTCTTATGTTTTTGGCGTTTGATTTTCATCACACTGAGTTGTTATTTTTTCAAATTTTGTCTTCATTCATGGTTTATATTTTTGTTATGCTCCATAGCAACATGTTGCATGTGGTTCTCAAACCCATGCCAATTTATCAATCTAATGCCTCTGATCAAAACAAGAATAGAGGATGCCATCATGGATTTAAATTGAGTTGGGTTCATCTGTGTGGCTGACCTTGAAAAATGAAAAAGAAATTGACCTTTTTTGAATTGAAAAAGCTCTATTGTTAGATTTAGTTAAGTTGCTATGATAAAGGGAGACAGAAATTGAGATCTTGGTGAGAAATCTACCTTTTTCCTCTCTATTATTGTGGATGCTTGTCAAAAGAAGTATCATTGACCAAGATGTAGAATTGTTGCATGTGTGAGCTTTTCCTTGTGTTCCATGCCATGACCTTCAATGCTGTATTATGCAGCACTAAATTTTCAGAACTTGTAGTTTTTACCTAGCAGCACTAAAATTTCAGAACTTGGTAGTTTTTGTCTTTTTTTTTTTTTTGGTGATTTAGTTTTTGCCTTTTTGACAATGTAGTTTTGTTTTTGCTTGCATGTAGGGGGCATTTTAACTTGAACAATTTCCAGGATGGAGTTCTATCATCTGCTTTTATGGTTGGACTTCTTGTGGCTTCTCCAATATTTGCATCTCTAGCAAAGAGGTAATGACTGTTGTTTATGAAATAGTTTTCTCCATTTGATATAGGGTTGTTATGGCCAAAAGCTTATCAAACTGGATTATATGTTATGTGCAAGTTTTAGCATGAAAGCTTCAATTTTTTATTTTTTTTAATTTTTACTGCTCTTGTCCTTATACATCTTGTACCAGTATGTGATTTATAATTGCTTTGCTATCATTAACTTTGTAAATTTTAACCCTTGCACAATTATTATATTTTTGCAGTGTGAATCCATTTAGGCTTATTGGAGTTGGATTGTCAGTTTGGACACTTGCAGCCTTAGGTTGTGGTTTTTCTTTTAATTTCTGGTCCATCTCTGTCTGTCGCATGTAAGTGTCTTTCTCTGTTATTTTTAAGTTTATTGGCTTCTGTATTGAGTAATTATAATATTACAAACTACAAAATGTAAAGCCATCTTATTTTTCCTTTATGCTTTGTTATTCTCTACAGGCTTGTTGGTGTAGGTGAAGCTTCATTTATAAGTCTTGCAGCACCTTTCATTGATGACAGTGCCCCAGTTGCTCAGGTTTGTCTTTTCACTTGGATCCATTTGATGCTTTCAGACTTGGAAGAATTCTATTGTCTGTTATGCTCAAATCCTGCCTGACATAGTTTTAGTTATTGAACTGTGAAACAATCATTTTGTGGGATTTTGGGTCAAGTAAAGGTCCATCTATCTACAAGTATGTGATAAATACCCTTCAAATTGCAATGCTATTTGCATTGTTCGATTGCATGTTTGATTCGATTCTTAAAACTATATACAGAAGAATATTTGTTTTAATTCAAAATTTTGTTGGTTGTCCTTTTTTGAGTAAAACCATCATTATCTGAAAAAAAGAAAGATTCTGTGAAGATCCTAAGGAAGATTGGACACTGATGATGTAACTTGAAATAAAGCTAGATTTGAGAATCTTAAAGCTAACACTGTATGTTAATCAAACTGAGTCAACAGTTTTTGTGATATTTAATGCTATTTTGCCTTAATGTGGAATATTAGTTCTAATCAGTGTGGCAATTTGGTAAACATGAGTTGAGATAAGTTTGCTTATTTTCAACATTTCAGTGGTTTATAGATAATAATCTTATAGAAATTACTGATTATTTCTTTGCCTTCTTGGTAGTTGGTATGTTATATGCCATTATGATTGCTGTCTGTTTTCTTCCTGGCGAGAACCTTCTTATACTGGTTTATCATGTATCAGAAAACGGCATGGCTTGCAATATTTTACATGTGTATACCCGCGGATATGCGATTGGCTATGTCTATGGTGGTGTGGTAAGTTTTCCTTTGGTTTTGATAGCCTACCACTATTAAATACTTGTAGTAAGTAGCAACAGGTGTGGAGAGAGATCAATTTTATTGAAGCATAGGTTGGCAGCATAACTTTCTTTCTAAACTGTGAAAAGTGAATGAAAAGTAAAATTTTTTTTAGATTAAACAAATTGAAAAAGGGAGATCCTTAAAACTAGAAAATGGGCGTATGTAGAGGGTTTATAACATATTTGGAATGACAATTTCTTCTTCTGTTTCAATTACAATTGAAACAAAATGTTGGGTCTGTAAGTAAAGAAAAACTTGGATGACAAGTAATGGGACTCCCTCTCTGTTGCAGTACCGCACTTGGGTATTTACTTCAGAAATAATAAAATGTGTAACTTTTGCTCTCGTTGATTTTATCTTTCCTTTACTTATGAACAGGTTGGAAGTCATTTTGGTTGGCGTTATGCTTTCTGGGTAGAGGCCATTTTGATGCTTCCATTTGCTATTTTGGGATTTGTTATGAAGCCGTTGCAGTTGAAAGGTGCATATTTGTCTTGCATTGATTTCTTTCCATTCTCTAAGATTATTTTACATCACTGAGCTACTTGTGGATACAGGTTTTCTTCCTGCTGGTTCAAAAAAGGTGCTGGCAGCTGACACAGTTGTGACAGGAATTCAAGGTACCATTATGTTTTAGATTAGTGCTATATAGCCAAAGAAATTTAGCTATGAGTCTACCCAGATTTAAGGTGGTCATTGGATAAAATAAAGTAGTAATGATGCTTATTCATCCAAAAGTTTTCTAGGTACCATTTCCTATGTTATATTGGAATAAGAATGACAAATACAGCTGACATCACATCATTGGTAAAGAAAATAAATCAAGTTCAGAAAAATGGAGAGAGTGGCTCTATAACACTGTACTGAAGTGGCAAAATTTCTTTCATACTATTCATCATTATTCTGAGAATAATGCATTATCTAATAATATATCTCAATTTTTTTAAGTACCATTCCTCTGTCTTATGATTAATAACCATTTGCAGTACCCATTATAGACCAAGTAGAACTGATACTCACCTAATATCTTTCAATTAAGTGAAAAATTTAGGTTCCTGTTTTGTTGGCTTGCTTCTGATTCACAATATCGCTTCATTGGGCTAACAAATTTCACTTGTTTGATGAAAGATTTGGAGGCTTCAAATGGAAAAGATGAGTCATTGTCCTTGAAGGCAGAGTCTGGGGGTAAAATCTCACATGAACCTTCCAAGTGAGAACATACACTTATTCTTGAATTATAGAATGGTTTCTTTATTTTAGCCAACAACCAATGGGCCACAATAGTGCCTATAGAGGCATTTGTTCTTGTCAACGTATATATTGGCTTTAAGGATAGAATTTTCTCCTCCAGCTTATCTATGATACTCTTATTGTCTGACCTCCATCACCTAGTGGCCGATGTATGCAAAATTATATTAAGTTTATTCTCGTCTTATTTCAGGTCAAAATCAGCAAGCACAATATTGGGTCAATTCTCACAATTTTTGAAAGATATGAAAGAACTTTTGCTTGATAAGGTTTTTGTCGTCAATGTTCTAGGTACTTATTCCTCCCACTGATTTACTGTACGCATCAGCTGCTTTCATTAGACTTACCTTCTATTGTTGTTAAATTCACGTAAGAAGCTGCTATGTGACCAGCTTACTTCCTTATGAGCTTAGCATCTTTATCTTGGCAGCCAATATCGGTCCTCTTTTTTTGTAGTCATGTTGTTTTGCATCATCACTTAATTCAATTATGTTACTTAAATATTTGCAGGTTACATAGCGTACAACTTTGTCATAGGTGCTTACTCATATTGGGGCCCCAAAGCTGGTTTTAGTATATATAACATGGTAAGGCTTTGTTTCATCTAATGACCACATACATATGTGTTTGATTTTATCAGCATAGTTGCTCCTTCTTAATACATAGGTGCTTGCATAAAATAAGGGCTATGATATTATTATATTAAGGACAGTTTACTTTGGCAGACTAATGCAGATATGATATTTGGAGGAATCACAGTTGTATGTGGAATATTGGGCACATTAGCAGGAGGCTTTGCTCTTGATTTCATGACCAACTCCCTATCAAATGCATTTAAGGTAGGTATTTGCAAGTAACTTCGGGTTATTAATCATCCAAAGTGATATCTTACCCAAAGTTTTAAGATTAATTTTGTGATCTCTGTGCAAATGCACACCTAAGCTTCGCCTAGAATGGTGTTTACAGTCACTCCATTGCTGTCTTACTGAACACTTTGAAATCTTCTGCAGCTTCTCTCATTGACAACTTTACTTGGTGGAGCATGTTGTTTCGGTGCCTTCTTATTCAGAAGCCAGTATGGCTTCCTAGCTCTTTTTGCCGTTGGAGAACTACTTGTTTTTGCTACTCAGGTACTTCCCTTCTCTCTGTGATGAAGGCCTCTTGTATGCTTATTATGTTAAGAAAGGCCTAACTACTTAGTTTATATATGATGTCTAGCTTAGATAATTTTCTGTTACTGTATTTTCATTTATAAGCTTGTGATCATTAGAATCCATGGTCTATATAATTGCTTGTTAGAGACCATTTTGTAGACCTGGCAGTTTAGAACTCAGATGTAAGAATTTCTTTTTATACATATTTCCTTACATTCCCATTATTTTGTTTAGGGTCCTGTGAATTACGTTTGTCTCCATTGCGTCAAACCAAGCTTGAGGCCGCTATCCATGGCGATGTCTACTGTTGCTATCCATGTCTTCGGAGATGTACCTTCCTCACCTCTTGTTGGAGTTGTCCAGGTTAGCTTTCTATTATTGTGATTGTTAAGTAACAAAATTTCATGGGAGTCAATGATTCTTTCTTGGCTATTTTTTTTTTCCCCTTTCAGTTCCCATTTTAGTAACTTACAAGTTACAAGCAGCAATTATGAACAATATTCTGATGGTCGTTCTATACATGTCGACCATTAGAAATAAGGAAATATTTAATAATATCTCCATTATATCTTGGAATATTTCACATCATATCTTAATTTATTTAATTTGATTCTATTATTATGTTTAGATTTTATCTTTACTTTATAAATAGAATTATCTTAGTGTATCACAACAATACAATATATCAAATATACTTTAATATTATTGAGTCTCCATTCTCTCTCTTTTCTTCCTCCACTATCTAAAACCCTCAATTTCAACATTGGCAATGCAGGATCGTATTAACAACTGGAGAACAACTGCATTGATTCTAACAACTATATTTTTTCCAGCAGCTGCAATATGGTTCATAGGTGAGTCATCATAGTGCAACTTCCTGTTGCTTTGCTACACAGAACTCATACAACTAATTTATTTGACTTGTCATTATTTTAAGAGCAAGGATGTTATTCAACATGGATAAATAAATACTTCCATTTATTCACTCTACCTGCTAAATTTTAATTTTAAAAAAAATATAAATTAATATTGGTAATAGTATAAAGCTGTGTAAGTGAACAAGATTGTCTCTCTTGAAAAACAAAACTAAATAAACAGAGTTAATTACCTGAAAGTAGTGCTGGTAAAGAAAAAATATAACATTTTCTTGATATGACAAATAAACATATTTGGAAACAAAAAAAAAATCTTAAAAAATTGATAGATTCATTGAAACGAAACAAGTAAGGTATTACTGGGCATTGCTCTAGAAATCATGTCCAAACCCAACATTAAAAGAGAACAAGAAAAGGTCACTTCAGCTATCATTGTACCATGATGGATGAGGGTTGGTGTCAGAAGTAGCTTATGTTGTAGGCGAAGTATCTTAAATTTCTGCAGTAATAATCAAGTCACAAATGTTTTAGTATATGGAATTATTCTCCGAAGGTCACGTGTGATGTGTCTTGTTATTGTGGCAGGAATATTTCTCGTAGTGTGGATAGGTTCAATGAAGATAGTGAGCATCAAGTATCAAGGGTGAAGAAAGGACAAACACTACGCCATTGCTTGAAGAGAAGAAGAACGGAGACACACCGTCTCCTAAACCCCAAGAATGTTGACCTTCTTCATCTTGTCTATGCCTCTTCAAGCACCACTCATTTGGTAGAGGAGTGATAGTCATTGAAATGTAAATAGCATTCTTTTCTTTTTCTTTTTTTTTCTCCTTTAATATTAATTATTTATGTAAGTATCTTTTTTGACTTTTGCTAAGTGGAGATTGAATAGCAAGAATAATATATAATTATATATCTCCGCGTCATCAGCCCTCTTTATTTAAAAATATAAAATCTATTAGATGATAAATTATAGTATATCCTTTTTAGAATATCTGTTTATTTTTATATAATTTTATCTTTTAAAATATTTGTCCACTTTTAAATAATTTTATATTTCAATAAAATATTTACTTCTTTATTCAATAATATTTTTAAGTAATTTCACTTATTAACTATTAATTTTTTAAAAATATTTTATTTAATATGAGTATATTAATTTATTTACTATATTTTACTTTATTTTTAACATATCTATTATCTTTCTTGACATTTGTGTTTGTCTAAATAGATATTTTAAAGGGGAGAGATTAGTTATTTTTATGGGGATAAATATGAAGAATAATCAATCACGTGTACGATAAGGTGAGGGTGAGTGCACGTGCAAAATTGGCAGCGAGGATTGGTAGAATGGAATCGGAAGCCACCCACCCAACACCAACAGGCTGCAAAGGGAGGGAACTCTAATCAGCGGCCTTCAAGCTCGCGGTTTCACGCGCCCTTCATATCACGCTATAATTCTCTTCTGGTGTAAAAACTAAAAGAAAGGGGCAAAAGCCTCCCAAAATAAAGACAAAGCAAAAATAATAATTACATAAAAATTAAGAATTTAATTTCAATGTATTTACATTTAACAGCAGTCATTTAACTATATATTATTATATTAATCATAATAATTAACTCTTTCATTCATAACTTGAATAAGTCATTAAGTGACGTGAGAATTGCAATGCATGTCGGGTATATTTAAAAAAAGGAGGTATTTAAGAAATAAAAATAAAAGTTTAGTTTTGATTTATTATCTTTAAATCATGTATTATTTAATTAGTAAAATAGGTTAAGTTTTATATTTACTACTTAAAAAATAATCCAAATGGAATGATTTAATTAGATAATAGTGTAAAAAAAATTTAAATGCCAATACATATAAATTAAATTCTAAAAATAATTGAAAAATTAATTATATTAAAGTATATTTAAGTAATTTAAAATTATTATCAATTTTTGTACAATACCATAAGATACAAATATAAATTAATGGAAGTAATGTATAAATAGCATATTCAGTACAAGAAACAAAGAAGAACGAAAATTAGAGGCCAAAAAAAAGTATTAAAGCGTGTTTGGCTAGGATAAACATGAGATATAAATTTTTATGGATGATCTATATATATATATATATATATATGGGGTGTAAACCTTCAAAATGATTAGTGACAAAAATATTCCTGCATAAATTCGCTTTTGAGAAATGAACATAGGCTTAAAAATTAAATTAAAAAATAGATTAAACGAACCCTTGCGTAAAGATTAATATGTCCACAAAAGACCAATTTATCTAAAAATGATTAATTTAAATTACATTTATAAAACAAAGGCAGTCAACAGTATCCTTATATATATTCTTTCCATGGTTTTAAGCTCAGCCCCTCGAATTTCCTTCCTTTGCCGCACAATCATATACCTCTTTCATAATTTTGTTAAAGAAATGCCCACAGGATTGAACTAACTTTACCCCATACACGCTCTTTCTCCCATTTCTCAATCTATACATATAGGAAATAGTTCATCATGTTCCTTGAGCTTGAGCTCACATCATCCCTTATAATATTCACATTTTTATGTCCATGGCACCTACAGCAGCAATGCTCTTCTCTCCCACAACCACAATGGCAAAACACATACTCCACCTCCTCCATCTGCAGCACCTTTTTCTCGGTTGAAAGGCTTAGCACCTAAGTGGGTTCTCAATTTCAATCCCATTCTCAAAGCAGAAGGCACACAAGCTCAGACTCATACACGCAGCGCGGTTGATCCTTCTTCTGCCGTAGACAAGAGGTTCGAGGATGCACTTCAACTCTGCAGCTGCTAGCTACTGTTTTTACTTTCAAATTGCAATACAGAGTACTCCTTAATATAATATGATATAATATAATATAATAAGCATGAAAAGGGAGGGTTGTGACATTGTAAATATCATGAACTTGTATAAATAGTTTCAACATTCGTTAGTAGTGCAACAATGTTTCAAGTTCAGGACAATACTATTACTTGGTGGATATATTCAACATGCTCCAAGGGAGATACCAAGAAACGCTCTAGTATAGTTAGGAGTGGCAACAATCCTTTAGGTTCAGAACTCATACTGAACATGTTCCAGATGTAATCCTTGAAAACCTTTTAAGCTATACTTGGGAGGAACCTTCTAACTGAAGGTCCCTTTCTAAAAATTAGCGTATGCTGCTTGATGCAGTAAGCACACGGTATTCTTTAGTAGCTTGTGTTCTGTGTGTTTTGAGTAGTTAAGTAGCAGCTGTTTCACAAATCGGAAAAGCAAACGTATCGAGGACAATGGCATTTAGTATCTCAATATATAAATAACATTTTTCATTTAACAGTGATAATACCAATGAAGTCGCTTTCATACCTGAGCATACATACCATCACACGGATTTACTTAAGGTAAATTACACTCACCTCTTCTGGCTTTGAAGTGTAATAGCAACACTTATTTGTCCACTTGATTTATCTCTTTCATCTAAATGAAAAAAGAAGCAATCACTATTAATGGAAAAGGATCGCATTTGGTAGAAAGTGAAGCTGTCAAAGAAAATAGAGCAGAGGAGGAAAGTTGAAGAAATGGAGCTCATCCAAGAGAAATAGAGCTACTGACAGGTGAAGAGATATATTAATTAGTCGAGCTTTATTTCTTTGAACGAGCTTATTTCTTCTTTCCAATCTTTCGTTGTTTTAGTTTAGATAAGGGGAAGTAAATGTAAGGTGGACAAATAGAGGGTTATCTGTTACATTTCAGCAAATCTTAAGAGGTAAATGTAATTTACCATTTACTTATTCTAATTCCTTTTTTGACCATATATAATGTGGGAACTAAATTGGTTTTGAATCGTTTTTGGACTAGCAACTTTGTATCTAGCTAGCTTCCGGGGTTTATTCAGAGCCTCACTGAATTTCTTTTCACTTGAAAACACCCGCACACCAGCTTTATATTATATATATGGACCGCACGTCTATGTACTATAAAAATCTTTGTTGGAGTAGCAACTCTTATTTACCTAATTGCCGCGTTTTATTGAGGGAGCTTATAATCATATTATGCTAATTCTGAATGCAGTTAATTGTGAAATTGTTGGGTGCAGGAAGACTTTTTGGCAATTTGAAATTTACACTTTTCCGGGGAAAATGTTGCCAATAGTTAAATCGTACTTGGTAATTCATATATTGTCACCAGCAGTCGATGTCCATCAATACCCTTTAAAGGGTATGTAGAGTGAGTGAGTCCTTGCATTAAACAATATACATGCCAAAATGAAATTGTCGAAAGTCTAAAGTTCCTTAACCATAACAAGTTAGCCATAGTTGAAACTTGTAACGCCACAACATTACCTACGCAAAAACTTTCTATTGTTAGGTCTGTTTTATAATACTTATCCAATTTTTCGTACATCTCTAGTCTCTTTCAATTTAATTCAATGGTTTATCATAAACAAAATGGTTTCAACCATCAATTGCAATTTGAACGCTCCAGATTCCAGAACCATCAGGCTTTATCTCATTCACTAAAATGAAAAATGAAGAGAGTGGCCAGAAAAATATGTAGAATACATAAGAGATAGATATATTGAACTAACGCCTGGCAAAAACCGCATTGATACAAAACAAATATAACAACGGGGACGCTCAGCATAAGTGCATACATTGCAATTTGCAAACTCAAATATAGAAGTGCATAGAATGCAAGCAGTGCAATGATGTTGTAGAACTCACAAGATCAATAGCTGCCACTCCACAATGCATTTACACAAGTGACAACTCTCCTGCAGGAATTGATCTCTTGATAAGCTTATTCCACGACTCATTGGTCTCTTCGATGACCTTAAGTGCATAATCCTGTTCACCAAAATTAAATTTACAACAGAATCAGCAAAAAAGGTGCCTTGACCATGGTATTACCAATTATGAAAAAGCTACAGTAGCTACATGCCTAATGTTTAAGTTTGATGTTACTGGTTTATTCCATGGAAATATTAAGCCTGAGCTCAAGAATCTAACTTAGACCTCAGACATGGTAATAGAGATAAATATTGCTGACATTTTAAACTAACATGTTGTGTCTGTTGCGGCTATATTCTAATGCACAAACAGGATCATCACAGCAGTGTTAACCATTACCACTGCCTTCAGCAAACGTACATTGATTTGAGTGAAAGTTTCATCTTTATTTTATTTTTGGATTAAATAGAGTTTAATAAGAAAACAAGAGCCAGGAGTGAAAGAAAAGCAAAACGTTAGTAGAGGAGTAATGACTAATAATGCTTGCATAAACTTTGTGTTCACAACTTCAAAGTCACTTTTGTGAGGGCAAAGTATACGAAAGTATCGCTACTAAACTTTTTTAAGAGACATCCAAGCATCTCACGTAACGTAAGTTCCAAGAAATCCAGATAAGTCTAATGCTCATAAAGTAATAGCAAAAGGACAATTTCAAATATGCCAAGCCATGGCACAGAGGCGCCAGTTTGTCTCTGAGCTTCAGAAACACAGCAGAAGCATGAGGAGAAAAAGAATTGTGGGTTTCATAGGTCTTCACAGAACATTTTTAGAAGTGATAGAACTAGAGGAGTCTGAGGACCACACCCCATAATCAGCAAAGCAGGAACTTAAGAATCAAAGCTGCACTGTATAAGACAAAAGACAACAACCTCTCGATCATTATGATTTCAGAATAAGTGAAAATTTAAGTAAAGATGATAACCTTTTTAGTTGTAAAATCAAGAAATATGCTTTCTCTATGCAAAAATAAATAGAACTACAGAATAGTAACTTGAAGCCATCTTGAAGATAAAGAGAAAAGGAAAAGTATATTAAGAAAAGTAGCATGTGCCCCACAAAACAGCCTTGGAGCTACAAGATACTGGAAAGGCCACTGAGGTGCTGATATATTATACATTCATCTTGCAACCAAGCCAAAAGCAGCTTGCATTACATTACTAGTAATCATATAACATCCTCCTATTTTTATGTATTAAAGCATTTTGCCCGACAAGACAATACAGCTGACAAATAGTCCTTGACAAGACACTTATTTATTTGAATACCTCAGACAACAACCACCAAATCATTTAAGAGAACATCTAAACTGTTAGCCTATGACATATAGTTCAAAAACAGAATAAAGAATTGCAAAGGATATATGCACAAGTGACTCAAGTAGTGAAATACCTTATTCGCTGCCTTGTTGCCAAGGCCAAATTTATTAGCAGGCTTTCCATCAGGTATCTTGTAGTCTCTGAACCAGTCCCTAATTTCAGTGAGGGTTCCCTGAGGACAATTACCAGGTTAGATCATGCTAAGATGTTCTTGTTCAGATTTTGGAACTATGTCTTTGTTACAGTTGTAAACAAATAAATGACGGAAGAAACTTAACAAATAAACCATCAGATAGTTAAGTAATAGAGCTCACTGGAAAATGCTTCTCGACATCATGAACTTCATTCACAAGTGAAGCCTTTGGATCATCTAATGAAATAGCAACTATTTTCCAATCAAGTTCTCCTTCATCAATCATGGCTAATGCAGCCAATGGTTTGACCTTGAGAACCTCGCCTATCTTTCTTCGTCTTTCACCAATCTCAACCACATCAACTGCAGATGACAAAAAATGTTAGACATGATTTGTGCAGTCCTGCTTACAAAAATATTAGTGAAAATATCAAATTATAGTATGAAGTAATGGGCTACCTGGATCATTATCTCCAAATGCTCCTTCAACTTCAGAGTTGGAAAAAGATGGGTCTTCCCAGGTTTGTGGAAGTAAGCCATAGTTCCAATGTATATTATAGCTGCAAAGCATGCAAAACATATTTTCATCTTGGGAGGAGGGGTAATTATCAACGGTGGGCAATGAAAGTTCCTATATAGATTTATGGTTTTATATGAAATTATAAATAGGAATTAGTAAAGAAGACAGGCCATAGTCCATAGGGCATTTCATTGCTAATGTTTAATAGTTAAAATTCTTGGTCTTGGTGGGACTAGTCAAAGAGATTTACATTGAAAGTTAAAACTTTGCACTGATGAAAATTATGCAACGCTTTTACATTATGCCACTTCAGCGATGCTTGCCAATAAAACCTGGAGCTATAATTTCTAAATATTGGGAAGTATTTCCATAGTTTGCGTGGTTGACTGGACCAATTTTAAACAGTAGAATTATAGCTATATTAGGTCTTGAAATGCCTGACCAAAGACTAACAATAAATTATGAGAGGGACAGTAAGAGCTTCAAATTTGTATCATACGGATAATATTGAAGCTTTCCCTTTTTGGTATCCTGCTTTATGGGAGTATATGGCTCATCAGTGGCAACCTCCATCTTTGCACTAGATTCTTTTGGTATTTCAACTATACAATTGAAGACACCATCACCTAACCGCAATGGAATATCATGCCAGGGAGAAACCTGCATATGTTACAGAAATCATTTTTGGTGGGTACAACTGTATAGAGAAGGCCACACCCACATAGCAGCAAACTCATTCATAAAACATTTCTTTCTTCTATTTCTGATTAAAAGCCAAACTTTTACTGTATATCTAGTAGACAAGATAATTCCACAGTTTCTAACAATTCACTTGTCTTGTGCCCTTGAGATCTGCACAGCACACAGAAAAAGTGGAAAACCAAACAAAAATGGAAAGAGACACACGCATGAAACACAGTTATCTCAATCAGCTCCAAAAATCTGGTCATCAAAATCTGTTATCACTTATCACTAGCCCATAACAAGCTATTGCGCTTTTAAGAAAGCAGAACATTTGAAGTATATGTACTCCCACACAAATAAGCATACGCAAGCAACACCACTCAAGTAATCAAGTAGGGATTGTAATCTATTAGGCAGGAAAATAAATAAAAGTAGGAACTCATACAGCCAAATTTGGAGGAAAGACAATAAGATAGACCATGCGAGTTCATGAACTATCTTACAGGCTTACTTATCCCCAGCACTCAACAATTATGAAACTGTGTTTCTTGACTTAATGACTTCAGTATCTTCTCTTTGCTTAGTTCCAACAGCTCCATCAAACAATGATCAACTATTACTAAATAAGAGAAAAACCATTACTTTTCAACTGCATGTTCAACTTCATTTTGATAAGCCAATCACAAGCTAAATCCAGTATGCCAAACATTCCAATCAAATTTTAATTAAGGAAATGGGTTAGCATTCAGCATGTGATCCTGCTTCCACAGTGCCACTGCTTTTCTCCAACAATTTTTACGACCAAACCAAACTGTGTTCGATGAAATGCAAAAATGAATTATATAAAAGTAAGTAACTTTCAAGGCACAGGTTCACATTTCTCTAGTTATTAGCATGACCCAGAATTACAAAACTCCAAAACGACAAAGGCAGAAGAAAAAAACAGTGCCTATTTTCTCAAACAAACTTACAGACCAAAGAAATCTGAAGGCCAAAAAAAAATGAATAGGAAAACAACCTTCTTGCCAGATTTGTTGACCAAGAACACTCGATAGTCGAGGGTCTCGAGATGGCCTTCCTCCTTGACGAGAACCTCGGGGTTATAGATAGCCCTGCAGGTGTAAGACCTCTTGGAAGAAGAAGAAAAAGAATGAGGAAGCTTCAAAGCATTCCGAGGAAAAAGCTTGTGATTGAGAAAGAATGTGTTTTTGGCGATGAAGGTGGAGGTGGAGGTGGTGGCAGCCATGGCTATGGCTCTGGTAGTGGCGGCCGCCATCTATAAAGCTCCACCGTTGAGTTGACTGACTCGGATACCGAGAGTGAACTGACTTCTGATCAGCTAGTGACTCGTTTGTGCGTTAAGACATTTCCCGTGTTTTTTTCATTTTTTGGTGACCCTTTCCTTATTTTATTAGGTAAATTACACTCACCTCCCTCAAAATTTATGAAAATATAATTTACATCCTTCTCATTTAACACTATATCTCTCAACTTGTTAAATTTTAAGTATTTATATTAGTTTCACTCTTCATTCACAAAATCCTGATAATAAACTTAAAGAATAATATTTTTGTGATATTAACAGAGTAGGTATATGTATTTTTTATAATTTTATTAATTAAAAACAGTTAATATCACAAAATGTCATTTTGTTAAGTTTATTAATAGTGTTATGTGAATGAAGAGTGAAAAGTAATATAAATACTTAAAATTTGACAAGTAAATAAGTGAAGAAAGAGAAATGTGAATTGTATTTCCATAAACCTAATGAGATAAGTGTAATTTACCTATTTATTTTAAGTAAATAGCACAATTATTATAATAATGGGTAAAAATAATAAAAATTTATGTTACAAATCTTCTCTTTACTTTCAAAATTTAAACTCATAGACATATCCTTATATTTGATATGTCTAATAGGATAATGTCCGATAAAATAATACCTTATAGTATAAGATGTGTTCCAATCCAAGACCTTAGGGTCTGATTGGGAGCCTCAAAAACTAGGGAAGTGATAGGGAGTAGAAGAGAATGGCCGAACAAACTCTGTTTTGAAGTAAAATTTTGGAAAGGGAGGCAGGGACATTAAGGGAGAGGATGCCCTTCCTAGCCATTCACAATCGTGATATACCAACCCCCAAATGGGAGGACAAGGGTGGCCAATGAAGCTTTAAGTGTGATTTTCCTGTTATGCCATTTTGAATTCTCTTATATATAAAATACATTCATAAAATAAAAAGGATAAAAATAAATAAAAAATTTTATACACTCTTCCATCCCATTCACTCATTTTATAAACTCCTAAACAACAAAGTGATCTCTCACCCTCCACTCCAATCCTCACATTTCTTTCTCTATTCCATTAATAATCATTCATTTCCCCTCTAAGTAAATCTCTCAATCACAACCTTAGTTCTTTTGGACACTAACCAAGACTTTGAGCTTTTGAGCGCAAAAACTTGTGAGTAAAAGGAGATGGGGAGTTGCCTCCTATGTGGCCAAGATTAAAGAACAAGTGCCACTAACATAGGGATCAATAGGAGAATAACATAGGGATCAATAGGAGGATGATTAGAGTTTTTCTTGTTTTGAGATGTAAGGATTTTGAATCAAAAAATTGAATTTCTCTCATAATGGATTTCTCTTGGTTTTCTCTCGTTTTAGTATGAGTGTGTCAATGTGTGGATCTTAACAAGCTTGGCATGGTTCTATGGTTTTTAAGTCATCGGTATTGGGTTTATAGAGGAAGGGATTCAATAATGATGAGTTTTTCATTAGTTTTGTCAAGAACCATAAACTAGATAGTGTGTTATGCCATGAACATGTTCATGGGGTTCTATGAGCTCTCAACATTCTGAAAGTTCTCTTCTTTTTCTCTCATTCCTTGTTAGCTAAAGAAATATCTCTTTTATTACCCATAGGTTATTGGCACTTTATGGATTATCCAATGGATAAAGGCTTTTATGTCATGGTGGTTGGACATGCAGTGACTCTTGCTTTTCTCATTGAAAAAAGCTTCTACAAGTTGCCATAAAGTGTGCTTATACAACATCTCTAATCCTATTTTATGGTAGGAATGCTAGAGATTTGGATATAGTGGAGGTTATTTCCTATATGGGCTTTCATTGAATGGTATGGTTCCTAGAGGGCGTCCTTGTTAGAATGGAAGAAAAGTTTTCCTATTGATCCTTGGGTTGTTCTTAGTGGAAGATTTCCATCCTTTTGGGCAATGTGACACTTCAAACCCTTTCAAGGCACACCATTTGTAATTTCTAAGGTCTTAAGGTCAACTTTGTGAAGACTTTGGAGTTGGTAGTACATCATCCTTACTCTCCTTCTCTTGAAAGTCTACCATAGTCTCTTTTCCTCAATGATATCTTTCTTTGATAACTCCTTAATCAGATTAATATGCGATTAATGTGTTGGTTATCAATAACCTAATAGTATTAAATTTGTTAAAAATTAAATATTATACAATATTTGACGTGACAATATATAATATACAATTATCTTTCATTGTTGTAAATAATTATAATTTTAAGTAAATATTTATCAAAATAAAATTTTTTAATAAAATAAAAATATAAATTATTTATTTATAAATTTAAAATAAATATTATTATTTAAATATTTATTCTTTGTGTCTATTGATGTAATTTATTATTTACTTTAATTTTAATAATTATTTATTAATAAAATTAAATACAAAAGTTAAAAATTATATAATACTCTATTTTTAAATATTTAAATATTTTTAATTTGCATTTTCCATCATATACAATATAGAGTGGAATGCAAATTTTGAGGGAAAATGAGTGAAATGCAATTTAATCAAAGCTCAAAGATGATTTATGCTATTCTCCTTTTTTTTTTTGGTGAATCAAAATCAAAATCCGAATACAACAAAAGGAAAATATATTGTTCACTCTAAACAAATAAACAAGCAATTGTCTATCAATGTTGATTTTGTATCAATCCATTTAACTTTATAAACTTTATTTTGAGTTTGATAAAAAGCGAGGTAGAACTAACATAATTTATATTTAAAAAAATTAAAAATGATTATGACAAAATAAATGCTATTTGGAAGATACTAACGAGAATCACTTTAGAATGTCTAATTACTAAAACAAATATGAGTTTTACTTTATAATTATTATATTATTTTCATATATTAACTATATTTTGATAAATTATATGAATATTGTCACGGTTTAATTTTTATGTGATAACATTCATCAATCATTTAATTTTTATTGTAGGTGTGAGAGTTAATAATAATTGTTTACACAACAAAACATGATTAGATAATAGTATAAAATTTATGATACTATCAATGCGCAAAATTAATTTAATATTATTATTACATATATTTTAAAAATTTAGCATCAATATTAAATTTTAAATAAAATTTTCACAACAATATTATAAAATAAAATAAAAATTAAATTAAAATTTAATTATTGAAATTGTAAAATATATATGAAGAAGTTAAATAAATTTACTCAGTATATGATAGAAATTAAATTTTAAATATGAATTTAAATGAGTTTTTTAATTAACAAAACTAGTTAAAGATTCAATTGGTGAAAAAAAAGTTAAAGGTACATATTGCAAATATATTCATCCATCACTTTTTTATAAATTTGTTTTTAGTTTGACATAGAAATATAAATTGTTAGCAACGATATATAGAGAATTTGCCCTTTTTCTTTCATAAAGTCACGGTGAAAATAATCATCCATAGTCATTACAATCAATTCATACTTTATAATAATTATAATACTTTGATGAAATATAAGGACAAAAACATAAAAAACTTTTGTTACTTAAAATGTCATTTGATTCCATCAATTTTATACGAATTTTTTATATAATAAAATTTGAATTTTAATGGAAAGGGATATATATTCTGATTTTTTATTTAAATTCAAATTCTCAAATAAATATTTTTGAAAAAATTACATTCACATCCCTAAGATTTGGTAAAATGCAACACGCATCTCCTCTATTTTTAAAATCTACATGTCAAGTCCCTAAGTTTTGAAAAATTCTACACTAGTCTATCCTGATGTTATAATTTGGGAATTTTTATATAGAAAATTTTTAAATTACAGACAGTATTGTGAAGACATTATTTTATTTTATTTTTTTTTGGCGTAAGATATTATTTTAAACACATGGCATAAATATAATTTGATTTTGGTGAATGGAAATCTTTTATTCATTGAAGGAAATGTTGTTATTACACATTAGTTCAATCATAAGTTGTTATATTAGAAAAGTATTTGATGTTTATAATTTTTATTTTTAAAATACGCATTATATAATAATAATAATAATAATAATAATGTATAATTAGATTGAGAGTTTAATTTTGATGCATTAATAATGTTAAGATGTTTTATAATTTTAACCAATTTTAACTTTTATTTGTATGACTTTTAAAGTATTAGGTGGTTATCTAATTCTTTATTAATGTAACAATGTATAATTGAATGTTTGAAACATTTATACATTGACCATGTATATAAATTAAGAGTTTAATTTTAGTGTATTGATAGTGCAAAAGGATTTTACACTATCATTCAATCAAATTAATCATTCTACATGACTTTTTAAGTAATAAAATAAAATTTAATATTATTTGTTGATATTGCATTACATGATTAAATTATTGAGTAAAATTTATTTACACTATCATTATATTAAAATTAAATCTTCATAAAGTATACTTAGATTAATCTCTAATAGGGTATAAAGTAATTAGTGTAACGAGCTTTCAAATGCTTCAACAAAATTATTTTCAACAGAAGAATATTTAGGAGATGAAAAGAAGAAGTGAAAAGATTAATCTCTAATAGCCATGTCATAAAGCATATATTCTCATAAATAGATCATCTGTTTTAAATTTTCATGCATTACCTTATTATGTGTCATCTCTTATCATTAATTCTTTTATATTACATGTCATATTTTGGTCCTATTTTTAAAATTAATGGTGAGAAATCATATGATAAAATAAGTTCATAGATGATCTCTTGTAATTAATTCTCTTGTATTATATTATAAACACTCAACTTAGTCCCTCAACAATATTAATCCTTGAGAAAATAAACATCGTATGTGATTGCTTAAGAATTGAAACATAGGACAAATTAATCTATCTATTAAGTCCCCATTAGTGAAATGACGTACATGAATTGACACATTGACATCCAAACAATGTTGTTTTGGAAATATTCAAGAAATTGTTTCACATATTCAAGAAATCATTTCGCATGCATCATGTTGTTCTAAGGCTGGGAAAAATTAACACTGAAACGACATCGTATTGCTCGAGGGATGTAAGTGTGATGCCACGTGTAACATGATGTGCCACATTATTGATTTTAGGCCACATGTGTCGTTTGTTAAGGTTTAGTGAATAGATTTTATAGAAAAACTAATTTGTTATACGTTTTAATTCTCAATGAATTAGGTTTATTTTCTTGGATGGCTAAATTGTCTGGCATAATATTCTTAAGTGATTGAGTTTGGTGTTTACTCTGAATTATATTTCCCATCGGATCCAACTTTTAAAAGCAATATTAAAAAATAAGGACAAAGGATGCATTTATGTACAAAGATTATTGCATAAATACAATTTTCACATATTATATTTAGATATACTCACTATCAAAATAGGTCACTTATCATTTATTTATAAGTACCAAACTTTTTGTTGTCATTTCGTCTAGAAAATCATTCCTATACTCATGCCCATACAAGAATTTTTGTAGATTATCTTCTTCTTTGTTTGTTTTTCGTTTTTTAAATTTGAAGTTGCGACTTCCAAAGGTAGCCGTCGTAGTGAAAAGAAGCTTCTGAAGGAACCCGGCCTAACCTGACTTTTACCTAACCAAAGTCAGATTCTCTCCCCTTTGATTTTCTCGACAACCAACCACAGCTCATCAATTCCAACTCTCCTATGCCAATTAGACTAATCTAATCTTGACCCATTTTCTTCAAACCCTAAACAACGACACTAATTCATTCATCCTCTTTTCCCCAATTGAATCGAATCGAATGGTTTAGCTGGCAGGGTAGCTGACCCCACAATGGCATCATCGGAGATCGAGCTGGTATCACCATCGGACTCCAAACCCAACGAAACAACCTACGAGCAGCCTCCCATACTCGACGTCTTCACTGCCTCTGCTCACGGCGACTTCCCCAAATTGAGAACATTCGTCCAGCAAGACCCTGCCTCCGTTTCCCTCCCCGATGGTAATGGCTACTATGCTCTTCAATGGGCTTCCCTCAACAACTTCCATGAAATCGCGCACTATCTCATTCAGGTGTTCCCCCTTTTTATTTTTTTTTGTACAATCGTTTTTTTTTTTATGTTCGTTAGCTCGGAATTAATGATAGGAAACTTGGGTACTTTTTGGAAAATTAAGTTGATTTTGCCTTCTTATGCAAGTTTGGATTTTTATTATCTGGGCCATTAATGGTTTTTTGTAACTTTCAATTGAGGGTGGGTCTGGTGAAGTTAATTTAGCTGGAAATGAAATGCTTTTGATTTGGTGGTTGAATGTCGGTTAATTTAACTGATCTCGGTTGGTGGGTGCTTGGTTTTTGAAGCATGGGGCAGATGTCAATGCTGCTGACCACATGCAACAAACGGCGTTGCATTGGGCGGCAGTTCGAGGCTCCATTGCAGCTGCTGATGTGCTCTTGGAGAATGGTGCTCGCGTTGAAGCTGCGGATGTAAATGGATACCGGGTATTAACCCTTTGCTCTGCATTCTTACATTTTGTATCTAAGGACTTTTTTGGATGGATTTAATCCGTCTTGTTTTTGAGAGTATTTGCTTGTTTGTGCGATTAGGGATTTTGCGGGTTTTAACATCTACACTCACATCCATCAAGAATTCCTGCATCCACATCCATGTCCAAATTTGAATTATTGACCTCTTTTTCACCCGCACTTCAGCCGTTTTCTAAAGTTAACCACCAATGTCGAAATCATTGTTCCCTAATAGCTCCTATGTCCCCTGTTTTATTCTCTATTTGATGCCCCAATATCTGAATATCAAGTTTTCTTCTGCATTATTGAAGTTATAATAATTTTCTAAACATTTATTATTAGTGTTTATGTCTTTTTAGCTCCTAAGCAGTATATCTATTGGCAAAAAAGAAGCAAGCAAAGAGTTTAGTTTACTCAAAGGGTGTTTTTTGAAACCATGTAACTTGTGAGTGTTTCAGTGTTTGAATCAATAAGAATAAGATCAATGATTATTGATTAACAAAATTACTTAAAATGATTATAGCTATCTAAATTTTGAATAGGGTTAATTTAAGAATATTTTTCTCTCTGAATGAGTAAATTATGTTCTGAAGTCTTATAATTTGTATGGGTATTTAGGTAGAAAGAGTGGGTGAGAAGTTTGGGTGCCTTTGTAAAATTGATCAACACCCATACTGTTTAATGAATACCCTGGATTCATTCATCCTACCTACCATGGTACCACCCGTTGAAATAATCCTCGAATTCAAATTTAGAGTGGGGGTGTGAGTGGGTGTCTGGGTGCTCAGACCTGATTGACGTTCCTATATGCCAATTCACACGCACACACTTTGTCCTCACAGTGCACAAAATTGAATCTATGTTCCCAATACTGTGCTATTTTGATAGTTAAGTGGTTTGTGCAGGCAGTTCATGTTGCTGCACAATATGGACAAACAGCTTTCTTAAACCACATTGTTGTAAAGTACCATGCTGATTTTGACGTGCCTGATAATGATGGAAGGAGTCCTCTTCATTGGTATGCCATGAAGCTTTTGATTGCTATGTGTTGTTGAACAAACCTTAGTTTGATGCAGAATTGGTTGTCAACATCATAGTTCCACAATGAATATCTTCCTTTTGCTTTTAATGCACTCATAAAAGTAGTTATAGTCTTTTATTTAAATATAAATTTCAGACAATGCTTTTGGGTAAAGAGTAATTCTTTTCCTGAACTAACTAATTTAATGGAATGGGATCACCCTGTGCTTCAAAGAATTTTCAAGAACTTCAGGTTTGAAAATTTAGTTTGTCAAATTGCTGAAGCCCACCTTAAATGATTATTTGTGAGTTGTGACAATTATGATTGCATATTCAGAAAACCTATTCATTACAGATGTTGATTGAATTTTTACTTTGTTCTTTGAGTTCTTAATTCTCAATTCCTATGACCAGGGCCGCATATAAGGGATTTGCTGATACAATAAGATTGCTTCTATTTAGAGATGCAAGTCAAGGGAGACAAGATAAAGATGGTATGCCAAGATGGTCTTTAATTTCCATATCCATTTGTGTAAATTGTCAATTATGTGTATTTCTAATAATACTTTCTCTATCTCTCTAGTTTTTAGTATTTGGTCAAGCCCAGCCCAATATATTGTTAGACACTGGTACCTAGAGAAGGAAATGAAGTAAAAAACTGTATTATTATGGAGTTCCTTGGCAAAACACCAAGAAACCTAAAGAATACGAACACAATGCTCTCTGTAATTTGAGGGAATTCTAGAGCCCCAATCTCTCCAGAAGGCTAATCAAATGACCAACGACACTAACTAACCCGCACTTCTCTTTATTTATAGTCAATTAACTTCTCTAACCAACTAACTCCCCTAACTAATGTGATCCTAACATATTTACATATTTGAAGTCATTCACTCTGGTGCTGCGATGAGCTATATTACCTAAGAGGGTAGCAGATGTTATATTAGATTGATATTTATGGTAGTCTGTACTGTGCACTCCACAGGCTTTGGGAGAATAATAGTGTACAAAGTGAAAATGTTTTATTATTCTCTTATGAAAACCTTTCTAATACTAGGTTTTACTATTGGTATGCATTAATGTGGATATCATGTACGCTTCAATTTCATGATCTTGATATTGCTTGTTCATGGGGTTCATATGCTGGGTTTATCTATTTGAATTTTGGAATGCTTCAGACCAACTTAATTTTCAAGAATTCGTTTGGTGGCACAGATTTGAAACTTAATGTTATGTTCTTGAAGTTTGATGATAAATTCATGAGTTTGAATGTTACTATTAATTATTACACCGGATTGATAGTGTTTAACTAATATTTTTGAAACAGATCATTAGTGCTATGATTTAACTTACTGTTCTGTTGGTCATTAGGTTGTACACCGTTGCACTGGGCTGCATTAAGAGGACATTCAGAGGCGTGCGCTGTGCTTGTACATGCGGGCACAAAGGAAGAACTTATGGTGAAGGACAATGCTGGGTTTACTCCAGTGCAGCTTGCATATGATAAAGGTCATCGGCATGTCGCCCTTTTCCTTGTACGTAACATTGTATTGATGAGGCCATTGATTATGTAGTTTTAAAAGAAATTTTTTATGGTAGCGTTTGGTTTCTATCCCTGACAGGTGGAGATAGAAACAATAGAGAAATGAGACGAGACATAAAAAACACTGTTTATGGAGTACAAGATATGGCAACTGCCTTTATATCTTGTTTGGAAACACAAGGATAAGACAATAAAAACATGATAAAAGACATTATGTACCCCGGTCGGCCACGCCGTCGGAACATCACCGCCGGATTGTCGCCGGTCCACTGGTGGACCACCATCGGACCACCCATGGTTGTGAGGACAAATAGGGAAATATTAAATATCTATAGGGATATTATTGGAAAAAAATATTAAATTTCCGTTTCCGTATCCCGTTCCCACTGTCCCTCCATTTTGAAAATACAGAAATTTTTTGTATTTTGTGTCCCGGCAAAAATTTTCTGTCCCTGTTCTTGTCTCCATGACCAAACAGCTTTGTGTCTCCAGCGTCTTTTTCTGTCCCAAGACAGAAACCAAACACTACCTATAAGACTTGTGGTAATTAATAATTTAATATAGTTTTGCTGGGTGCAGGAGATCACAGGCAGACGTACACATAGGTTTATGTACATGTCAACTAGAGTGATGCCTTGCTTTGATTTTGTCTATTCAATGTTCAGACAATTTCCTATATATGTTTTCAAACATGAAAGGAATCAACAGCATAAAATAAAGAAGTAACTATAATAGTAAAGGCTAATTTTGCATTTGTTGGATATGTGTAATTTTTAAATAGTTAAATGTGCAAGGAATGGGAAGATGTTAATGTTCAAACCTGAATAACAATCTTCAGTTATCATGGATTTGTTTAATATTGATTTACTTTAACACGGAGTATTGTTGGAACATCTTTCTGCTAAATTACAAATCTGCTACTTGTGAGGACATGAGGTGCGTTAATATTTAATGCATTAAGCCTGATATACTGCACTAACCATGGTGCTAGAATGAATCTAAAAGGAGTCATTTCTGAGTATTCGGGTGTTCAAGAATCAAAAGGGATGTCTGTTAAATTATTGAAGGTTATATTCTTGTAAGTGACATAGTTTAGCAGTATCTGGCAGTGTTAGTAGGTCATGTAGAAGCATTGTTAACGGTTAGTAGCCAGTAGATTGGTACATGGTTAACCTTAAATTTACAGATTTGGGCCATTGTGTCACTGATTATCGGATCTGTTTCTGCAAACTTTGCTTGTTTGTTGTATTTATCCTTTCCTCTTGACTGACTGATTAATTAACTATGGTGTGGCTTTTTATTTATTGTATGACTAAATTCATTAGAAAATGATGACCATCAAATTTTGCTTCTGCAAATTGCATGGGAACTGTGCCCTGTTGCATTTTGTTTACACAGTTATACTTGTATTTGCTCTGTAGCTGATTACAGTGTTTATTTATATGTTCGCAGTCTAATCAACAACGGGCTCATAGCAAACGCTGGGGAGGCAAAATTTGTAGTGGCATGGTGACAGATGCCGGTTATGCTCCCATCTTACTGTGTATTATAGTCTTTCTTATGATCCTCTTCATCAACTCAGTTGTTGCAGGTACTTTGAATTGTATGCGATTTTGCAATATCACACACACATTACTTGTTTTTCTATGAAGATGACTTGTGAATCTTTTCCACTCGTGCCAGCTCCTGATCTTAAAAAGATTACAGCCGTTGTTGGACTTTGGGCGTGGACAGCTCTTTCTCTGGCAGTTGTTTCCCTGATTATGTTTTATAGGTGTAGTAGGTAATTTTCTGTCCCTAGATTTTTCTTGTGCGTGGTTCCCTGAAGATGAGGTTTAAGATATAAGATGAAGAAAAGTAGAAAACCATATAGAAAGGAAATGAAAGTAAGATTAAGAAATTTTATTGTATGTGAATTTGCTGTATATTCATTGGTATTATACGATTGGTTTAGAACATTTCCCGCGACCTGAAATTAGGAAGTCCTCTTTCCTTATGTATTGAATCCTTTAATATGAAGCAGATAGTTATTTTACTTTCATTTTTTTTTTAATGTTCTGACTTTTCTTGGCAACCATATGTTCAGTGCTGATTCTTTTCATGACGTTGAATTAATAGGTTTAATACCAATAGTGTTATATGCTGTTCGTACTCATGCTGTATATACTTTTTATTCAATGGAGCATAGTCAAACACAATAAATGTTGTGATTAGTACCAACAACAACCAAGCCTTGTCTTATTAGGTGGGATTGACTACATAGATTAAAAGGATTCCATAGTCTCCTGTCATAAACTTTCGTAATAAAACAACAATCAAGTCTTATCCTACTAGATGGGACCGGTTACATGGATCAAACAACACTTGTGTCCTGTCATAAATTGTATTTATTGTCAAACCATTGAAATCTAAATTTATTTTCTTGGATTTGCCTATAGTTTTTCTCTATCACTTATTTTTAGACCGTGTCCTAATAAACAACAACAACTAAGCCTTGTCCCACTAAGTGGGGCCAGCTAGTGTTAATTCAACTAAGACGTTGAATTAATAGGTTTAATACCAATAGTGTTATATGCTGTTCGTACTCATGCTGTATATACTTGTTATTCAATGGAGCATAGTTAAACACAATAAATGTTGTGATTAATACCAACAACAACCAAGCCTTGTCTTATTAGGTGGGATTGACTACATAGATTAAAAGGATTCCATAGTCTCCTGTCATAAACTTTTGTAATAAAACAACAATCAAATCTTATCCTACTAGATGGGGCCAGCTACATGGATCAAACAACACTTGTGTCCTGTTGTAAATTGTGTTTATTGTCAAACCATTGAAATCTAAATTTATTTTCTTGGATTTGCCTATAGTTTTTCTCTGTCACTTATTTTTAGACCGTGTCCTAATAAACAACAACAACTAAGCCTTGTCCCACTAAGTGGGCCAGTTACATGGATTAAGCCTTACCACAAAGCCTCATCATATATCATATTTATGTTAAAACCATTGAAAACTGTGTCCTGATATATCAGAAAAATTTTATTGAAGTTTCTCCATAGACTTAGCATCATTGGCACTGATTTATTGATGTTATTTTAATTGTATGCAGTAAAGATCCAGGTTACATAAAACGGGCAGGAGACTTGGGGACTGAAAGTGATGCAGAGGTATGCACTCCTTTCATGGCTGTTGTATGAAAAATTTTGCTTGCTAGTGATAATTGTTCCCAAGCCTAATTTTATCAGCGGAAACTGTCATATTAATTTAATATGGTCCTCTTTACTGACTGATGACTTTGTAGTAGTAAGTTGGGCCATAATTGTATTGCAATTATACTGCATTTATTGTAACTTAAGTATCATTCAGTTGGAGAATTATTTGAATTTATTTCAGTAGGTAATGACATGTCATCGTCTGAACTATGTAGCCAACCTTCCATAGTGGGACAAGGCTCAATTATTGTATTTTAGTAGGTAATGGTTGTATGTGGCCCATGATTTCTGTCATTCTGTGAATTGTCGGGGAGTGCAATGCTTGATGTGATTCCTATGATTTTGTCCGAATATTGACAATGACACAATATGGTTGTTTATATCTTAAAAGTAAATGTTACCTTTTAATCTTATGTAAATGCATTTAGTGGGTTTTTATACTGTAAAATCTGTTCATGTTACGTTTTGTAATCTTCAGGACCCATTGCTGAATATTGATTTGAATACCTCCTCTGTTTGGACGGGAAATTGGTCTCAACTTTGCCCTACCTGCAAGGTTTTCATGATATGCATTCTTTTGAATATTGAATTTGAATAATCTAATTTACTTTATTAAATTCTCAAAATAAGTTATCACTCATCAGGTTTTCTCAAATTGTATCATCAGATAATAAGACCTGTCCGATCTAAGCATTGCCCTACTTGTAAGCGCTGTGTGGAGCAGTTTGATCACCATTGTCCATGGATATCTAACTGTGTGGGAAAGGTAATGAGTGTTTTGCTTCTTTAATCTCTACCCACTAGGGCCAAAGTGCATTCTTATGATTGGATTTCTTTTTTCTTCTTTTTCTTTTTGGGTCTACTTAAGATGATTAATCAAGTGAGGAATTTTTTCCTTCCACAATGGATATTTGATTTGGATATAAGATGCTGTATATGACTTTTTTTAAGCCAAACCATAAGCGATTTTTCCTCTTTCCCCCATGCCATACCAGCCTCTTTTTCTAGTACTTGACATACGAGTCTTAATATCATAATTGCTATGCATGCAGAGGAACAAGAGGGATTTCTTCGTTTTTATCTGCATGGCAACTGTGACGTCTTTTCTTGCTGCTGTCATTGCGGTTCAGAGTATGTCTTGAAGAACTTTTTTGCACTGTGCTACATACTGAAGTCTTATAATCTGTTATTTCACTTGAACCTAAATAATGGCCTTGCTTTCCATGTCAGGAATTTGGACATCTACACCAGCATTATCAGGAGGAGAAATTTGGATTCATCACGTGTTAGTAAGAAATCCGGGTGTTGTTGCATTTTTTATGATGGATGCTGTTGTTTTCATTGTGGCTATTACTTTGACCATAACACAGGCATCCATGGTGATTGCTTAAACCTTACTCACCATTTTTTTTTAATCAATAATCCTTGAGGGGTTCTGAATTCATTTTCGAAAATGAGATATATGATTGAGGGAAGAGTTTTTCATGTTTGTAAATTGTAATGCAGATAGCTCGAAATGTGACGACAAATGAACTAGCAAATGCGTCCCGTTATGAGTATCTTCGTGGTCCTGATGGACGGTTCAGAAATCCATACAACCATGGTTGTCGGAAGAATTGTGCTGACTTCCTCTTTCTTGGCCACATAGATGATCATGATGATGACATTGCCTGGCCACCATTACAACAGGTGGCAACTTAGAACAGTGTCCCTTGTTGGCTGCGTCCACACATCCTTTGTTATATTTTTTTCCATAGTTATAATTGGTAGATATGTAGATTGTAGTCATTTGTGGATAGGTTGTTCATTCGGTGACACATGTACATTTGATTACAGAACACAGAAAATAAAAACATTTTTCTTCTGTGCCTTGAGAAAATGCAGATTGTTTGTATCAATGTCTCGTTTAACGGTTTAAACTGCATTCGCCAATGTGCCAATCGTGCAATTGCTTGGTGTGGAATCATTAATTTTAGAAAGAAGTGCATTTAAAAGAATGCAGTCCATGCCTTTTGACTCTAATGCTGTGCTTGGCACAATTGAAAGTTTGCAGGTGCAAGTTCATGACGTGAAAAATGGCATTTCTTAGTAAGAGTATGGTCGTAGATTTTTTCAAATAGGATACATTAATCTTTATTAACTTTTTAAAAAAATCCTTTTTAATTCAAATTATAAAATTATATTTACCAGCAACATGAAATATAAATTCTTTATTGAAATATAAAATTATATTTCACCGGCCATACAAGTAACATGAATTATCTGAATTTTTGAATATTTCCTTATAATCAAATGTCAACAATTATTTATAATGATCAAAACTTTTAAAATTAAATTAAGTATACAGCTTTTTTTTTACTTTGAAAATCACATTAATTATAATGAGATTTGAACCTGAGATTTCATGCATATCATCCAAATTTTTATTACTATAGGTGAAATTTAAGATGTAACAGATTAATTACAATGTCTACTTGTTTTGCTTTGCTTTCTAGATATAGTGTCAATAATTCTATGTAAAACTCATTAAATAAAACACAAATAGAAAATTAATTATTAAAAATTTTTGTTACATTGTACAACCCAATTCAACTAATCACTCTAGTTTTATCCACGTAAATATCAAAGCAATGAGAAGGCATACACTAGCACACGTGTTTATTACGCACTGGTGGCCACGGGCCCTGACTCTCCATAGATGGAGATGAAGAGCATTTGAAAACATCACGTGGTAAACAATGTATTGTATGCAATTCTCTTATTGAAAAGGAGTAAGGGAACATTCTCAACAAGAATGTGCAAATTTCGGGAATCTCTGGCAAAGCCACGCAGTGGACAAAGAACATTAGCTCTGCTGGATTCCACTAGGCCATGACTGATTTTTAACAGGCTTTAGAATGGCTTCAACCTCTGCTAGAGCCTCTTTGTCGATCCCAGAAGCTGCGAGTTCCCTTGCAGCAGCAACATTTTCTTCCACCTAATGTGTTTGGTTATCACAAAGTTAGAACAGGTGAATCGTACTAAGTGCCTAGTCCACATTTTACATTACACAAATTGCATTCTAAGCTTATTTAGCTTGTAAAGTAAGCATACACATATTGGGAGTTGCTGGGTTCAAGGAATTTGCCAGTCTTCACACTACTGCTGGTTGAAAGTGTGAGACAGGACACAACCACGTTTACCTATTCTAAACATGTCACATTGGCATTTGCCCATTAATAATAAAGCGTGAATAGCAGAACTGCCTGCAGATCATTCAACCATAACAAACTTCTGCTGCTGGTAAACTGTTCAAAAATGTTCCTAGAACTAGACAATACGAAATTTTCAAGGCATTGCATATAAAGCTCAAGAAGTCTCTATTTACTATCCATTCTCTGATGCAAACAGAAAGGACCTCAGGTCGATAGATAATTGCGCATTTATGTGGGAGTCCTAAATGTAAATTCCTTTTTGAATGTTAGTCACATATATTATATATACACAGTTTTAACTACTGCTAAGCTTTTGGTTCTTGATTTTCTTTCGTGATCAATATAGAAGCAGCCACATTCCCTTCTTACGACAAATGTGGTAAACCCAATACACATTTTCTACACACAAAAAATGGACTATAGAAAATTTCCTGACCTTGAGATAAAAAAAAAAGTTCATCTAAGTGTGATGGTCATCATTATTTTGATATTTCACAAAGGAAAATTCTCATGTGCTTATTGATTTGATGAAAAAAAGATGGAGGTAACCAATTTGTTGAAAGCTTGAGAGCAAGATTTCATGCATTATCCACAAAATCACATACATTTTCAGGATATAGATATATACAAGTAAATATGAAACTTCAGGAAGATTATGAAACAGAACCTGTTCAACAGACTTCATTCCAACAAGCACTGTTGCGATGTCCTTATTTAACAAGCTGTACTGCATTGCTAACTTTGAAACATTTTTTCCCTTCTCTTTACAACAGGCGGCAGCAGCTTGACATGCAGACTGCAAAGTTCCAAAATAAATATATAGAAGCAAGCAATCTAGTTTTGATGAAATATGTACAAGACCATAAGGAAAAAGGCAGAGGTTCAGAGGAGAAATAGTTCAAAGATGTTTGAGAACATCATTTAGTAGGCAATACTTGGATGGTCATACGAACAAGATAATTTCCTGTTCCGGCAAAACAATGTTCAAAGTCATCATTATCCTATCAAAAGGTCACAGGAAAAAAAATTTCAATTGGTTGACAAATTTGAGTTGTTCCTTTAAATATGTATATTCTTTTTGCATATTTCAATCTTTCAGTTTACTTTGGTGTTTCTCTCATTTTCCAGAAGAACTAGTACTCTTTCATTTATATGAGGATCAGATTGCAATGATTCTCTACTCCCACGTCTCATACCCAGCTTAATCATTTTCCCCTCGGGATAACAAAATCGTTGGTTCTTTCTTGGTAAAAGATCTCTCTCTCTTTCTCCACACACACAGACAACATATGATTCAGATCTCATAATCAAACTCAACACTTACCAGCATGAAACGAATGTTCAGCGTGTGATCATCAGTTCTGATTTAAGGTTCTTTTTTTACAACCTAACGCAAACTGAATAATGATGTCTCCTCAATCACAATGAAAAACTCATAACAGAATCACACCTTGAGTTCAGGCGAAGCAGGGTGCCATTCAGGTGGACCACTGTCCGTGAGGAGCCCCATTGCAAGCGGAGAAGCATTGATAATACCAACGCCTTTGCTCTTCAGGTAGGGCATTATATCCTCCAAGCTTGAATCATTGATACAATAATGGCCATATGATAGTATCACATCCACAGTCCCAGGTGGAACCCTGTCAAGCACATCAGTGAAAATCCCCAAAGGAAGCCCTGTGATGCCGATGAAACTAGTTTTCCCCGCTTCCTTTAGCTTCTGAAGGGCGGGAATCGTTTCATTCACAATCTATCACAACAATAAAAGCCATCCAATTAGTATTGTGTTAGAATCAAACCCTTCATAGTCATAGTCACAGTCATAGTAATCACAACAAAGACATGTACAACATTGTTATCTTCAAACAAGAGAAGAGTGAAACAGAAGGACCTGGTCTAAAGAGGCAAATTCAATATCATGGCAATGAAGGATGTCAACATAGTCAAGCTGCAGCCTTTGCAAGCTCTCTTCAATGCTCCTGGTGACTCTCTCAGCGCTGAAATCAAAGCCTTCCTTATAGCGTCCGCACTTGGTTGAAACAATATACTCATTTCTCGGAACACCAAGTGCTTTCAACGCCTTCCCCAACACTTTCTCCGACAATGTACCCCCATAATACCTTAAAATTCACAAAAAAAAAAACCTTGTGTCATCCATCAATTTATTGTTGTTATTATTATTTTTACTAGTAGTGAAATTGAAGGGTGAGAAGAAGTGGTGGGTAAGGAAAAAGAGAAGTTTTGAATTGATACGGGGAAGTGTCGAAGAAATTGATGCCGGATTGAAAGGCGAGGCGGACAGAAGCAATGGCCTGTTCCTCAGAAACATCGCCGAACACCTTGCCGAGAGGGGAGGCTCCGAAGCCGACGGAGCTCAGGTTGAGGCCAGTGTTGCCCAGCGTCCTCAGCTCCATGCTCAGTGCCAGTGGGACGAGAGCAAGGAAAGAGGCTGTTTGTGTCTGTTTGCCAACTCAGAAAATATAATCGAGTGAGTGAAGGTGGAGTAAGGTGTAAACCACTCCTCGCTTGTCAAATATGAAGCAAATGATTAAAGTGCGTGAACATATAGTACAGTATGTTAACTTTGAATTGTATGCGTGGGTGTGTTATATATATATATATATATATTCTACTTAATCTATCATTTTATAATCGTAATTCACGTTGTAACAGACAATTAATTTGAGTTATAAGTAAGTTACTCCGAAATTGCTTCCTTTGTTTCTAGTTTCGTTGGATTCTAATTCTCAAGCATTGTTTCTTTTCTTTTCTTTTTTATTTCAAAAATTCTGAAGCATACAAGGATAGAATTTTTGGTAAATAACAAATATTATTTTTATGGTTTACTTAAATGACACTCCATTCTATTTTTCTTTAAAATTGACACTCCACTTCATTCTTAAAAAATAAATAAATAAATAGGGAATAAATAAAATAAATAAAAAATAGTGAGAGAGAATATATTTGTTTATAAATGTAATTTTAAATCAACAAGATTCTTAGTTTTTAAAATTCAAATCTTAAATTTCATATCCTCAAATCTATGTATAGCTTAAAACAAAATTAAATTATTCATTTATTTGAGTTACTGTATAAAAACAACAGATATATTAAAAAAAGAGTAAACTTTTAACTTGTCCCCTTAAAAATAGCACAAATAAATTAGTTCATCAAAGAAAAAAATACATTTGTAAACTCTCACAATTAAAAATGTAAGAGAAATTAATTATCATTTAGTATTTTAGTGGATTTATTCATTCTATTTACATTTTTATTAGGACCAATTTGAAAAATTTTATAAATAATTCTAAATCAATTCGTCCTATAAATCTTTTAAAAATATTGAAGATGAACTGGCTTATCTTATATTTCTCACAACTATTTTTAATTGCAAAGCTCACATATCATTCTTATTTAACAACTCAACCAATTTAATTTGGTTTTTAGTTGAATAAAAATTTGATATGAAATTTATGATTTGAATTTTAAAAATTAGTTTACTTTAAGAGATATGTTAAGTTAAAATTATATTTATAAAATTTGTTCTGTTGCTATTTTTATTTTTTATTAATTCTTTTTTAAAAAAATGGAGTAAAGTGCTATATTTTGAAAAAAATGAGATGAAGTATTATTTGAGCAAATATTAAAGGAATTTTTTTTCTTTTTTTTGTGGTCGCGCGAGGTGGGGTGGGGTTTCAGCCAACCAGCTCTCGAACCCGGGATGCACTTGTGAGAGGCTTCTTGGCCAACTGCGCTGAGCCCCAATTGCCTAGGGTGTTCTTTGATACTTAACCCTAGAAGTTTTTCTTGGGTCTGATGACTACAGAAATATTTTTTGGTCCGGATGATGATAGAATTTGCACAAGTATGAAGTATATTGTGGGCCCAAAGTACGTTTTTGGATAATGCCCTAAAACTCAACCCCAACTTTTTGTTGGACCGGAGATGTCTGCATGGGGCACTTGTGTGTGAACTTTCAAACTGTTTTCAGAATTGTAGAAGTTTTGACCGAAAAAAAAAAGAATTGTAGAAACCAATGACCAGAAAAGAATAAAACCACTAAGAAAGTTTGAATTATAGCATTTTACTTTAGAAAGTAAAATAAAAAAATTTTATTATTGAATCAATAAAATTAGAAATGAAACACTTTTCACTTTATTGATCTGAAGTAAAACTCTTTATTTTACTCTCTAAAGGAGATTCGTTTTAAAAAAATTCAATTGGGAGAAATGCCTAAAATTGTCCCTATTGACAAAAAAAAATTGATGCTTTGTTATTTAACCTTTTACAATATCAAATCTCTTCATCAAATACAATAATATCACTTTTTACTTTTAAGTAGTTTATTATGTGACATCATTATTCACAATCTTATCATATTTGACCCGCGTAGTTGCACAGATAATAGAAATAAATAGCTATATAATTGTAAATTATATAATTGTGATAAAAAAAAACAATTTAAATAGTAGATTAAATTGTACATCAATTATTCTCTGAATCATGAAATAATGGTCACGCCTTATGGAATAAGGTTTTGAGAATAGTCACACTCATAGCCAGCGTCTCCAATATTGCATTATATAATTGGTAAAAAAAGATGATATTATTAGTGAAAATAAACCTTAATAACATTTCTAGATAAATTTGTCACATGGGGAAAAAAAGTACCTTTAAAAGTAACTTACTCAACCTTGTCTTGTATATTTCAAGCGTTTGAAAAATTGCATATTTATTTTTAATGGACGGCAGGGTGAGAGTTTTTTTTTTCGCAATAACTAATTTGAAAACCAAATTGTCATTTTATATATAAATTTGTACATGAAATAGAATTTCTAATTTTAGGAGAGTCATTCATTGGATGTCAATTGATATTTACATCACACAAATTACACGTTGTAATATATAACATTGTCTTTCTTTTATACATTTTAATAGCTTTTATTTGTACTTTTCATTATAATATGTTAAATTAAAAATAAAACGTATAAAGTAATATAATATTTTTAACAAAAATTTACATATAAGTTTTAGGAATATAATAACTAAAATATTGATCTATAACATTTAACTTCTAAAATTTTTAGTTTTATTATATATAATTGCATTTTATAAACATTGTTTAATTGTTAATAGTATTTATTGTAAATTATTAATTTTTTAAAACTAATTATTGATTATTTATTTAATATAATTATTTATTTATATATTAAATACATTAATTTTTTATATTTATAAATTTATATTTTAATGTTATTATATATATAAATTGTAAAAGGAAAAAATAAACAAAAGAGAATCATGTTACCTGGCTCTACATTAATTAGTAGAAGTAAAAAAAAAAACAATAATAAACAGTATGGTGAATTGCAAATAGGACAGTATTTTATTATAAGTATGGAAATAGATAAGATACTACTAATTACTGCAACTCCAATAATTCTTATAGGCTCCTACATGAGTGCGATCTTGAAAAGCTATAAAAAAAGCTTCCTTTTTCAAAAACTTATGAGAAAAGTTAAATCAAAGCACCCTATAATGCCGAGTATTGCCATTTGCTGAAATTAAAAATTTGCCAAATGAATGCGATGTATTGTATTGTAAATGCTTCTATCATAATATATAAGTAGATCACTCTAACTAATAATAAACCAGCTTCTTTTGGTCATATTCTAACACTCAAAAATCTAATTTCACTCATAAATTTAATAGAAAAATGACTAAGATAATAGGATGGAGAATAATGATATTACATTAACTATTACTTGACAGGTAGTAATTAATAGAGAAACACGAAAAGGGGACTAAATTATGATAAGACAATTTAAAAGATTAGGGATTAAAATATCACCTTTTTTTCTCATTAAAAGCTAATTTGTTCAATGCAGATAGGATTCATTTTGAGAGTTTACTCTAAAACCAGATAATCCGACGAGAGAGCTAAGATTGTTCTCCACGTCTTCCATTTAATTTTTGGCGTATTAAAATTTAAAAGTGTAGAGTCAGAAGAGACATTGTTTGTAAGGAGTATGGGAATAGTTATCAAGTGATCTACAAAAGAATAGCGAGATTATGTCATAGTACAGTTTCGTGAACCAACCGTTGACTGGTGACTGCATAAGCCATTCTTGTGAATTGTTTTGCTATATTGTTACTGTGAGGAAAGTTGTTCCAGCTGCACACGGGCAACTATTTCTGAATCAGCTTGTCCAGAAATGGACTCAACCATTAAATTCTCACAGGAAGAATAATAACAATAATAGTAAGCCACTTTGGCTGTGTTTCTGCGATGGGTTTCAACTCTGAATGAAGAATTGATTGACAGCTCCTTTCTCCTAGTACTAGCACTAGTATTATTTTAAGCCCATGATCATTACAGTACTTGTCCAATTATTGGTTAGACTAATGTTATTTGTAACCTTGTTGGCTAATATTATAAAGAAATAAAGACAAAAGAACCTTCACCGCACCAAATACCACTAAATGCTTTTTATCTTTATTTCTATGATGTCCATAAAAATGTCTATTTTTATGTAAAAATCTTATTACTTTATTGATTGAGTAAAGTATAACAAGATTTATATCTATACATAGGTTTTAACCCCCACTTCTCTCTTTAGTGATATAAATATAGTTCCTTTATAATATTCTTCAAGCCAGGAGATTTTTCCTACCTTGAACTGGAGCTTAATTCTCTCAATCAAAATTTGTGTAAAAAATAAATAAATAAATAAATAAATAACTCCCGTGGTTAAAAGTATGCTCCTATTCCCTAGCAAACGGCAAAAGGTACAACCTTTTCAATATAGTCATTTGGTTACTGTGCCGACTCCTCGTATGCCTGTTGAATAGGCCACACTATCGCTGGAGGACAAGTTTTTCCACATCACAAATGCCACTTGGGAATTGGCTTAAAGCTCCTAAAGTCAATGCAAACAAGGCCCGCAAACAAACACTGTTGTGTTTCACCCAAAAATGGCAAACTCTTTATGAACAGCAAAAATCTGGTATAGGTACAATTTTAATAACCCATTCTTATTCTTATGCACACTCACGGTAGAATTAGCAAAACCCATAAATGAATAAGTGTATTTTGAATAAAGCTTATACGACTTATTTTTATTGTGATTTGCCTAAATATTAGATATTACACTTATGTCCATGTAAGATCCTCTGAATACGTGTATAATTCACCGTTGAAAGTTTAAATAACCAACTACTTTCAGATGACTAATATCAATCAACTCACACATCATCTCATAGGCTTCCACTATTTTGTTGATAGCTAATGGGTTGGCTATGGCTAATAGCCTTGAATTGCTTTGCTTCTTGGTTATGATTGCAATTTGCCAATGATCTTTGACCAATAAAATGAGAAATTAAGAGGAAGGAGCTAAAAAAGTAATTTGAGGGAATTGGGCAAACAGGCACGTACCTTGAGGCATTGGACATGGTAAGGGACCACATGCTCAAGGGTCATGGTCCTTTGATTTGTAAATCCTTGATCAAAATTTCAATGACTAGTTGGTGAAGAACACCCAAAGTCCACAAGACAACAAAAGGTGGAGGTGTTAATTTTGTCAGCCTAATGGAGGTTCTAAATATAAAATGAGTCATACTTTTTTTTCCTTGATTTTAAAAAATAGGTATCTTTGGTTGTCTAAGCCGATTCACATCAAAAACCCGTGAGCATGATTGTGTAAATGTTCTATAACTTGAGATACAGGGAGGGCATGCAGGACTAAAGGTAATTACAACCACAAAATATATAAGTTGCAGCTGCTGTGGCATAGTATCCTCTCATTAGTGAGGACAAGCAACATTGAAAGCTGCCACATCTGTTGATGAGTAGTTTCTTACCAACCTCACAATATTCATTAAGACACATTAGTCGTCAAGATCTTTATAAATATAAAAAGTGCAAGTGCCGAAGAATATAATTGATTTAGATGCTGGTGTCTAGCAGTGCTGTTGTCTTGGTATGGGGCTTTCCTTCTTCCACGTATTTGGCTTAAGGGTCACTTGGCAGATGTTACTATCATTTTGTTGAAATTTAGGTACTAATGCTCATCAACTTTTGCTGACTCTTACTTCCCTTCCAGGATATAGTATCTTGAGCTCTTTTGATTACAGGAGTAGTTTTCTCATGGAGATTTCATCCATCAGAGGGTTAACTGATCCGGTAAGATATATAGCTCCTGAATATCATTATTCTTGGAACATAGGTAAATCCGTTTATTGGATTGACAATGACTATATTTAATCTGGAAATTGGAACCATGGAACACATGGTGAGTTAAAATCTGGCATTTTGTTGGAAAGCAAGGCAAATATCTAATGAAGTGAAGCGTGAATATACTTAAATCTTTCAGGTTAGAGCTTGGTTGATGAAATGTGTATGCACATTTTGAAAGTTTTGTACAGTGAGCATAATGTTTTATGATTCTGCAGGAAATAATGGAGGATCCTTTTCTCCATCAGTGGCACTTGAGCTCTATTGATGAGCCTAGTTTACTACCAATTGCTGCTGCTTTTGGAGAGACTTTACAACATCATTCATTCTCTTACCCAAGCTTCAACCCCAAAATTTCCATGGAAACTGCACTTGCTAGCACTGAAAGGCCTGCCAAACATCTCAAAAACAACAACTGGAGTGTCAACAAAACTGCTCAGACATCAGAGGCACAATTCGCTCCTTGTCCAAACCTCGTTTCAATTGTGGATTCCACTTACATAAATCAGTTGGAATTGGAGAAGGCTAAGGATGAGATGGTTTGTCCTAAAATCAATAGCACAACTCCTAGAGACATGATGATCTCTCAAGGAACCATGGGGAATCAAAACTATGTGTTCATGGCTAGCCAGGAGGCCAAACAGGTAGGGACACGTCCTAAACTTTCTCAACCTCAAGACCACATAATAGCTGAAAGGAAGCGGCGAGAGAAACTCAGCCAACGGTTCATTGCTCTATCTGCCCTTGTTCCTGGACTACAGAAGGTATCATGTCATTTTTGGCTTTTTGTGATTCTGAATTGACTGTTTGAACATATATTGGAGTATTTACCACTTGGACTTATAAAAACAGTCTGATAGATGTTCAGATTAGTAATAGCTTCCTATACAATGCAGTATTGATTTTGTGTGTTTGTAGGAGCTATGTTATTGTCTCCAATAACACAGACATTGGTCTCATTTTTCAATATCAAAATGCTATTAACAGACAGACAAAGCTTCTGTTCTTGGAGATGCTATCAAGTACTTGAAGCAACTGCAAGAGAAAGTGAAGGCTCTTGAGGAGGAACAGAACATGAAGAAAACTGTGGAATCTGTGGTAGTCGTGAAGAAATCTCATTTATCCAATAATGCCAAAGACTCTGCTGAATCTGGTTGTCCCTTTGATGAGGCACTGCCTGAAATTGAAGCGAGATTTTGTGATAAGAATGTTCTCATAAGAATTCACTGTGAGAAGAATAAAGGAGTTGTAGAAAAGACAATCAATGAAATTGAGAAACTCCATCTTAAAGTCACCAATAGCAGTGCCATGACATTTGGGAATTGTGCCCTTGATATAACAGTTATTGCTCAGGTAATCGCTGTACCAATCCTATTTGATATTTGACTGAAAGTAGGAGTTCACACAACAAATTAAACATAAAATAAAGTTATTGAATTAAGCTCCACATATAAGGCTAAAATCTAAAGTGGTCAAATAATGGAACTTTGTTATCACATTGTAGAGTAGTTACACTGACAATGGTTTTCTGTAAATTGATGGCATATTTTGATAATGTTGATGAAAAAACACAAAAAAGAAAAAAGAAAAAAAAAACTTGCTCGTTTGCTATGCATGCAGCACTGTCCATCATTTTCTCCCTCTAAACTATAATTTTCTGTCAATGAGTAAATGATTTATGCAATTTGCAGATGGAAAAGGAATTTTGCTTGACAGTGAAGGATCTTGTGAGAAACCTGCGCTCAGCTTTTGCATTTGCCATTTGAAGATGTTCCCTTAGTTCAAAATAAAGGCAATCATTCACCCCCAAAAGCATAAGAATAAGAATATAGGAGTTACAACCAACAATATAGCATTTCAAGCTTATATGTTCTTCAGTAATGTTTCTGTTTACAGGTCCTGTAATGTCTGTCACCTTAACCAGACCATCTACTTCAAACAATGCTGTCTGCGGTTCAATTTGCATCAAGGCTTTTCAGACCACATTTTCTTTTTCTTCTTTTTTTTTTTTTTTGCATGGTCAACTTGTTGACCATGTTTTTACCACCACACCTGTTTCAACAGTGATTATACAGCTTGTTAGGCATTTTTTGGCAGAAGGTTGAAAATCTCAACCTGATCTGTTTTCTCTGTTCCTCTCTTACCTGAACTAAATCTTTATACTAGGGACATTGGTTTTTTGGGTGTCTTGACAAACAGGCCTTTGCCGTGTACCTTGTTATGTATTTTTGTAAGTTTTCTTTCTATTTGAAACAAAATATGTCTTGTAAAAGTTGTGAGGGGTATGAGTAGTTTGTTTTGGAGCTATAAGTTGAAACCTCCATGCAACTTACTTTCGTACCTAAACAGTTTGGTTCACATTAATGGAATAATTAGTACCTTTTGTAAATGTACAATTTACATGTTTTCATACACGGCATACTGCATGCACGCTACAGAAAAATACTTCAACACGAATCACCAATTTTATGTGGAGGGTCTAGAAATCTTGCAATGCGAAGGGTTTTAATATTGAGCAATGTTTGTCCTCATTAGACGTCGTATCATATATCTTATGCTTTAGTTAACGTTACCAAAATCGCTGTCGGTGTTCTTTATAACCTTAGTCCCCACAAAAGATTATGATCTTGTTATTTATTTCACTCTCTGCCAGCCCCACTCAATGTACTAGGATTTTCATGTGTTTGATTTGGATATTCTCATAATCTTTTTTATCTCATTGTTCAATAATACATCACTATATTATTAAAAGAGCGTGATATTTTGAAATAAATGTTTGGAGGAGGGAAATATTAAATAGAGTTACATTTGGAAACAGTACGCTACTAGAATTGGATTAGTAATGAAGGGTTTGAGAGGTTTACCACGAGATCTTGGGTAAAAAAGTTCATGTGGGAACAACACAAAAGGGAAAGGCCGATAGTGTGGGAGAAATTATTAAATGCTCACAGAACACCGGCTGAATTGTGTTTCGGATAATTATGCTTCCACTGATGTCAAATCTGGTATGATCAACATTTAAGGAATGGATGACACCAAAAATTTAGAGTACTATTCTTCAGCATCTACTATGAAGTATGAACAAAGGAAGATATGACACAAGATCCTTATAAGAGGGACAAAAAACAGTTCTTCCTGATCTCATTTATTTTCTGATGAAGTCTATCCCTTCTGGATGCTTCCTGCTAACTCTTTCTTTGCTTTCTCCAACGCAATCCTGTTAAGTATTAAATGGCAGAGCTTCACTTCTGTATTCCTTACTGCTTCCAATTCCAAAGAAGAAATTAGCTTATAGTTTGATAAACCACTATCATACCTTTCATACTCATTCAAGGGACCCAGTTGGAACACCTCTTCTGCTCCACCGCGACCAAGACGTACCTTGCTTGCAAAGAAGGGAAGTTCTGTGACCTATTGAAGACATAAGCTAGTATTTAAAGAGATCTGGAAGAGAAGCAAAAGAACACTGTGCAAGGAAAATAAGGACATTAACATGGCACCTGAGAATCAACAAATGCACATTCCACCACCCCAGCTTCTCCCTTCAAGCTACGGAGGCATGCGTCAGCAAACTTGGCAGCTGCGTAAGCCTACTCAATCAAGAGCGAGTTTTCAAGTTAGTTAGCCTTCCCATTCAGAGTAGATAGGACTCAGTTGATACTAATTAATAATGCTTGTAACCGTAGAAATATAAAGGTAAGTTATTGACCATTGATAGTGTTGCTGAACCAGCTCCAGCTTTTGCCTGTAACATGAATAATCGGGATTAGATTATGATGGATTAATCACAGTCAAATGCAAAAGGGGAATTAGATAGTGTATTTGAGATTTTTGTCAATATCTACTGTCATGGATATGAAAACAAGGTTAAATAAATGACTCCTGCAGTATCAGTTTATATTTTTCTTTAACCAGATATGTTATCATAGCACCCTTAAGAACTGATAGTTGCTGTATCAGATTACACTTCTCTTTAATAGTTACGTGTTACAGCTGATATGTGGCCTTAAGCAGATATATGTCAGTAACTGAAAAAGAGGAAGCATTAAAGTTCTGGCATTAACACTTCATCATAGAAATGACCATAAGGACAATCACTTCAAATGTGTGCGTGGTTTATTTTTTATTTTTTTGGGTACGTGTGCATGATGTTATTAATATATTAAAGTGCATCAAGTCTTGATTAGTTATCAAATTTCATCTCATGGCTCTTATCCTTTCTACTTCAGTCACATCTTTAGGCAATTGATTTCTATGGAACTACCTCAACAACTTCTGTTCCACCATTTTGGATGCGATTTGTCAGGTATTCAATTTCTGCTGCAGTGAAGCTACTGGGAGGCTTAACCTGTAATTAACGAAGTTAGAATGAAGAAGATCAAGTGCCTGGTCTAGATATAACATTTTTTTCCTTTTTAAGTAAGGATTATGGAAGGACTCTCTTAAATACCTGCGACAAAAGGGGCAATATTGTGACTCCTGCATGACCTCCCACCACTGGAACATCAACCTCTCTTGGATCCAGTCCAAGTACCTCTGCCTGCATGAATAAATAGTAGGACTTACACTAGTCTGTACTACTGATTCAATTCCAAGCAGTATATAAATCTCACAATGTGAAATTATATGACCTAACATATTAAACTTAAAAAGTAGGTGGTCAGGTGATAACTCATTAGTAGATTCAAAGATTTTTATCTAATTCTTTTAGATTGTAGTCTCCTTCTAGAATCTAGATATTTTGGTTCAGCAACACAGTGGGAAAGAAATTTGATTATGAACTATAGGCTGTTTGAATAAGTAGGTTGAGCTTTTGTCAAAAAGAAGAAGAAAGTAATGTTTACCACAAAAGTATTTGCCCTCACAACATCCAGGGTTGTAACACCTAGCAGGCGCTTAGGATCATATGTACCGGCTTTCTTAAAAACCTCAGCAGCAATTGCAACGGTGGAATTCACTGGATTGCTAATCAAGTTGACAATTGCATTGGGGCAGCACTTGGCAATTCCTTCACAAAGAGTCCTCACAATTCCAGCATTTATTTTGAACAAATCATCCCTTGTCATTCCAGGTTTCCTTGGGACACCAGCAGGTATAATTACCAAGTCCATGCCAGTGAGTGCACTCTCAAGTTGTGGCTGCCCCAAAAAGCCACGAACCTACAAAAAACTCCCAAAAATTTGCATTATTTGAACACAGCACATAGCAGCTAAACATTGTTAGGTTCTGGCACCGATTTTGGCCATAAAACAATTCATAGACCCTTAAAATAAACATCCACTTGAAAAAATAAGTCCCTAATTGGATGGCCAGACCTGCTCCTCTTCACATTGCCCAGTAGGCCGGCCACCCCTCCTACCCCACGGTGACTTAGCACCCATGTGCTAAATATCACCTCTGAATTGAGCTCATAACTGCTCCCCATCATAACTTCCATCATTAAGGCCTCATAATTTCCATAACCGCTTCCAATCATAACACTCATCGTTAAGTCCTCAGCTATATATACCCCAAGATGAGGGAGTTAGGGCAGCTTCATCTTTAGCCTATATACTAGGTGACCGTCTACCTCTAGGCAGACAACAACACCAATAACACCAAAGAGAAAGACTAAGCTAGCATCTAGGAGCTAGCATCTAGAATAAACACAGAGACAACTCAATTTTGTGATAAGTTGCAATTTGATGATCAATAATTCGGTGACGAAGAAGAAATTACCACGGCACCAGTGTCCATGTGACTAACATCAGCTGTGACACCAGGGGAGTTGACAACATCATAAAGATGAAGAACTGAGACCAAAGGGTTCATCTTCATCAGCAAAGCAAGTGGTTGGCCAATTCCCCCAGAAGCCCCCAAGATTGCAACTTTGAATCCGGGTGACCCGCCTTTTGCACGGCAGTTACCTCTCTCAACAAGAACATCACCTCCTTCCTGTCATCACAAAATGGACATAGCATGCCAAATACACATAAATGATCAAGCAACAATCTTTGGCAATAATGGAAGCTCAAGTTTATTAGCTAGCTTTGAATATTGATATTGATATTGAACCCTTTAGCTATGTTATCTATATAAGCACTCTTTGCATGTAAAGCTCTTCACTTTCTTAGGTTTGAACTACTAGTGTGCAAGAACTGAAATCAAACCAAAGGAATAAACCTTGAAATTTGAAGGCTGAAGATGAGCACTGATTCTTGCAATACGCTGATTGGCTCCTGCATGTGCTTCCATTTCTATGTACTGCTAGAGAGGAGAGACAGAGGTAGAAAGCAGCAGTTAGCAGCGTGTGTTGAAGTTGGAGGGCTATATATATGAGGGTAAGACTACAAGACAGATGAGGGTGCAAATTAATTGAAAAAATGAACGGATAAAATATAAATGAGAAGTACGGGTACCAAAAATGAATTTTATGTGGAATCCAATTTTCTGGACCCTTATCCTATCATCTTGGGCCTCGAATGAATGTGGCTCTCAGAATTTTAACTGAACTTTCCACCAGCCTTTATTGGCTTTACATTGTGGTAAGGTAACTGCTTCCAAGACCGGTTCAAGACTAAAATTGCTTTATACTATAGTGACAAAATGGTTGAGGTTGAGGAGGGCCAAATATAATAGGAGGTGTGAGGTAAAATGTAATGGGATTGAAGAGCCAAAGAGGTTGAGGTGAATTTTTTTAAGGGTAATATTTTAAAGAGTAAAACAAAAATATAAGAAGAAAAAGGTGCACAATGGCCATTCATTAGTGTGTCAAAAATTGAATTTTCTTTAAAAATATATATATTTATTTTGATAGCTTAGTGTTTGTATTTTGATTTTTTTTTTTAGGATTTCTAAATTTTATTTCTGGATAGATAATAGCTATTGTCTAGAAAGTAAAAATAAAAATATCTGTAGTTATTTTTTACTTGTATTTTTTGCTGATTATTTTCCTTTTCATTCGTTGTGTGAAGTATGCTTGCAATGCAACTACCAGCTGGACAACATTGTTATCATTTTGGGACGGTAACCACAGTTATTTGGTAACACTGCAATGCAATTTGTTTTGGCAAACCAATATGAACAGAAAGCCCAACCTTCAGCCCACGTTGTTGTTCTTCTTAACCCCATAAGTTAGGCCTAGGTTCCTCAGGTTCTGCCTCTTCACCCAGGTTGGGGCCGTGAGGTTCAGAAAAGCATAAGGTTGAACTACACCTCGTGACCAAACAACTAAAATAACTACACATCTGATGACGGCACCTCTGATATTGGTTGGGGCTGAGCCAAAGCAGGCCTATACACCTTACTCCTAAATTTGGGGAAAATTTTTAGGGCTAAAGGGGCAGGCTAAAAATTAAGTAATAAAATATTTATTTTAATGAATTAATGAATTTTTTAAAGAAAAAAAAATTTAACAATGACATCGGTATAATAGTAAAAAAAAAAGCAACATGAACAATGATAACAATAATATAACAATTCAACCTTATAAGTCAATACTAGGTCAATAAATTGATACTCAGTCAATGTAACACTAGTATTCATTTTGAGAAATAACACCAGCCAAACCTAACCCAAAAATTCGCTTAGGCAGGCCAAAATTGAAATGCCAAAAATGGCAATAAGCGAATTAGCTGGAACGCCAGGATTCTTATGGTTGTCTTAGGAGAGGATGTGTAGCATTTGGTCAAGTAACATAATACCTTAGGCATATCTAATTATATGTAAAATTTGACAGTTAAATTACGTGTTATTTTTAATTTTATTATTGCTTTTATTAAAAGAAGTACATTTTGTGGAGATATGCAAATTTTTAAGAATTTTAAATATTGATGACAAATTGATGACATATATAAAAAAATTTCAAATAAATAAACAGTGACTCAAAGAATAATATATAATCATAACAATTGTAACTTTCTTATAAGAAAATTACAAAGTATATGCCTTTAAGGGATATATATATATATATATGCATATCATTACAGTATGTAATGATGTGCTTTTATGTCATTTATGTAATATCAATTGGAACAAAGAAATCAACACACTACAGTGCAAACTCTGATGCACCAAAATCAAACAAATGAAAAAGGAAGGTTAGAAGTTGTAAGATATATCAAGAGTGAAGAAATTTTCCCAATGATCAGGCCATAAATTGTGCAAATTGACCATTGGGAGCAAATATGGAAAGAATCATCCTTTGAGACTGCATATTGCAAAATATATATTGAAGACACAGCGAGGATTATCACAAATATTCTGAAATAGATGTGTTGTTTTGAAAAAGAGAGTGTAGGAATTTCAAGTTGTGAACAATTTGTAATCAGAGTGATAAAGCCTAGCGAGTGACTCACAAATAATAGAGGTAGAATTTGAGTCTGAGAAATGTAAGGTTGCATCTGGAGATTAGTGGAAAGCTTACCATTTCTATGCTTGAACAATCTCTGCTTAGTCTCTATTCCTCTCTATATTTTATTTATCTATCTTACTAAATTTAAAATAAGAATGGAACAAATTATCTCATAATTTTTAAGTAGATTTTATCAGTACTATTTATTTTGCTTGCTACCTTGCATAGCTTCTGAATAAAGAAAGAAGAAAAAAACTTGCAAATAAGTCTCCTGGTACCATCACAAATAATAATTTTTTATTTCATCTAGGGAAAAAAAAGCAGGTTTAGACTTTTGGTGTCCACAAAATATGTATTGTATCCATATTTCTATCTGAAATTTTTTTTATCCCGGTTTAAGCTTTGTACCAATGCAACTTCGGACAGAAAAAAATACTACACCTCTGACCCAAAACAAAAAACTACACCTACCTTCTCAAGTAAATTTAAAGAAAAAATTTAGATTAAATTCTTCATATCTATTTTATCTCATTTTTAATTAAAAAAAAACATGCAGATAGTTTTGTAATGAGAATGTATATTTTTAAGTAAATAATTTTGTTTTTAAATCGAGAAATTGAAGAATATTCACTTTTAATTTATTTAATAAAATTGACAAACAATATATTTTATTAATATATTGATCTAAGATGAATATTTCGGATTTTGGCACTTTATTCATAAATTCACTTCATAAGAGTACTACCCTGTTAACTGATGCCATGACAGCTGATGTTCTACACTCTTTGCCTCTCTGGTTCGTTTCTTTTTCATCCTATGCTGCTTCTTTTTTTCTTGTTTTTTTTTTTAACTTCATTGATTGTCTTCTGGACATCTATTTCTGAATTGTTATGGTTAGTTGGTTACCGGCTCGCAATTGAACCAATACTGCCGACAATGCGACTTATAATACATATAGTTTTTTGTACTTATAAAAAAGGGAGAGACGCACATTGGTTTCTTTATTTTTTAATAAAAAAAACTTTCAAATTCAGATATAGGTATAATGTATTCTCCACGGGAAATGATTTTATCTCCTAACAAATCCCTCTAGGCATCCTTTTAATTACTAATTGAATGAATAATTGATGAATAATTCATTTGAGTACTGTAGTCCATTTAAGGGTAGACGCAACTTAAGTTTTAAAGTTATTCATTTCCAAGATAAGAATTGGATTCTTGACCCTTGGTTAAGAAGGAAAGAGCTCTTATCACCTTACCTCTATCTCGTAGTTACTTGATTCAGATCATTAGATTGAAGTCTATATATAAATATATATCACACAAGTATGTACACAAAGGGATGGATCACATGAGAATGAGCTTCTTGTGTGATAAATAAGAAAACCATTTACATGCATTGATTAAATTGTATGGTTATGATTAGAATATGATTTCAAAGGGCTCACATGACTCTTCCAATCGCCTCTCAACACATCACTTGCACATAAAAAGGGCAACCAAACGTGACTGTGAGCTTTGCGTCGCCAACATGAAGCTTGCGCGATGAAAGGGAGGCGTTCGTGTGCGAGCTCCATCGTTGTTTGTGGCTGGAAGATGGAGGTAGAGTGGCAAGGAGATGACTTGCTGGGCAAGCTGGTGGTGGCTGGATGCGAGCACGGCTTTTCACATTGACTCCTCTAAAGTGATAGAGTTGGTAAAGTGCAAAAGTGAAGAGTTAACTACTACAAGATTTTCACGGAATACAGAATGTAATTACAGAGAGATTTTTCAATTATAGACGAATTTTTCTTATTTGTAATTGGCTGAAAAAGCTTACAAAATTAGCCCATTATAGAATATTTTCCGTTACTCCATCTATAACATTATAGACTGAAAAATTCATCTATAATAAAAGAAAAAAAAAATACCTCCACCTCCATCATCGTTGCCACCACCACACACCATCCATTGTTTCCAACAACCCTCTTCCTGATGCCATCCCAAACAAACCCAAATCTTTCCAAACGACAACCACATCCACCATGTGTCATCGACCGTGCTCCATCACACCACCCCCAAAGGAAACAAAACACCAATGTTCCTGCACATTAAAAACTAATAACTCAATGAAACTCGCAATAAAAAAGGTAGGAAATGAAAAAACTAACCGATTAAAAGTTAGAGAACATTATCACAAACACAATGACACAAACCATTTGCAAAATGAAGGCTCTGTGACTAGCGGTGGCTCAAACAAGGGTGGTGGTTGCTGTTGGTTACAAAGAGAGAGAAAGAGAAAGAAGTGAAAATGAGAAATGGGGAAGAAGGACGCGCGTTTGTAGCCTCTATTCTAACGTTACAAATGGATTTTTCCGTCTATAATTCCTTTAATGAAACACATCGCTTTATTAAAGGCATTATATATAGATGGATTTTTTCGCCTGTAACGCGCACGTTCGCACCTTTTTTATCTCTAATGTTAGAGACGGATTTTTCTATCTGGAATCTTGAATTTCAAATTACAAACGGATTTAGAATAGAAAATCCGTCTATAATGTGTGCATTAAATATGCCTTTTAATCTTTCACATTACACTTGAATTTCAAATTACGGATGTATTACAGACAAGAAAATTCGTCTGGATGCGTGTTATATACACACCTAAAATTTCAAATTACAGCAAATTTTCCACCTGTATATTGGATTTATTTTAAATCAATAATTTAAATAAAAATTCGTCTATAAATCTTTCTGTATATTTTTAAAAAAAAAAAGAATTTTTCATTATCCGTCTATAAGCCAACTATTACAGATAGATTTACAAATTTTGCCCAAAAAAAGTTCCACATTTTTGTTTACTTGTCTCATAACCCTGTATTAGAGACAGAAAAAATTCATCTGTGTTCCTCGTGTTTCTAGTACCATTTTTTGATCATGTAGTAGATACACATATGATAGAAGTTATTGATTTAAGGGTTAATAATTCTTCACTTTTACACTTTATCAACCTTTTCAATTTATAGAAGATAAATCCGTATAGACTACTAACAATACAAAACTTTTGCGCGAGAAAAAACAAAACATATATGAAATACTTAAAAATAATGTGAATAGGTAAGTTTTTAAAATAAATAAAAATAAAAAATGTAAAAAGTAACTTCATTACTAAAAAGTTAAGTGCGCAATTTTAAAAGCTTAAAAAAAAAAAAATGATCGAATTGGATACTTAGATGATTGAACTGAAAAAAATATAATTGCAAAATTGATCCAATAATAATCTATTTGATTGATTTTACCTTAAAATATATTGATTACTTGAAATACCTCAAACTAATTCCATTTATTTGGTTCGGATTTTTGAGTTGATTGAGCCAATCTCATGATGAACACTCCTAGAAGATAGCGTGGTATGCTCTTAAATTTGAACTGATGAATAGTACAGCGGTTGTTAATTTATCAATAACATTTTCTACTGCACATATGTAGCCGCCATGGAAGGATCGATCAAATCTACACGTGCAAAGTTGACGAAGAAGGAGATGGTCCGAGTGAATGGCTGCATGCAAAAAGAGAGCATGTTGCATACGGTTATGTAAAATTATTAATTAATATGATGCAATTGCCTTGGTGTCAACTCGTGGAATGCGAGGACTAAATTAATTTATATTTTGCCCTCGTAGAACACGAGCTCATATTTAAATTTAAATCAAGATACAAATAAAATGAAATGGAGTGATATCCAAGTTATATATTAATAGTAATATGTTTTTACAATTCTTTTATTTAAGAGGCGATATAAATATCATAAAAAGAACTCATTCTGCATCAATGAACTTCTGTAAAAATTGATATACTATTATATATTGAAATGTTTTTGTATTCAGAATCTTGCATGCACGTATAATTTTATATATATATAGGTTTCATTTAAGTAATTTTCATCTTCATATGTACCCTCCAACCAGATACACCCATAAAGATGAAAATGCAAACTGCATAATTAATATTAATTATTCTAGTTACAAATTCATGTCTAGACAAACCCAGATATTATTTAGCATTTAAATTGTCATATTGACTATCGTACAGCCTTGTTTAAGTTGCTCTTGGTCTCTTGCCGCAAAGTCATGACCACTGATATTGTGTTGTAAGCAGGGATGACAATCGGTCTCGATGAAGCCATGAAATAGTCCCCTGATCCCTTGTCCCGAGCTAAATTTTTTTTACATTTTCGTCCTTGATTCTCACGATGGGACTCTCACGATGAGGATATTGACACTGACTTAAGAAAAAATGTTAAAAATTGTATAAACAATTTAATTAATTAGTTTGAGATACTTTTTAAAAATGAAAATGAAAACTTCAAAACATAATTTATAACATCAATTCCTCAAATTTTAAATTAAGTCTACAACATAAACTCCTAAATATACTATAATATCATCATAAAATTATTTAAAGAAAATTTTATTGGATCTATTGGAAGTTAACACCACGTTCAATCACTTTATTTATCATTCAATTAATATTAACTCTATTTAAAGTAGAGGACATCCTATCCAATAATAAAAAAGATGGAGGGATATAATATCCATGTGAATAAAAATATCACAACTCTTATTTAAAGGGCCTTGAGAAGGTTCTTGTGGTGAGACAAACGCATTGTCCTTATCCCTGTCTGCTAACCAATCATCACGGGGTCTTTTGTCCGTCCTGCCCCCATGGAAATTTTTTTCCCAAAGACGGGTTCCTAATGCATGGATCTGTGCAAATACACCACGAGCAATTCCCCGTTGCTGTTTTTAGTTTAGTTTGGAGCAGATTATTTCGCTTAAAAATCTCTTATAACATTGTCATGTGTAGATTTTCACAATTAATTAGATTCTTAGGCGAACATCTATGATAAAATCTATCTTCCGAATCAATGATAAATACCTATGTATAGACAGAGTTACGTAAGGTTTTTACATGATACATTCCCTATATATTCTACTAAATACCCTTAACTTCAGGATGCAGTCAACTGCACAAAGTACGAAACAAAGAAAAGAAAAGGGAGTAATAATAATAGAAAGCACGATATTGACAAAAATTAATTAACTGTCCTCAAGATCATGTAAGGCTACTTAAAAAACTTCTATCTCGCATCATTTATGCATAGAGATCTTGTCACATTTTTCTATCGATCATCCTATCTGTGTCCACAACTATACCAGCATATATACAATACTTTTGTGATTTTTCTCCAACCTTTCAAAATAATTAGTATAATATTTAAGTTCTTGCATCAACACAATTTCAACATCTTATCTTTACACTTATAATAAAATTAGGTCTCATCAGTTTTATTTATTATATAATCACTTTTTTATAGGTCCATCAATTTTATTGTAAGTGTGTATAAAAATAAATTGATAGAATGTTCATCCAATAATTTTTCTAATATTAAACATGTTTTTTTTATTGAGGAGACATCAGAGGAGAAAGAATTCTGTTAATCTTTTATACATATAAACTCTTAAGAAAATTACATAATTTTATTAACTATGACCAAATTTTGTCTCAAAACTACATTAGCTGTATAGATACCCTATATCTCGGTTGCCTCCTCTCACATATGAGAAATGATCTTTAGCCCGATGATGAAAGAGAAGAGAATTGCTTGCCGTTTTCATATGCTGAATGGTATGCATTAATTGTTGTAGATCAAGATTTTTTTGTATACTCGTTATTAAATAATGAAGATAATACTGTATTTAGTACAACAGTTACAAAATTGTCAAACAACCTCTCAAATATTTATTATATTTTATACCTGAGTATGTTATAAGCGGATCCAAAAAATTTAAATAGTGTGGGTAAAATTAATTCATAAGTTTACTAAAATATTTTACATAATTTTTATCTTAATATAGGGTCAAATTAAATAAAATATTAGGATCAAAATATATACATATTTATATATTTTTAAATAAATTTTCAAATTTTAGTGAGGGGCATAAGCCCTGACTATGCATGTGGATCCGCCCCATATGAGAATGATGTAACTTTCATACTTTATTGATCACAGTTTGCTAAAGACTAGTATGATTTTTAATTTGTCTCTACTATTTTTGGATCAGTATTTCTCAACTGAAACTTATCAATGTATAGTTGTATACAAATGCTAATTGTGTGGCTAAAGTTATCTTTCCCACAGACACATCTAACAACATGAACGTGACAAAGAAACCAAAGAAAGAAAAAGTAATATCAGGGGTAGGTATAGGTAAGTGAGTTCCGGTTTCTTTATTCAAAATCAAAAGGTAAAATACAATGTTAAAACTTAACAGAGAGAGGTAAACGAATATATATGAGCTTAACTTATTACTTAAGAGATACCTACAACCAGTTGCCGCTCTATATAAAAGCAAAAGAAAGGCTGGTTTATAGTAGCAGAAGTAACACGTCAAAGCTCACACATAAACAGGAACAAAGAGGACTTCCAAACAAACTACAAAATTTGCCTTCACATATTTGTCACCTTATTTCTCATTATTCTATCCATTTTTTTTCAATCCCAGTTTTACCAGTTACCTCTTGAAGATGGATCATCAGTATATTCTAGGAGAGATTTTGGCTGCCACTTTGGCTTGTGTGTTTGTTGTGTACAGTTTTGCAGTAAAGAGGAAGGGCACAGGTTCAAGTTCAATACATGTTAAGAGTAATGGATGTGCCAAGACATCAGAAAATGGCATATGCTCTCAAGAGGCTGCAGGAAGCAAGGACATCATCATTGTAGGTGCTGGAGTTGCTGGTGCAGCTCTTGCTTACACACTTGGGAAGGTAGATGGCTTTTCTTTCCAGCCAATATATAAGTTTGTACAAATCATGTCTATGGTATGTCTTTTCTTGAGTGATAATCTAAGATGAAAAAAAAAAGTGTTAATTTATTGTTCTGTTTGTATGTTACAAAGAAAAAAGATTGGCGTTAAGGTAAAACATAATAGTAATGAGTTAAAATGTTAACAGTTACGTTCATGCTTGATTGCTGGGTGGCTTCAAGAGGTTGAAAGAAAATGGGGCAAATTTTAGGCTCAGTGAATTTTCAATGAAGTATTATATGTCTTGCATAGAAATGTAGAAGATGTATTAATACTTGTTATAAATACTCATTATAGAACATTTATTGTACAGATAAAATGCTCATATCGTCTTTTTTCTTTCCATTTTCTTATCAATCAAACCAAGAAAGTATAAAAATCTTTGTAAAGTCTAGGTTGATGTTGGTTTGTGCTTCATACATATTGCAGGATGGCAAGTGCATGTGATTGAAAGGGACTTGAGTGAACCTGACAGGATTGTTGGTGAATTGCTACAACCTGGGGGCTATCTAAAGTTACTTGAGTTGGATCTTGAGGGTAAGCAATAAATTAAACCTGTCAAATATGACACAACTTTGTACCAATTTGATGGGAGAGAAATTATGTTGGTAAGAAGAACTGCCCTGCCTCTGATGGTCAAATTCATATCTATTAACAAATGTACTTTTGAATTGTTGCAGATTGTGTAGGTGAAATTGATGCTCAGCAAGTCTTTGGCTATGCTCTTTATAAGGATGGGAAGAATACCAAACTGTCTTATCCCTTGGAAAATTTTGACTCTGATGTTTCTGGTAGAAGCTTTCACAATGGCCGTTTCATACAGAGAATGCGAGAAAAGGCTTCATCTCTTCCAAAGTACCCATGTTTTCAAGCTTTTCTTTTTGATATTGTGTGAAATGTTTATGAAGTTTAAAACTTGCATTCAAGTTGTATTGAATCCTTCGTTTACATACTCTTAAAGTCTTATCTCTATTATCTGTAGTGTAAAACTAGAGCAAGGAACTATAACATCTCTGCTTGAAGAAAATGGAACCATCAAGGGGTGATTACAAAAAGAGTGGACAAGAGTTCACAGCAAAGGCTCCCCTCACCATAGTATGTGATGGATGTTTTCCAACTTGAGGCGTTCTCTTTGCAATCCCAAGGTAAGGATTGTTAGAAATAAATAATATCTGAGCATATCTTGTATTGATTTAGGTTGATATTAAATTGATTTTGTAATTATGTTTTGATCTTAATTTTAGCTATAGATAGGCTTACCTCATTGTACTAAGAGCATTCTAAGAAATGCATCTTACTATTTTCTGTGTTTTACCATGGATCTTATCAATAAAGGTTTATTTTCAGCTATACGAGAATAATTCAAAGTTATTCAAGGTTTCCTAGTTGTCTTTTCTCATCTTGCAAGTAAATGAAAGTACATATGTTTATTGCTTAATAATGTCAATATTTCTGCAGGTTGAAGTACCCTCTCATTTTGTTGGTCTGGTCCTGGAGAATTGCAATCTTCCATATGCAAACCATGGACATGTTATCTTGGGTGATCCTTCACCCATTCTGTTTTATCCCATCAGTAGCACTGAGATTCGCTGTTTGGTTGATGTCCCTGGCCAAAAATTACCTTCTCTTGGTAGTGGTGAAATGGCCCATTATTTGAAAACTGTGGTAGCTCCCCAGGTACCAATATTAACTCTAAGATGTTAGTCTTTCCAAGTAACAAAAACATTCTTATATATTCAAGCTAGATACTATATCTTTCTTGATAGATTTGTGTATCAATTTCTTCTACTAATTGAGGAAATGGTGTGTTCCAGGTTCCTCCAGAGCTGTATACTTCATTTATTGCGGCAGTTGATAAAGGAAACATTAGAACCATGCCAAATAGAAGCATGCCTGCTTCACCTTATCCCACACCTGGTGCCCTTCTGATGGGAGATGCCTTCAACATGCGCCACCCTTTAACAGGAGGAGGAATGACCGTGGTTTTGTCTGACATTGTTGTGCTAAGGAATCTACTTAAGCCTCTGCATGATCTGCATGATGCTCCTGCTCTTTGCAAATATCTTGAATCATTCTACACCCTGCGGAAGGTAAGTAATAATCAATGAATTTGGAGCCTTTATCGAAGAGCCATAGCTTCTGGGATGAATGTTAATTTCCATTATAGTGAGCCTAGTTATATAGTATAGTCACATAGTGTTATTTGGACATCACAACGGGACACTAAGTACAACATCATCATAAATATAAAGTCCATTCATCCTTTTTCCATATGTGTGTCTGAATACTAGTGCATGCTCGCGTTAATATGAAAGGTCCATACTTGTAAGTTTAAGAAACATGAGTTTTTCTAACCAGAGTCCTTACCTAAAAAAAAAAATCCAAAAAAGGTAAGTTTGAAAACTTTTCAATGAACCTCACATTTTGAAAATTTTAAAAACACATTTTTCAGTGCAAAAGTTATCTTTTTAGAATCCTTAACCAGTGCCCTGGTTAGAAAAGCCCAAGAAACATTTCTATTTTTATACTCCATATTGTTATGGAATACCTCTGATGATGTTTTATTAGTGACTCGGTGCAAATACTGATTCTACTTGCAGCCAGTGGCATCTACAATAAACACATTAGCTGGTGCATTGTACAAGGTGTTTTGTGCATCACCTGACCCTGCCAGGAAGGAAATGCGCCAGGCTTGTTTCGATTATCTGAGCCTTTGGGTGTTTTCTCAGATGGGCCAATAGCTCTACTCTCTGGCCTAAATCCTCGTCCATTGAGCTTGGTTCTCCATTTCTTTGCTGTGGCTGTATATGGTGTTGGACGCTTGCTGATACCATTTCCTTCTCCAAAACGGATATGGATTGGAGCTAGATTGATTTCAGTGAGTATTATAGAATAATTCAGACTTCACTGCTATGCTAATCATTTGTTGCCACTCTCTCATAAAATACTATAGTTATTGGCTAATGGTGCAACAAGTTTTAGAGGTTTGAATAATTTCTTTCCCTGATATTGCAGGGTGCATCAGGTATCATTTTCCCCATTATCAAGGCAGAAGGAGTAAGGCAAATGTTCTTCCCGGCAACTGTGCCAGCATATTACAGAACACCTCCTGTCCATTGAATACACATCCAGGAAGAAACAGACATTGATAGAACAGATAAATCTGTTCCCACATTCTTCGTCACTGGTAGTCCGCTACTGCCATAATTAATCAATAAGAATGAGGGCTCCATTCCATGATTAGGAAAAATGGTTTTGTGCAATTGCAACCAGTACTACAACATTTTTAAAAGGAGATTTTCATTTGGGACAAAAGAATTTTCCAAAACCAATCCTCCAAGCATCACAGTTGAAAAAGTTTATACTTATCTTTAATAGTTAGTCCGCGGTTTTTGGCTGCTAGTATGATAATGTGGTATGCATGTAGTATAGAGAGTTAGTTAATACTAGTGCTGAAAGATTTCTTTGTGTGACAATTGAAGCAATCATAATGGCCATAAAATGGAAGGTCTTATTGTCGAAGATTGTAACTTTACTCAATTTGGAAAATAGTGCACTTCAAGTGAGCGAAAAATACAAAACAACAAATGCCAAGACGCATACACTCAACTTGAACCGTAGATAATTGGAATCTTATGTGGAAGCTGTTACCCAAGTGGCCTCAATGAACTCAAGAGGGAGGGTGAATTGAGTTAAAACTTTCTTTGTTTTCACGCTTTAATAACTTTTCAACAAATTTTGAAGAGATGGTTAAAAACTTGGTTTAATGTATGCAAATGCAAGAGATATGAGAGTGTAGTATGTCTATGAGAAAGATTGACAAGACAATGAAAAGTAAATTTGCAATGAATGTAAAGAGATAAGGAAGAGATTGCAAACTTGGTTTATCCTGGTTATCACTCTTGTGGCCTACATAAGTTCTCAAGCAACCCACTTGAGAGTTCCACTATCACTTCAACCTTTACACTTTGAAGAGCACTCTTTACACGTTGGGATCCCTCACCCTTGTGTTTGAGTCTCTCAAGAACCAAGAGATGCCCCACTCTGTTCTATCAAGGGATACCTCACCCTTGTACACAAACTTAAAAGATATTCAAGAAATCACTCTGAATAGAGTAGATGTTACAAATTGAAGCCCTATAAGGTTTTCTCAAGAATAAGATGATTTGGCCAAGTATTGAACAAAATGATTGATGAATGAGAATGATTATTGAAATGATCTTTTCAATATGTTTTTTTATGTGTTAAAGAGTGTTAAAGAATGGTATTTATAGAAAACAATTCGTGTAAGCCGTTGTGGATTAGCCTCAAGAGATGTGTCTCTTCAAAACACACCTTTGCAAGTTTTCAGGCCATGGTAATCGATTACTCAAACATGTAATCGATTACATAGTTCAAATTTTGAAAACGCAACGGTCACCATTCTGGTAATCGATTACTCTAATTGTAATCGATTACATACATGAAAAATCAGTTCTGGGCTTACGACAGCATTGTAATCGATTCTCTGTGTTGTAATCGATTACTCTGTGTTGTAATTGATTACATACATTCCAGAACTGAAAAAAATGAAAATTTAACATAGTTTAAAGATATTCTTCCATTTGAAAAACATTTTAAAAGATCTTTGATATAAATCCGATCCTTTCAAATCAACCTTGTATCTTTACAAGTTAAAAATAAACTTATTCATTAAGATTAAATCAATCAAAGCATGATTAATTAGAGAGTGGCCAAATGGACTTATTAAAGAAACCTTTTGACAAAATGATCTATGTCTTAAGTATTCTAACCGTTTGACTTGATCACTTGCTTGTTCATCTTTAGGAACTCCATGTCTTTTACAATTTTTGTCTTGCTTGTTCATTGGCATCATCAAAACCTACAACATGAATTCACATTCTCCCCTTTGATGATGACAACCATCTTAGGTGAGGAGCAAAATAGATACATGACAAATATACATTGCGTTGTGTTCACTCCCCCTAAAGTATGCATGGTTTTCCATAAGAAATAGATATGCAAAAATAGATATGCATGCATGCTTCCCCTTAATCGTTGATATCCTCACCATATATATTCTCCCCCTTTGGCATTATCAAAAAGAAATAAGCACATCAAAACCTGTCAACTATAGGAGAATATACCTAAGCCAAAGGTTCACAAACATATTAACGCCAAAGACGACAATCCATAATCCAAGATATAAACCAAAGCATCATAGTAGTCATGCATAATGTAAATTCACCATAAGTCAGAAGCGATAAGTTCAACTACTAACTATTGGTTATAACCAAGAGTCATGCAGATACGGGATTTAAACAAAGTCCAACTAGAGAACATATATAACATAACAAAGTCCATAAACTAAGGCAAAGTCCATAAACAAAATAAACTAAAGCTATGGAGCATCATCAAGCAAAATACGTCGTGTATACCCAGATGACGGCGGATGGAACTCAGATCACCCTCGAGACGAGTCATGCGTGAATCAAGAGTGTCGAAACGCTCTCCAACATAAACACGAAGACCACGCAACTTCAATAGGAGTTCGGACATGGAGGAAGAAGATGTGTCCGAAGCTAAAGTACGCGGAGGGGATGGAGTTCGTTCGCTAATCCTCATCTTGACAGTCCTTCTTGCGAACCCATTGATCGAGATGATTCTTTTTATAGCCAAACGAAGAAATTGCACCAGCACCAATAGCATATAAACGTTGAACTAGGACAAATTTTTCATAATCTGGGACATTGAAATACTCAGAAAGATGGTAATCAGGTGAGCATACGAAGCGGCGCATTCGCCTTGAGTGCTTTTTGCATACGATAGCGCACAAGATGAGCCCAAGTTGATTTGGCGACCATTAGCAAAGCCCACATTAAAATAATATCTTCTTCAGTTGGTGTGCAAGATTGGAAGAGAATAAAATACGAGATATAATATAATGCATGACCAACACTCAAATTTAATAGACCCAGGCAAGCAAACAAGAAAAATCAGCCCCTTCAACACAAATCATCTTGCGTGCATCAAAATTTGAGTAATCCATTTTCCAATCATCAACAATAGTGCCCTCAAAGGGTTCCCATCAGAACTTAACTTAGTTATATTATAGAACAAATCCTGATCAATAACAATAGGAACTTTCTTAACCTAGAACGAATGCATCCATCACTAATTTCCAAACAATAGAACGAACCAAATCTGGAAAATGACACTTTCTAATAGTCATAAACTCCAACAAATCAAAGTTTTTGAAAACTTGATAGCAAGTCAAAATTCTCAGATTCAAAGAACGCCTCATCCAAATATTTAGGATCCAAAATATCTCTAGATTGAAAGGATTCAAAATACCTCTCTTGTTGAGCCAAGTTTGAGAAGTATGATGAAATCCTTGAAGAAGAGAAAGAGGGAGGTGGAGCCACGGCTTGGGCGGGGGGCGCGGGTGGAGTGGACGACGCGGCCGAGGCTAAGCGGTGAGGTTGAGTGGGGCGGTGGTGGGTTTCTTTCTCTTCGAGGTTGCCCTTGATGATTCAGCCATATGGGATTTTTGGTAAAATATTGGTTGGATTTGTAGAGGAGGAAGAGATGAGAAATATGGAAGTTGTTTGGTTGAAGGTTGAGAAATGGAGAGAAATCAAAGAAAGAAGTTAGAGAGAAAAAGAGACGTTGAGAGAGAGAGAAAGAGAGTGTTCTTCGAATGGAGGAGAGAGAAGGTTCACTTAAAACGACCCCTGGTAATCGATTACTCACTTGTGTAATCGATTACATTAAGCCCAGAAAGGGGACTCAATGTTGCACGCGCTCTTGGTAATCGATTACATAACCGTGTAATCGATTACAATTTTTTTTTTTTTAACCACAAAACATAATATATATATATATATATATATATAGAAAAAAAAAAATCATTCAACACAAACAAGCAATCAAACAAACATACAAATACTAGGAATAATGACTAATTATATACTTGAAAAATCAATTATTCCTAGTTTTCTTCTTATATAGAAGAAACTTTCTTGGGCAAGGGTTTTGTAAATATATTCTGCTAATTGTTTATTTTTCCACAAATTCTAAAACACAATCACCTTTTTGCACATGATCTCTTAAGAAATGATGTCTAATTTCAATATGTTTAGTTCTAGAGTGCAAAATGGGATTTTTAGATAAATTAATTGCACTTGTGTTATCACATCTTATAGGAATATGGTCAAGTACTAACCCATAGTCTGAAAGTTGTTGTTTCATCCAAAGGATTTGAGCACAACAACTTCCTGCTGCAATATGCTTCAGTGGATAATGCCACACTATTTTGTTTCTTGCTATGCCAAGAAACTAATGCAGATCCAATCAAGTGACATGTTCCACTAGTACTTTTCCTATTGGTTTTGCACCAGCAAAATAGAAATAGAATATCCAATTAAATTGTATGAAGTGCCTTAGGATACCATAAACCTATATTTATAGTGCCAATTAAATATCTCATAATTCTTTTAACAGCACTTAGATGTGATTCTTTAGGATTAGTCTGATATCTAGCACATAAACAAACACTGAACATTATATCAGGCCTACTAGGATAATAAAGGAGGGATCCAATATACCTCTATATTTTTTAATATCTTTGCCTTTCATCTTTATCCAAGTAGCAAGCAGTGCTCATAGGAGTAGCAATCTCCTTTGCATTGTCCATTCCAAACCTTTTGAGCAACTCCTTGCAATATTTTGATTGATTAATGAATATGCCATCCTTGGTTTGCTTGATTTGGAGTCCAAGAAAGAAGTTTAATTCTCCCATCATTGACATCTCAAACTCACTTTGCATGATTTTTGAGAATTCCTTGCACAAAATTCATTAGTGGCACCAAAAATAATATCATCCACATATATTTGTACCAAGAGTATATCATGCTCCTTTCTTTTAATGAAGAGTGTAGTGTCAACTTTTCCTCTTGAGAAATCTTTTTCTAAAAGAAATTTACTCAACCTTTCATACCAAGCCCTAGGGGCTTGCTTTAAACCATACAAAGCCTTTTTCAATTTGAAAACATGGTTGGGTAAATCAAACCTTTCAAAACCTGGAGGTTGGTCAACATACACTTCTTCTTGAATGAGACCATTTAGAAAAGCACTTTTAACATCCATTTGGTAAAGTTTAAAATCCATGATAGATGCAAAAGCAAGTAACATTCTAATTGCTTCTAATCTTGCACAGGAGCATATGTTTCTTCATAATCTATTCCTTGTTGGTTATATCCTTTAGCCACTAATCTTGCTTTATTTCTCACTATGACACCATTCTCATCTAATTTGTTCCTAAAAACCCATTTGGTGCCTATTATTGGATGATCATTGGGTTTAGGAACCAATTCCCAAACTTGATTTCTTTCAAATTGATTTAATTCATCTTGCATAGCAATAATCCAATGTTCATCAATAATAGCTTCATCAATGTTCTTAGGTTCAATTTGAGAAACAAATGCCATATAATTACATGCATCTTTAAGAGAGTTTCGAGTTGTTACCCCTTTTGATATATCACCTATGATGTTGTCAAGTGGATGATTCTTTGAAATTCTCCACTCCTTTGGAAGATCACTTGTGCTTGGTTCCTCTTGAAGAGGAGTTTCCTTCTTGATTTCCTCTTCCTTGGTCTCTAACTTCTTTCCATGAATATGAGTGTTTTCCAAGGCATCTACAAGATCATCAATACAATCCTTTCTCGGCCTAAAGAGGTTAGTCTCATCAAAAGCAACATGGATTGACTCTTCTATGGTCATAGTTCTTTTATTATATACTCTAAAAGCTTTGCTATGTAATGAGTAACCAAGAAATATTCCTTCATAGATTTAGCATCAAATTTGCCCAAGTTATCCTTACCATTGTTCAAAACAAAACATTTACACCCAAAGATATGAAAATGAGAGATATTAGGCTTTCTCCCTTTGTATATTTCATAGGGGGTTTTCTTTAAAATTGGCCTTATTAAGGCTCTATTCATGACATAACAAGCAGTATTTACCTCATCCGCCAAAAATATTTAGGGAGATTTGAGTCATTGAGCATAGTTCTTGCCATTTCTTCTAAAGACCGATTTTTCCTTTCAACAACTCCATTTTGTTGTGGAGTTCTTGAGGCAGAAAAATTATGCTCAATTCCATGATCATCACAAAAATTTTCAAAAGAAGCATTTTCAAATTCCCCACCATGATCACTTCTTATGGATGCAATGTTTAGATTTTTCTCATTTTGAATAACTTTTGCAAGTTTTCTAAAGGCATAAAATGCATCACTCTTATGAGCAAGAAATAATGTCCATGTATATCTAGAATAGTCATCCACAATCACTAGAGCATAATAATTTCCTCCAAAACTCATAGTTCTAGATGGACCAAAAAGATCCATGTGCAAAAGTTGTAAAGGTCTAGTTGTTGAGATAATATTTTTAGATTTAAAAGAGACCCTTACTTGTTTTCCCTTTTGACAAGCATCACAAAGTTTATCTTTTTCAAATTTGAGTTTTGGTAGACCAATTACTAGATCTTTGGAGACCAATTTATTTAAGTGATCCATGTGAATATGTGCAATTCTTCTATGCCATAACCATGAATCATCTTCCTTACTCATAAGACATTGTGCATGATTTGAAGGAATATCTTCTAAGTTTATCATATATACATTATTTATTCTATGTCCTATAAATTTTACTTGTTTATCCTTCTTACTTTCAATAAAACAATAAAGTGAATCAAATAATACCCAATATCCTTTGTCACATAATTGACTAACACTTAATAGACTATGTTTAAGACCATCAACAAGTAAAACATTCTCTATAGAGGTAGAGGGATCTTTACCGACGTTGCCAACTCCAAGAATTTTTCCTTTATTGTTGTCCCCATATGTTACATGTCCACTTTTCTTGGGAGTTATGTGTGTAAATTTTGATGCATCCCCCGTCATGTGCTTGGAACAACCACTATCAATGTACCAACTTTGCTTTGGATGTACCTACATCACAATATCACAATTTTGATTTAGGTACCCAAATTTTCTTGGGTCCTTGAGTGTTAGAGATGGGCAATGTGCCTTTTGGAACCCACATCATTTTTCCTACTTTGTGACCATTCTTTCTAATGTAACATGTTGATGCACTATGACCTTTCTTACCACAGTAAAAACATGTTAGGAAAGGAGAACTGGTCATTCAGAGGACACAAAGAAGTTTTTATAAAACTTTTGTTGGCCCTTGGGATTGTATCCTAATCCGGCCTTATCAAAAACACATCTTTGTTTACCTAATAAAATATCTAAGTTATTTTTCCCAAAGGTAAACTTTGCAAGAGTGTTTTTCAAATCATCTATTTCTTTCTCAAACTTGTTGCATGATGTGCATGAGTAAGATTTAATGGCATTCTCATACACTAAGCATTTAGTGCAAGATGAATTTGCATCAATTAATCCTAAAGTTTCATTTTCAAGTTTGAGTTCCTCCAACTCTTTGTTCAACTTTGAAATTTCTTTTTCTAAGTTAGAGATGATTTTCTTGGAGGATGAAACAAGTTTTGCAAGTTTAATGGATTCTTCATGCAAATCATTAAATGCATATTGAAGTTCATCAAATGAAGGAGATGATTCAAGGTTAGAGGACATTACCTCTTCATCACTTTCACAATCTTTAGCCATAAGACTAAGATTTGCAACTTCATTTTCGGAGTCACTTGATGAGTCAATGTCGTTCTCCTCCCATGTTATATATGCCTTCTTTCCTTTCTTGTCTTTGAAAGATTTCTTCCCAAATTTCTCCATCTTCTTTTTATAGATTGGGCATTCCATTTTCATGTGACCCGGTTGATCACATTCATAGCATCTTGGTATTGGGGAAGATTCTTCACCCTTTTTAAAGTTCTTCTTAGGGATGAAATTTGATCTTCTTTGATTCCCCTTTTTCTTTAGAAACCTGCCAAATCTTTTTACAAAGAGACTAAAACTTTCATCATTTTCATCCATACCTTCTTGTTCATCATTCTCTTCTTCATCACTATCTTCATGTGCGGAAGATGCGATTTTAAGTGCAATTCCTTTCTTCTTTTTGTCATTCTCTTCATGTTGATTGAGTCTTGTAAGTTCCAACTCATGTTCTTGAAGTTTTCGAAGAGAGTGGCAAGAGACATAGTGGCCAAGTCCTTTGATTCTGCAATAGCCGTCACTTTCGGTTGCCATTGCCTATTTAAACATCTCAACACTTTGTTAATAAGATCCTCATTTGGAAATGTCTTTCCCAAAGAGGCAAGATGATTAACAATATGAGTAAATCTCTTTTGCATGTCTTGAATGCTTTCATTTTGATTCATTCTAAAGAGTTCATACTCGTGTGTGAGAGTGTTTATTCTAGATCTCTTAACTTCACTAGTGCCTTCATGAGTGACTTCTAAAGTATCCCACATTTCTTTTGCACTTTTACAATTTGACACTCTAAAGTACTCATCCATCCCCAAAGCGGAAGTGATTATATTCTTGGCTTTCAAGTTATATTGAACTTTTCTTTTATCTTCATCACTCCACTCATTTCTAAGCTTTTCAATTTTCTTATCTCCTGCTATTTTTGTAGGGATGAAAGGACCATTTTCAACAGCATCCCATACATCTAGATCTATGGCTTCTATAAAGATTTGCATACGAGTTTTCCAATAATGATAACCATCACCATTGAATATAGGAGGCCTATTGATAGAGTTTCCTTCAGGAAAGAAAGAGTTTGATGAGGCCATAACTATTCTTGAAGCTTTAAGCCTTATACAAGAATCTAGCTCTGGTACCACTTGTTACCCAAGTGGCCTCAATGAACTCAAGAGGGGGGTGAATTGAGTTCTAAAACTTTTTCTTTGTTTTCACGCTTTAATAACTTTTTCAACAAATTTTGAAGAGATGGTTAAAAACTTGGTTTAATGTATGCAAATGCAAGAGATATGAGAGTGTAAGTATGTCTATGAGAAAGATTGACAAGACAATGAAAAGTAAATTTGCAATGAATGTAAAGAGATAAGGGAAGAGAGATTGCAAACTTGGTTTATACCTGGTTCGGTCACCTCTTGTGGCCTACATCCAGTTCTCTCAAGCAACCCACTTGAGAGTTCCACTATCACTTCAACCTTTACACTTTGAAGAGCACTCTTTACACGTTGGGATCCCTCACCCTTGTGTTTGAGTCTCTCAAGAACCAAGAGATGCCCCACTCTTGTTCTATCAAGGGATACCTCACCCTTGTACACAAACTTAAAAGAGTATTACAAGAAATCACTCTCTGATAGAGTAGATGTTACAAATTGAAGCCCTATAAGGTTTCTCAAGAATAAGATGATTTGGCCAAGTATTGAACAAAATGATTGATGAATGAGAATGATTATTGAAATGATCTTTTCAATATGTTTTTTTATGTGTTAAAGAGTGTTAAAGAATAGTATTTATAGAAAACAATTCGTGTGACCGTTGTGGATTAGCCTCAAGAGATGTGTCTCTTCAAAACACACCTTTTGCAAGTTTCAGGCCATGGTAATCGATTACTCAAACATGTAATCGATTACATAGTTCAATTTTTGAAAACGGCAACGGTCACCATTCTGGTAATCGATTACTTCTAATTGTAATCGATTACATACATGAAAAATCAGGTTCTGGGCTTCGAACGAGCATTGTAATCGATTACTCTGTGTTGTAATCATACATTCTAGAACTTGAAAAAAATGAAAATTTAACATAGTTTAAAGATATTCTTCCATTTGAAAAATATTTTAAAAGATCTTTGATATAAATCCGATCCTTTCAAATCAACCTTGTATCTTTACAAGTGAAAAAATAAACTTATTCATTAAGATTAAATCAATCAAAGCATGATTAATTAAGAGTGGCCAAATGGACTTATTAAAGAAACCTTTTGACAAAATGATCTATGTCTTAAGTATTCTAACCGTTTGACTTGATCACTTGCTTGTTCATCTTTAGGAACTCCATGTCTTTTACAATTTTTGTCTTGTTTGTTCATTGGCATCATCAAAACCTACAACATGACATTCACAGAAGCTAGAAGATTTCTTGCTTGTTGTAGAGCAGAAGATAATTTGAGCCGCAACAAATTCTAAAAAGGACTTGCCTCATTGCAATGAAATTCATAAAACATGCATTTAATACAAAAACTGTAAACTTCTCCCAATATTCATTTCCATATATTAATGATCCCAAACCAAAGAACTCAAGTCTCAAGGATTTATGTAGTAAGAAGCAATGCTTATTTAATGTAGCAAAGGCCAGAGGCATAAAAAATATACCCTTTTTGTAGTTCTGTTCATAATTCATAAACTTGGGGAACCATATGAGTCCTATCACACCTACCGATTCACCGAATAGGATAATGCACAGCTGATGCTGGCAGAATGAAAGTGGGTGGGCACTAAGTTGATAGAATTGAATTTTCTTGAAATGAATTTAATTTAATTCTATCTTGAATTAATATGTTGAAATAAAATAATAAATAAGAGAACTGAATTCAATATCATGTTTGGAATGTATATGAAAATGAATTTAATTTTTTATTTTGACAATTTTGCTCTGCATTAATGAATGAGATTTTGGGGAGGATGGGAAAGAAATAGGTAGATAAGAGTATTCTAGGCATATCAATTTTTAGACCCAAGTCATATTGTTAACCGATTCCATATAATTATTTAATCATAGAGAATTGAGTTCAATTCCCAAGGAACTGAATTCTCAGCCTGTTCAAATATCCTGCACAGCATTTTTCTTTCTGATCGTTTTGACTCCATATATCTCTACGAATTATTTCTCCCAAGAATGTAGCCCAAAAATTTTACTAGAATGAACAAAAATATCTCTCCCTAAAGCTGTGCTTTTATCATATCAAACCAAAGGAAAGGCTTGGCAATGTATATCACACTTTGTGGATTCATTCTTTGAGGCATCGCTATGTCAGCTAAATCACTCAAGTATTTTAGTTAACATCCCAAGTCCCAACATTATAAGCTTTGAGAGTGGATTATTGACACTTAGAATTGCTATGATGAACGAGTTGTAACAGAAATTTGATGCTAACCATCAAGGTTTAAGTGCAAGCAAATAGCCCAGGTATTCTACGATAAACCTTTTTTGTTTTTTGCTTTTTTGTATCAGATTGATCTTGAGATGAATGAATTACATCAATTGAGAGCAAAAACTGATTTAAATACACATAACTATCTTTTGATTACAATTTTATCGCAACACTACAATAAAAGTTATGTCGATAACACATTTAAAAAAAAACAAAGTGATATCTATTTATTTGTACTCAGATAACAAAAAATTATAAAAAAGAAATTAACAGAATACAAAATAATTTTTGATTTATTAATTAATCAAAAAATATCAATAATGAGACCTGGCGTGTCAGAAATACCCCTGCTTCAGAAACATGAAATGACGATTAAGACCTCAGAGTGACCCAATGAACCCTAACCTTTCATCACAATACCCAACATGTTCATCCCCACTTCCACAATCTCTGTCCTGTCCCTGTCTCTGTCTCTCTGTGTTCACTGAAAACTGATATGCCATCGGATCTGAGTGAACTCTTTTACTTTCTCTGCACTCTCTTCTTCAGGTAACCAATCTCCTCCGCTTCTCTTTCTTGTCGTTTCACTGCACCTCCAAAGGCACAAGCTTCAGATTTTGAGTTGCTTCCCTCCCGTTCTAATGATCCTACTTTGAATTCTTTCTGTCCTTTATGAGCTGGGTTGATGGCAAAATTGAATTTTTCTTGATAATGGTTATGTTGGCCTTTATTTTTGTTTGAATGTTTCCCTGTGGGTTGTCTTGAGCTGTTTCATATTGTAAATTTGTATGCACTTTTTTTTACACTTTTTTTTTAATTTATTTTGATTATAGCTACAAAGAATTTTCCACTCAGTTCAACTTTTATTTTATTTTTGTTGGTTTGGAACATAGTAATAATATTATGTTGTCTAGCTTCTTAGTGATTTGAAAGGAATACAGTAGCAGTTAGGGTTGAGGTTGGAATACTAATAGCAGACTGTTGAATTTGATATTGCTCTAGATTAAAATCCTTGTCATTACATATTAGTTGTTATTTTAAATCAATATGTGAATACTAGTTGAGTTCCATTTGGCATTTGTACCATTACGTTTTGATTTGGAATGCTATTTCTATTTTTGCTGGATCATTGCAGATTGTTTTTGTGAGGAAGCTCTTTTGCTCATATTGTAGAGAAGATGGTTCTGTTATTAGTTTACGGCAGGTTTGAGTGGTTGATCACTACCTCATAGGAGTTAACACCTAAAACCTTGACAGCATGGAAAACCACACTTTTGTTGTTGGTCAAGAATTCCCTGATGTGAAGGCATTCCGAATGCAATTAAAGAAGCTGCTATTGCACAGCATTTTGAGCTTCGTATTATTAAAAGCGATCTGATTCGCTACTTTGCTAAGTGTGCTTCAGATGGCTGTCCATGGCGGATCCGTGCTGTGCTCCCCAATGCCCCAACATTTACCATAAGAAGTCTTGAAGGGACACATACCTGCGGGAGAAATGCACACAATGGCCACCACCAAGCTTCCGTTGATTGGATTGTGGGTTTTATAGAAGAAAGGTTGCGAGATAACATCAATTATAAACCAAAAGATATCTTACATGACATCCAGCAACAATATGGGATAACTATACCATATAAGCAAGCTTGGCGTGCTAAGGAACGGGGCCTTGCGGCAATCTATGGCTCTTCTGAAGAAGGGTATTGCCTACTGCCTTCATACTGCGAACAGATAAAGAAAACCAATCCTGGGAGTGTTGCAGAGGTCTTTACCACTGGTGCGGTCACCGCTTTCAGAGGCTTTTTGTTTCCTTTTATGCATCAATTTATGGTTTCCTTCATGGTTGTTTACCCATTGTTGGACTTGGTGGAATGCAGCTGAAAAGCAAATACCTTAGCACATTGCTTTCAGCAACTTCTTTTGATGCTGATGGTGGGTTGTTTCCACTTGCTTTTGGCGTTGTCGATGTAGAAAATGATGACAGCTGGACATGGTTCCTGTCTGAATTGCATAAGGCACTAGAGTTGAATAGTGAAAACATGCCACACATTATATTTATGTCAGATGGGCAAAAGGGTATTGTGGATCAGTAAGAAGGAAGTTCCCAAATTCTTCTCATGCATTCTGCATGCGTCACTTAAGTGAAAGCATTGGCAAAGAGTTCAAGAATTCTAGGCTTGTTCATCTTCTGTGGAAGGCTGCATATGCCACCACAACAGCTTCATTTAAACAAAAAATGGCGGATATAGAGGAGGTCTCTCCTGAAGCTGCTAAATGGTTGCAGCAATTTCATACATCTCAATGGGCTCTAGTATATTTTGAAGGGATGCCAATATGGCCATCTATCCTCTAACATTGAGGAGTTCAATAAATGGATTCTAAGCCCGGAGTTGCCAATTATCCAGGTGATTGAGCAGATTCATAGCAAGCTTAAGACAGAGTTTGATGACAGGCGTTCAAAAAGTGGTTCATGGTCGTCTGTGCTTGCCCCATCCGCTGAGAGGCGAATCATGGAAGCTGTTAGCCTTGCATCTACATATCAAGTCCTTAGGTCAGATGAAGTAGAGTTTGAGGTTCTTTCGGCTGATCGATCGGAGATTGTAAATATTGGTAGCCATAGCTGTTCTTGCCGCGATTGGCAGCTATATGGGATACCATGCTCCCATGCAGTTGCTGCTCTTATCTCTTGCCAAAAGGATGTCCACGAATTTTCCATGAAGTGCTTCACTGTTGCAAGTTACAGGGAGACTTATGCACAGGAAATACACCCCATTCCAGGAAAGCTTGATTGAAGAAACAGATGAGTCTACCATGGATGATGATATCCAAGTTGTAAGACCACCCAAATTTCGGAGACCACCAGGACGCCCTGAGAAGAAACGGATTTGTGTGGAAGACCTCAATCGTGAGAAGCACACAGTGCATTGTAGTCGGTGTAATCAAACGGGACATTACAAGACAACTTGCAAAGCAGAGATGATCAGTAGTATAGAACAGTTTTAGCTGTCTAATTTTGTGCTGTGTAGTTCACTAAAGGGAGCATGTTAGCCACTAGAGACCCTATGTTTAGGACCTATGTATTATTCAGGTCATGTAAGATAGGTGTATCACTGTATTTTGTCTGCTGGTGCAGTAGAAATGAAGGGGTTGTTTGGTTACTGTTTTTAGAAACTGTTTTTGTGTTTTAAAAATAAAAAACCAAAAGAATTTGTTTGGTTATCTGTTTTGGAAACTTGTTTTTAAAAACCAAAAAACAACATTTGAGTTTTAAAAACCAAAACACAAAAACAGTTTTAACCAGTTTTATTGTTTTATTGTTTTGCAAATGATAAAAACGCGGTGTCAATTTTGTAAATATGATGAAGTTTGGTTTTTGCTTTCCTTCATTTGTGGGGAGTTCTCCACATTGTTAGCAATTTATCACCACTCCATCATCACACCAGCTCCTTCCAGAATCCCGTCATCTCCGCCCAACACAGGATCCAGGTCCGGAGATCAGCGGAGCAGCTATCCAGGCCCAACCTCCTCCGCGACCGCCCAACCTCCTCGCGAGAAGCTCGCCACCCGTCCAGGGCGCCAGACCCAGCACCCGGCACCACGGACCTGGCCGCGACCAATGCTACCCCGGGCCAGCTCCGACCCAGACGCCACGACCACCGACCACACGACCCTGGGACCAACGGCGCCACCCAGAACGGGCCCGATCCCACGACCCCGCGACCCGGCCAACCCACCAGGCCAGCTCAACGACCCAGTGGCCACTTCCGGTCAGGGATGACCCGTGGCCACTCCCAAGAACTGTACCCAGATCATCCAACCCGGGAAGGGCGTCCGTTCCTCCATCCATGAGTACCTCCCTCTTCTTTCACCCAGATATGCTTCTCTCTTACAAGCCTTTGCTTTGTTGTTTGTTGCATATTGTTGTTGTTGTTGACAATCTCGGTAATAATTTTTCAATGTGTTCATGGTTTACATTGTGGCATTGTTTGGTTTATTTTGTGTCAAATATGGCCTAATTTCTATCTTTTTCGTTGATATAGTGTTCAAACATAAAAGAGCCCTTGAGGTAAAACATAATGCTCAAGTGATGTTTGGTTTTTGCATACTTTCACTAAATTAATATTAATATGCTTTTTATTTTGGCTTTTTATACGTTTTGGGTTCTCTTGAAGTAAGCGTTGCTTCCTGTTTTAGTCAATTGAATGATAATTTAGATGTTTTAATCGAATTGAATGGTTGCCTTTGGGTGTTAGCTGTTTGGGTTTGTTTCCTTTTGTTATAGGCAAAGTAGTTATTCAAGTAGTTTTTGTTCTTGTTTGTTGATTAGTTTGGTTTCTTGGAGTATGCTAATTTAGATGGTGTATTTTGATGAGAGCATCGTGATCTTTGAAGTTAAATCATCCTGATAGTTGAGTTCCTTTGTGATTATTCATTGTGACACTAATATGATTCTATAGATTGGTGTTTATAGCATTGTTCATGTTTAGTAAATGGGGAATAGGCAGATTATTTAGAAAATGGGAGGATAAGGATTCGTTTGATGTTGAAGTTACGAATAATGTAAATGTAGATGTGAATTCCAATAGGGACAACACAACAAGATTGGCTGATAAAGTTGCAAAGGAAATGACAAGATATTCGTGACCAAATTGCAAATTGGATGTGACAAGAAATTCAAGCATAGCTTATAAATAGATTTATAAATGTAAAGTGACATCAAGTTGTATTAAGACTATTTTAAGAATAGGAATTTGTATTAAGACTTTATTTATTAAGCATGTATGAAAAATATTATCTATAAAGTATAATAGTTAAAATTTGTCATTTATACTAATACAATTTGCCAAACAGTTTTTTGTTTTATTAGTTTTAAAAGTTGTTGTTTAAAAAAATTATCCAAACAAGTTTTCTATTTTTTATCACTATAAAAATGTTTTTAAAGTTATATTCAGAACAAGTTTTTCTGTTTTTAAAAATTGAACTCAAACTTTTTTAAAGTTTTAAAAAATTTAAAAACAAAAACACTTCAAACAACGAAGATTTGAACATTGGCAGGTTTGTAATCAAAAGCTAGAGTACTTGAAGCATGCTTTACAAAAGGGGAAGAAAAAGAAAAAGGAAAAAAATGGGAAAAAAAAAAACGCTCCGATGCAATGTATTTTACCTTCCTTGAATGCATGTGTAGACTTGTTTTTCACCTCACTTGGGCAGTTGAGTTTATATTTGCTGATTCAGAAGTTCTCGAAGCAAAGGTCGTATTTTAAAGTTAACGAAGCTTCAAATGCAGTATCTCAGACAGCAAGATTTGTGTAACTTAGATCCTGTTGTAAAAAGTAGTGGAACAAGATTGAGGACGCGGAAGCTAATCTGCTCACGTGATTTCGTCATGTATATAATTTTATTATTGATGGAAATTTCTTGTAGGGATTATGATTAGTCTCACCTTAATCAATGGCAGAAAATCAATATAACAACTAAAAAGGTCATATGAGATCTTTACATGAAAGAATCCATTCTCAAGGATATGTACATCTGACAAAATGAAATGGAAGATCCTCTTATGTGCAAGTGGGAGATTGTACATGAGATGTCTTGTGTACATCTCCACTATTAATTTTTAACCTTTTTTTACTTTTCATTTTTTAAGATAACTTAATCAATGATAAGATATATGCATGCCAAAGTCACGTGCAATCAATCCCCACATGTGGACGGTCTCCCCATATACCTAGCTTCTTATGATCCGAGACATAAATAGATTCATTTCACGAATTAGAAGAAGGGGAGAAAGAAATTGTCTAAAATTGCTAGGGGACCGGAGGTAACCTTTTAACGGAAAATCATCTACCCAAGTTGAGTAGTTGGATTTTAACATTTTCCAAAGAAAAAGATCCAACTTTTACATTATCTACGTAAAAAAGTGCTGCTTCAGGCTCAAGGTGCATGTTGTGAAGATTAAACGGCAAATAGACCAGTATATATGCCCTAAATCGATAGTGAGTGTCTTAACATCTTAGTCTAAATTCCAAGGAAAATCAATGGCATTATTTTAAAAAGAAACTACCCCTTCAGTTCAAAGAGAACAAGATCAGCACTATTCTAAATTCACTTGTATAGCTGCTTGAATCTTCTGCATGCCTCCAAAATGTTTTCCCTGTGACCAAAGGCGCTAACCCTGACGAAACCTTCACCGCCAGGTCCAAAACCACTTCCAGGAGTTGTAACCACATGAGTCTTTTCAAGAATCTCACTGAATACATCCCATGAGCTTCGGCCAGGGAAATGAACCCACACATACGGTGCATCTTTCCCACCATACACTTTAAATCCAAGAGAATCAAACGTATCCACTATTATGTCAGTATTCTCTCTGTAGAATCCAATAACGTCTCGCATAGCCTGCATTCAAATTCACCAAGTCCATTATGTAGCTTGTTCTTTTAATAAGTCTATGTCAAATAAGTTTTGCTGGAATGTGATGATGGTGATGATGGGCCTTTTTTCTTGGGAGGGGAGGAGAAGGAGCTGGGTAAGAGAGGTCAATTTCAATAATGTATGGAATATGTTGTTTGCCTTTCAGAAGCATTAGTGATGCAATAAAATATAGTACCTTAAGGCCTTCTGGTGAAAGGCAAGCCAGACCACCCGCCTGGGAAATATTTGATGCGCCATTAAAACAAGTACATACAATACGGTTGAAGTCCTTGGCAACAGGAAATCCATCAGAAAACAGCAATTGCTTAGGAACCACAGTCCAGCCCAATCGAACCCCAGTGAACCCAGCATACTTGCTAAATGATGAAACCTCAAGGGCAACCTGAAATAGGTCAAAACCAGTCAGTCATAGACATTGATACGGAACAGAAATCCATGGTATTCCCCAACGTCAAAAGCACTTTCCTATTTGAATTACAAATTTTTGGGCAAGTGTTAATAGAATGTTATACTAATAATCTCCTTGTTGGTAATTCTTTTTCATGCCATCACCGCATTATGTAGTTAAAAATTTCTATAATGGAATAGTGGAGATTTAGCCAAACTACCTAGTACATGACGTGAATAAAAGAAGAAACCACTTGCACAAAGCAAGTACGTATTTATTGTCACCAGAAGATTTATTGGCTGGCAAATAGCACACTCAAAGATAGTTCAGAAATACAACTCCGACTAAACTAGCTCTATAACAAAGGAATGAAGCCAATAAAGGAAGCTAAAAAGAGTTTTCACATGGCAATTTTGTGTGGAACCAATGAACAATCAAAGCATTCCCATTATACCTCTGTGAAAGTGAAAATATTCACTAGGCTCAAACTACAACAACTCATGAGTCATGCAAGAAACAAGAAACTTTCAATGAAGTCAACAACTATATCAATAACCAAATCCAGAAGGCAAGTGACTTGCTGCCAAATAAATTGGCATTCCTACAAGTTGATTTTAAGTTCTAGCACCAGCCAAGTGTACTCGAGTAAAGTGTAGTCAAGGAATCCACCAAATGCTTTCTTTAATAAGCTAAGAATATAATAACTGCTAAGAATCATAATTGTAGCAAATAGTGAACATCAAAACTGGTCTTTAAACATCAAATTATAAGTTACAGTCTGACCTCTTTAGCTCCAGGGATTTCAAAGATGGAGCGTGGGTTGTCACCAGAAATATACATTGCATATGCTGAATCATATACTATTATAGACCCATTGTCCTTAGCAAACTGAACTAATTGGGTCAGTTGCTCCCTTGTTGCTGAAGCACCAGTAGGATTGTTTGGTGAGCAGAAAAAAATTATATCTGGTCGAGAAATAGCAGACAAATCAGGAAAGAAACCATTTTCTGGATTACACCTCATGTATTCAATGTTTGCAAACTTCTCAACATCCTTCTGGTAGAAGCCAGTCTGGCCCATAATTACACTCAAGTCTACATAGGCCTGCATATAAAAAGTGACATTATTTACAGAGAACAGCTAGGTCAGTTAATTGAGCAGAATAGAGTTTTGGTGTTCTCTCACTTTGCTAATTAGTAATTACTTTATAATATTATTTCACTAATACTGAATTCATTTTCAAAGGCCAGCTGGTTAATTCCAAATAGTAAGATGAAAATGCCCACAAACAAATATTCATCCAACCAAAGTTCGAATGAGATTTGTCACACCAACAAATAAGCCACTACTAAGAAAAGTGGATTCACTCCATCTTTCTTAATTGTAAGTCGTAGATATGAAGTGACAATCAAACATTCCAGCAGAATAAAATCAGATGCAAACCAAAAACTTTCCCATGTGTAGTAATAAACACTATTTATGTATGCTCCCACCAAGGTTCTGAACCATCTCCTAAAAGTTTACTCCACAGAAGCCCCGGTTAATTTACTCAAGTTCCAGCAAAAATGCTAAAGAATAGCCACTTCACAGATCTTTCTCAGTACATTAAGATAGATAATCATAAATTTTATTATTACAATAATCACAGAAAAGTCAACATTTTTTGGTATATTGAAGCATAAATGAATGCATAAGCAACTGGAGAGAAGATGATATCAAACAACCACATAGATATACATTACCGGGTATGATGGGTCTTGCACAGCCATTTTTACATTTGACCCAAAGACAATCTGCCACAAAATGAAAGTAAAAGAGATAATTAGTTAGATTAAGGAAAAACTTGTGGATTGTGAAAAACTCCTGATCCTAATTAAATGGCACCCCCATCCACCCCTGCCCCCATCTCCACAAAGGAGAATATTAAAATCCAATCATAGTAAGTGGTCCAGGCAAAAAGCATTGCAGAAAAGGTGATTTAAGTCAGACGTAGTATGTTTAGGATTTGAAAAAAGAGAGAAAAAAATGAACCTGAAGGAGATATATCACACTTTGCTCCATCTGAGACAAATATATCATCTTCTTCTATGCCAAGATCACGGTAATATGTTGAAGCAATTGCACTTCTTAATGGCTGCAAGATTAGAGATACCTCAATCTTCAAGTATCATAAAGTTCATGCAAAAGATAGTAGGCAACAAAAAAGGCACGCTAGATTTAAAACGATGAAGATAATAACTATTTGATTCAATGGTGAGACTGCTTGCATCTTTATCTAATTGAATTCCCCAAGGGAAACATTAACATCACTTGCAGGGATAGTAATTGAATTCCCCATATTACAACGACAATGTTCTCTTGTTATCTGAAAGCTTTCGAAGATAATTCTTAAATTGAAGAGAAGAAAAACTCAAAATGATGAAAAAAGTCACATGCTCTGCTAATTTTGTCTTGCTCTGAATATCAGAACTTATGTTGCACACATGGCACTTAAAGCTAAATATCCATCCTCAAGACCTGAGTTAAGAACTTGGAAAATTTTCACACCTAAATCTATTACAAATCATGAATATATCTAGCATTAACATTTCAGCGAAGTAAAAACATATAGTGTGCAACAGACAAACTTATGGAGAAAATGGGATCCTAAATTAAAGGGGATATTAAAATTTCTCTCTTGAAATGCTTCAAGGACCAAGAAAGGGTAGGAAACCACATGCTTAAAGTATAAAATTAAAAACCACTTTCTTTTAGCTTAGCATTTAGCATTGCAATGAATTATTTTTACAAATGATACCAGCAGACATTGTTCCTCCAGAAATAATAGACAGACAGGTCTACTAACTCAGCAAGGGTGGAAAACTTTAAGCCTGACCTTGCATTAATATGTGAGGGAGAAAGTAGACTATGGACGGATAATGAAAAATGGACAAACAGGAAAAAGCTTTTGAAGATGTCAACATACCTTTTCACCTTGTTCAGCTCCATAACCACTATATCCCTCTATGGTTGACAATGCATCGGATCTCTGATTTAAAATGAAAGAGGAAATGCTTTTCAAATGCTCACAGAGCAACAAGTGAAGTGCTAGTACAATTTAATTTAATTAATTAAGGATTATTTATAATGAGAGAGAGAGTCAACGAAATTGCGCCAATAATCATAGACCACCAACTTTAAGAGGGATATGATAATTACTTTTGAGAGAGAGAGAGAGAGAGAGAGAGAGAGAGAGAGAGGAACATATGTTGGTGTTCAAAGTCTATAGTTGAAAGATATATCAGCTTCATTCACAACAAAGTTATACCTTTGACATTGCAGAAGTTATGACTTCAGGAATGGGTTCAGTGGTATCACCAATTCCAAGGCTTATTACTTTTGCATCAGGGTATTTCAGCAAGTGTGCAGCCCTTCTTCTAGCAATCTATATTTTGCAATAAAATTGTAAACCAAACAGGATCAGTGAAAAGAGAGGCAGGTAAGTAGTTATACATCCATAAGAAAAATCAACCTCAAAGGTGAAGGGTTTGGAAGAGATCACCAGGAAAAAAAAAGTACATAAAACATTCAACAGTTCTTCTGCACATTATTCTTTTGCCCAAAAAGAGATGTTCAATCTTTCATCTTGATTTATGAGGAATTCCTTCAACATATGAATGGCTGAACTGAGACATGTTCACTAAAACAAAAATCTTTCGTGTAAAAGAATCTTTTCAGAACAAAGCATCCCATGGAAGAAAACATCTGTAGTGAATGCATACTACAGATGATAAAAACTCAAGTGGCATTTGAACTAATCAACTAGCATTGCAGTGATAATCAAACAAATCAGCATGAGCTCAAGACCGAAAGCAGAATGATCAAGCAGTATCAAGTACCTCTGGAAAGAGATAGCCAGCTTGAAGTTTAGACATATTTCCATTGCGAGAGACCTTAGTCTTGTAGACTTCAAAACAAGAATGAAAAAATGTTATCCTTCTTTAATATTAGATAAATGTGGCAACTTGCATGCTCTTTCAACTCTATACCACTACAGCAACCCTTCCAACACACAATGCACTACATGCCAGAAATCTAGTACAAGCTATCCCATCCAAATTCACAAACAATTAAACAATTCAGGCCTGTATTTTTGCAGCTTAAATAAGGTTTAAAATTAATTATGAATATGAATTGTCGATATCAAAAAGAGTAATGCTACTATATTCTGGAGTTTACAGTGAATCCTACACGTATTAATATATTAACTATTCAAAACATAATTTGAAGTTATAAATATATGAATATCATAAAAGCACTAGTTGATATAATGCCACTTATAGGATTCACCATCAACTCGGCTCTATATAAACATTTTCCTATCAAGAAAATGGCTAAATTTAGTAGAAAGAAAAAAGGCTTACAAAAGGTTTATATAATCTATCCTTTAGCATCAGCAACAACACAGACTAACAATCCAAGGCAACTAAACAGCCCAGAAATGGCTACCCAGAAGTTCATTTGATGGACTTTTCAACCAAAAACATTACAAAAGGGAACCATAGCTATTGTCTGGTGGGACAACAAGAACAATCATAATAATCTTCACAACAAAATTGGAGATTTGAGGTACCAGTCTCAGCTTCTTGGGTGTTGCAACACATTTGCAAATGCCCACGCTTCTCACAGGCAATGTCACCTGACTCCTGCATTAGCAAAAAGGATTCCCCCCCCCCCCAAAAAAAAAAAAATCAGAACTTTAAAGGGCAGACAGAACAAAGACGCAATTTTGAATCAATAGTATGAGAAAAAGCATTTCTGGGTAGGATGGGATGGGATCCCATTTTTCTGGGTAACACAAACAAAAAGGGTATTAAAAAAATGAGCTTGAAGTAAGGGTGAAAAATACCTATGATTGAAGGGAGAGGGAGCTAAGAAAGCAGATGAGGAAGAAGAGAGTAGAGTGGTGATGCTTTGAGTTATTGGCATTTTTTGGGAGTTAGGAGGGAGCAAGTAGCAGAGGATAGTACTGAACTGAATATGCGTTGATTGGAACTAAAAAGTTGCGGCACCATATTAGATGGCACTAATGGTAAACCCTATTATATATTGTTTGTGTGTGTGTCTCCTTTCATAATATCCTAACTTAGGGGGGTAAAGGTTTCCATGAAATTATATGTGTTTTGGTTTAGTCCTAGAAATAAATAAAGCATCAATTTAGTTCGTATAACTGTAGAAATATCATTCAAATTAATCATTTTGATATTAAAATAGATACTAATTTAAATTATATTTTACAACTTAATATATCAAAATGATACTTTTTAATAGTTTTAAAAACTAAAATAAAGCACATATGTAATTTTAAAGATTAAAATGAATCTTTAATCCATAATTCACTTTGAGGGATGGGATGAGAAATTCTTGTATATTCTATACCATATTTAATATGTGTTCTAAAAATATGTATGACTATATGTTTTAATTTATACTTCCTCCTTTTTAGAATCCTTATCCATTTTCAACAATTTCATAATTTAAAATATCTATTAATTTCATATTTCAATAAAGTATTAATTGTTTTCTTCTAATATTTCTCTTAATTAATTTCATATTTTCCAGCATTCCATTTAACATAAGTCTTGATCATTGTGCTACTATCTTTGTTCTCTAATAAGTGTCCATATACAAAATTTTATTTTTCTACTTATTATTTGTCCTTTTAAGAATTTTAGATAATATTAATTATTTTTTTCCATAATATCCTTATAAGAGAAAGGGTTGGTGGATAGAATAAATATGAGAGAAAATATTGGAGTATGTGATGATAACGGTAGTTTTATAAAATATATTTAGATTTATCTAACGTAAAACCATTCAATCATTTTCTTAATATGTGTGCATAAATAAAAATGACACTTATTGAAGAATAAAGATAGTATATTAATTAATATGTAGGGATATATTAATCTATTTACTATATTTTATACCATTATTAATATTTTTTTTAATATTTATATTTGCCTTAGGTTGATAAATATTTTAAAAAATGATTACTTATAGAGGTTAATGAGGTGTGTATTGAATCTGATGGGAAAATTTGTCGAGGTGGATAGACACCGTTAATTGTTTTTGAGTTGTCCCATGTTCCTTGTCAAACATGGTGTGCCTCTTCAGACTAAACTATTACTCCTACGAGACTAGCAGTGGGATCGTGCACGCAACGCTCGTGTTTTCAAATGAAATGAAATAAAAAGTTTTTGTTGATAAAATGGGAATTACCAACCTATTTTTTTAAATATGTTTATGTTTGTTTTATGTTTAAATCAGGATCAATTCAAGCCACTATCATTGGACTTATAATGAGAGGGTTGAGTAGCATGCATAATATTCTAAATTCAAATCTCATTGTAATCAATATAATTACTAATGTGAAAATAAAAAAACCGCGACCAATTTTTAGGGTTATCAGGGGTGGTAAGTAAAATCATCAATCCTGTGATTTTCTAATCAAGATCCGTTACTTTTACCTACTACCTTTATTGTCGATTACAAACTATCAGTTTCTCAAGCCAATAATATGTAAGAAACCAAATAAAGTCATTACCAAAATTTGAAAAAAAAAAAAAAAGCATCAGTGTATAGCACTAATTTGTTCGTTCCAGGATCTGATACCGTCTATCCGGATAGTTAGCGTGTTAAATCTTCATTGCGGCGGATTCTTATGTGGTACCCCATATATTTGGTACCATGTAGTACCTGAATCTCAACCCTGCAAAAACACATTTGATGGCTAAGATTAAAAGTATTTACATGTCTTATATTATAAAAAAATAATTCTATAATAAATTATATTCATATTTAATATTTATATCTAATTGATTTATCTAGTTTACCCTCACCACACTCACCCACTTTCCGACTGCCCAACGCCATGTCTTTCCCTTCCTCATCAACCCTTTTGTGGTACTGAGAAACGGGTTCCATCTCATAATAAAAGCAAAGAAATGATTATTTACTATGGCGGTGAAACATTTATTAGTTCACCTTCTATAGCACGCCCCTCAATCCTATTCATGCAAGTTTTATAAATAAATTCTAGATAATCCACTATGTTGTTTTGTGATACATCTTCTAGAAAAGTTGTCCCAAAGGATTAATGAATAAGTAAAAATATTATTTATAATGATATGTAATAATATCAATTTAATATATCTCATTTATTATTAAATATGGTATGGATCTCATTTAAGTAAAACTTATATCTCATTTAATAATAAATTAAATGTGAATTGAATAAGTGTTATATGAATTACGAGTATAAACATGAATAAGGAACAGACATAACCAAGTTACAGTGGATTTAATAGGTGGAGACCAGATGGTGGTGAGTTAAGAGAGAGAGAGAGGGGAAGGGATCAAGCGTCAGTACAAAATAAATGAAAAGGATAAAAATGTTATACAGTCTCTTTATTTTTATTATAATAATAGCACGAATCATATGGTTGTAAACTATCACGGAACCATTTAAGAAACTGCCATTGATCTGAGGTTAAAAGAATGTTATATAAGTTTTTTGAAAAAATAAAACAACTACTTATGAACACGAGATTCCTGTTACGAGGATGAAAAATATTAAAATAATTATAATAAATCTCATTATTGCTTAAGCAAGATTTATTAGTTTTACTTAACAAAAAAAGATTTATTAGTTTTATTATTTTATATTTCTTTCTCTTATAGGACATGATGGCACTCCTATGTTTGAGAGGAAAAAAATCAGTTTCATCAAAACATTTTAAAAGGAAGACTTGTATCAAAGGAAAACAACTAAAGAAGCAACTTTGTTTAATTACCATTTGTAACTAAAATTATGTGAATAGTGGTTAACAGGGAAAAAATGACATTGGGAAGCAACTTGTACGTTTGCAACTTTAACCAAAAGAGTAAGCAACTTGTATTATGTTTTCAAGTGCCATCATAAGTAGTGACTATTCAGTTTGTCACCACATATCGTCTTAGTAGAAAAATAATTTTTTTTATTTTTATTTTATTATCCTCTTCCTTCTATGTCCTTTGGCATCTCCACCTCCTCTCTTCTATCTTCCATTTTAGCCCTCACCCCCACCACACCTCAGCCACCAACAAACCTTATTTTGCTACATCAATTCTTGAACTAAGATAAACCTTATCATTAACATGCAAACCTTTTTTTTGTTGTTTAAATTTTACATATTCGCTAGCAAGCTTGATGCAATCATGGAACAAATCAAGAACTGCTTGTTGAGGCACAAGTTGAAGTTGGTATTGAAGGGCTGTATGTAAAGAGTGATGTTCTTATGGCGAAAGGTCAGGCACGTTCAAGCTGGTCGTCATTGGTTTATGTTGTAAGTCCTATGACAATGACCCTCACCAAGCCCAACGTGCCTCAACAAGTTTCTTTCCTCCTCCATAGGTCATGGTAGAATTGTGGTTTCAACCTAAATTGTGACCTCTTCCTCACCTTCAAAACCATCGCCACCATGTATGATAGGTGCGATATATCTCCCAGGATTCACATGTTTCATATTTTCAAATTCAGTATATTTTTATGATAATGATTTAGGTTTCTTATATCGGCGTGTTATATTTTTATTTGATTTGATTAAGGATTTTGGATTGGGAAGTTTAGAATGTGTGTTGTTGGTGGATGATATATATATATATATATTTGAATTATGGCTTGTTTGAAGGAGGGTGTATCATGATTGTAATACTTTAGGTCCACGTGTTTCTAAACAAGTCTAGTCCAAGGTTTAGGTCTCTCAAAACCCACAGTATTGCTAAGAAGACCAAGATACATGAGAGTTAGTTCATATGCAGATCATGTATTTCTGACACCGCTATAACGTTCTAGGACCACTATAAGGTCCAAGACCACTATGGAGTCCAAGACCACTATGAGGTTGGTGTATGGTTTTAGCATTTTAGAAATCTCTATCAACTGCTATAGTGATCTTGGATCGCTAAAGCGGTCAATACCCTCAATGTCAAAACGTACCAAAACGACGTAGTTTCATTTATAACCCCTAACCCTATAAATACCCTCAGCACTCGTGAAACACTCTCTTTTTAAATCCCTAGGTTCCAAACTCTCTCCCACCCATTTCACTCTCAACCTTCTAAATCCTACCTCCTCCAAGCTTCAAGGTGATAGATTGTTGTTAGTTTATGTCATCTTTATCTCCATCCTTTCATGTTCTTGAGTTTGGGATTGTTATGTTTCTTCATTGTTGTAAGGTTTAGATACTCCCCAATGTTCATAAAGTTGATTTAGAGTTTTTAGAGTTATAGTAGATTTCTCATGGGTTTCTTTACTTCAATGATAGACATTGATGTCATCCCCACTCAGAGAGCTCTTCAGTGTTGACACTTCACGTTCACCCTTTAAATGAGTGGGTTTGATCCTATGACCTTATTTTGGTCATTAGAAATATATTTTCTAGCATATTTTAGCATTTAGCAAACTAGAACTTGAGTTTTGACATGATGTGAAACTTTATACATAAATGTGCAAGAACTAGAAAATATATTTTGGAGTCACTCATGAAAATCTATGATCTTAAAAAATGGCATAGGACCATATTTGAAATATAATTGCTATTATATGACTTACTTTGTGGTTTTAGACTTGAGTTATGATGATAAGATTGTAGTAATATGCACTTGAGATTGTGAAAGTGGATTGATATACGATGATTAAGAATTGATGAACCTAGATGTAATACCTTAGTTTTAAATAGAAATGGTAGAAAATTTTTTTGAACCAAGAAGGGTGTTACCCTTTGTAATATTAGCGAACTATCATACAGATAAAAATCAATTAAAAATAATAAAGCCTGAGGTGTGCAAAAGCACTAGGCTCAAGGAATATTCTGGTGTAGTCAAATTCTACAGATGCAGACTCTTAAGTATATTGGAATCTCTAGAACTAGCAAGGTTTTTTTCTTTTAACCCAAATTTTTAATATAAAAAATAAAATAATGAGGTAAGAAGATGAAAAGGTGAAGTGCTTATTGGTCTCAATTATTTTTTTTCATGTATTTCAAAATACACTGTTGAAAGGCTTTTAAAGAATAAAACTCCACTTAAATGAGTTTCTAAGTTAGAAAAATATTCCCTTATTCCTGATTTTTGGGCATCACGATCGCACCCAAATTGATACACAACGTTCAAAACCAAGATTGAAGGTATTAGAGGAAGAGAATGAGGCGGATATTTTGCACACTTCAACACGTAATTTGACTCACGTTATCTTCTAAAATTTTCAAAGTTGAGGTGTTGACCAAAACCAATTTGAAAGCTAAAGGAGTCACTTCCTGAACAGATAGTTATGCCATATTAATAGCAAAAGGAATAAAACAAATAATGTAAAACATTACGTGCACGCTAGCAAATTTGATTTTGAAATAAATATTAGTAACTAAAATATTAATAAAATAATATAACATGTAATCCCTAAATACGAAATTTGTTAGTATTTGAATTATTATTATTATTATTATTATTATTATTAATTGATAAATGTTTTATTAATATTATAACAAATTATCGTTTTAATAATATTATTTCAAAAGAGACGAACGGTTATAAGTTTTATTAATATTATAAAGTATTATCGTTTTAATAATATTATTTTCAAATAAAGAGATGCACGGTTATATGTTTTAATAATATTATAACGTATTATTGTTTTAATATTATTAACACATTACGCAACGTTATCATTTTAATATTATTAAAACGATTTGTGTTACACAATTGATCTTTTATATTATTATTACTATCATTATATATATAAAACGAAGCCACTAGACTCATGAGTTTTAATATATATACATATGAATGTAGTAGAGAGTCATTAAGTGCACGGGACGCGTTTTAGTTTCATTTTCGATTTTATGTTGTCCCTTGGTATATTTTTAGTACATCGTAATACTCCTTAAATATTTTTCTAAGTACCTCATACAAATGATATTTTTCCTAGAAAAAATGTGGTTTCTCTAAACTTTCTCTTGATAATCTTCAGATAAGTGATCTTCATGGAATTTAGATAATTCCTTCCCCTTTTATATAACGCGTAGTTTGGGTCCTGTTAGGCATGATTTTCTCACAACATTTTTCCTCCCTACCATCCTAAACTTAGTTTGGGTGATAAAATCAAATTGTTTATTGTCACAACCCAACCTGGGCACGTAACCAACACGTGATAAATCTCATCTTCACGTAAGCCTCGAGACATGTAATGCTTTATATGCATGCTTTGTTCGTAAAAGAAATCTATGAAAAATAGAAAATTTCTCTTTTTCTACATACAAATCACCTAATCTTTGAAATTCGAAATAATCAAAATCGTTTAAATAGTCAAATCTACAATTTTCATAATCTACCTCTAAAATCTGAAGCCACAATATAATATATGACAATAAATCGCTCTGTTCTAATTGTCCATAAAATTAGCATACAGAAGTTATTAAACACAAAACTACAATATCCTGTTTTAATATGTGAGATACAAAATGTGATCTAAGGTCAGGAATAGCTGCCTAGGCTAAACACTCTGAACCAACCCAGAATACATGTTTCACCCAAAGGAAGCTTACATCTGACTCTTTGTTGGGGTTGAGTAAAATTTGCAATAATGGTTCTACTGTAAAAATAAGAGAAGTAAGAGGGGTTAGTTTTGATACCCAAAACTCATGAGTAAGTTCTCACCTAAACCCCCTTCATGGGACATAAAGAACAATAGATAAAATAAATCATAATAATATTAAAAATACTTGAAAATCTTATGCAATCACGTGTCTCTATATAAATATATTTTCAAATCATTTTCCCTTTACATATTTATATACTTTCACCAATTCAATAGTGATTTCCTTTATTCACTTTTATTTAAAATCATATAACCTTAAAACCATAAACTCTTTCATATTTTCTAATGACTACTTTATCAATTCAAAAGTCATCTCATTAACTAACTTTTGTATCTGATATTAGACAACATCATAACATAGCTCCTAGAGAACAAATCTCTGGACACATCTGGGCGTACGTATCCGTCCAGTGTGTCAATCAATTCTCTGAAATCTCTGTCACATGGGCGTTACGTATCAGCGTCCCCAGTGTGACAATAATGGGCACCTAACTAGGTCCCTCTCAAATACTCTAGCGGGCATACTTGGTACCAAGGTTAATGGATTTATTGCGTTAACACACAGCATTTCTCTATAGCTCCTGTAAATAAATTTGAAAAATCCTTAAAACCTTTTTAGTTTCGCAAACTCCAATATATCTGATTCCAAGGTCTAACCTTAGCATAACTGTGGCTATGAAATCATACCAAGGGATCACCCTTTGTAGCATTGTGACTCATACCTCCAGAGTATGTAGGTAATGTTCTATTTCGTGGAGATTCATGCTCTAAAATATTTTTATTCAATATCTAAACATATTTCAATCAGTCATGTTCTTCATAAACTATAAACTCAATATCATATTATGAACTTACAAAGTCTAAACCATATTTCCAATTCTTTTCTCTAAACTTGGTTACAAAACTATATTATATAAATAAACCAATTCCAAATTGTTGAAAAAATCACAAAAACCTCTAACAATCACATATATCATTAATTCTCATAGCATAGTTCAACAAACATGGTCCCATGAGTTTTATCAAAAGCATGTTTCATGTTCTAAAACAAGCATTTCCAAATATATAATCCGATAGAAATCTCCATGCTTCTTGTATAATAATCTCTAAGTTAAGCAATAAATTATATTTTCTTGAAAATAACTCTAATGCACAACATAAAGGTCACAAGTGCGAACCCAGCTCACCTGGAGGGGTAGAATGCATGAGAACGCACCAACAAGACACTTGAGAGTGGAAATGACAATAATATTTGACATAGAAGCAATAAAACTCTAAATCATCCTCTAGATACTCAAATCTAATTCTAACCTTCATGAAGGAGCACCATGGCAAGAAAGCATGAAGAACACTAAAGCCAACCTCTAGAATCATGAGAAATTGGGAGATAAGGGAGCAAGATCAATAACTATACATACCTTGAACTCTTAAAAGAAGAAAAATGGAGTTAAATTGAGAAAATGATGAAGAAATGGAGTGGGGAGGTGAGATTTCGTATTTCTCCTGGAGAGGGGGGTAAGAGTGTGGAATGATCTGAACCAGAAAGGGGTTTTATGTTTGCTGTTGATTGTCTGGCGGTCCATGCCACCTTGGCGCGACTTCTCTCTATTTAATCGCTCGGCGGTCGTTTGACCTGGGCGGTGATTTGACCGCCTGGGCGGTCTCCAAAAGCTCCAAACAGGAATTCACTCTCTTTTAACCGCCCGGCGTCTGCAAAGCTCAGATGCTCCAATCCTGGTATGTATTAACTGTATTCCACCACTCACTTATTTACGTTTCTTAATTTTAAGTTAATGGAAAGACTTTAAAACATAAATGTAAATAAAAAACCCCTCATTTGGATTCAAATAAAATATTAGAAAAATTAAAATCGCAACAAATCAAAATCTCATTTTTGGGTTTTAGTTCAAATTCGAAAATCTTACGATTTTATAAACTTGAGGCTAAAAATAAAGTACTTGATGTTTCATAAAATTCGTTAAAATTCCTCTTCAACTCATTTTCTCTAGGGAACAATACGGGACTTTTGGTAAGAAATAGCTCTAATATATAGCCTTCAAGGGCATATAGGTCCAAGAACTTAGGAAATTCAAAACTTAAAATGACAGAAAAGGGTCACTGGCACCCTTCTTGGTTTCAAAAATTTCTGACCTTTTATTTATTTTTGAAAATCTACATTTATATTTTCATTATACTATTTGGCAGCTCAGGTGTCATTCTAGCTCCTAGAGTCAAGTTGCTAGTGGAAGAACTCTCAACTACCAATGTGAATGAGTTTAAGCTCATACCCTACTTTTGATCATTATTAGTATTTTTTCAGCATTATATAAATTATTTATGAAATTCTAAAATGACTTATGTCAAATACATGCTTTTACGGATTATGCCAAAATTTTAGAAAAATTATTATTTTTCACAGTTATCATGAAAACCTTATTTTAAAAAGCTCAAGGGACCATATTTGATATCTTACATGTTATGAAATATCTTTTCCAATTTATGAAATTATGAGACCTCATTTTTTTTTTTTTTTGGTATTGACCCAAGGTGTCCCCTAGCCAAAAGCCAAAAACTAATCCCAGGAGGCGTAGCGATCACGAAGTGGTATTGCCTCTTCCCAACAAAGCCTTTTTCTATATACACGGCAGGATTCAAACCCCTGACACATGCTTAAAGAATGCTGCTCTCGGCCAACTGAGCTAGACCTTGTTGGTCCTCAGTTTAATGTTTCCAGCAGAAGTATTGATTATCATATTTTCAGACTATGATTTCCTATTAAGATTTTAAAACATCAGATATGATTTATTGAAAGTGTGGAATAAAGTATGATTCATAACAATTGTCAGATACATATTCTGTAGGCTTTTGAAATCAGTATGTCTACAAGTTGGTGATCCCTTGGCATGATTTTAGAACCTCAGTTATGTTAAAGTCAGATTGTTATAATTATATAATTCAAAGCTTCACGATTTATTCAATTTATGTACAAGTTATTTTGTAGTATTTAGTGAGAACAGATAGCGGTAAGGCAGCATTGATCGTTAATCTTGGTACCAAGTGGTCGCTAGAATATTAGCTCACCCACATAAGGACCCGTGATGTCTATTTATGGGACCTAGTTAGGTGCCCATCAAGTTAGCCATTGGCTTAGTTTCAGCTATTCAGTCGGTATTTATGTGCAAAACCTCTTCTGTTTCTCTACTAGTTATTGTCATTAATCTAGTTAAATTATGATTTTCAGTATAGTTATATGTAATTATTATAAAATGTTCTACATTAGTCACATGTATATGTTATATATATTTGTTGTTGTCCCATGTGGGTTGTGAGTGGAGGATTACTCAAGTTTTGATGAACTCACTCATCTTTTCCTCCCCTCCAGATACAACTACAAGTTCATTGTACCACAAGATCCTCCCAGGTAGTGCTAAGCTTCTTTGGTGAGCTTCGCTTTGAAATGAAGCTTACTATTGGTTATGTCATTAGCAGTGCTCCAATAATTGTGTGCAGAATCCGGACATGCATTCTAGTTATTTTAGAATTTCAGTTATTTATTTAATTATGTTTGGCTTCGACCAGGATTATGATTATGACACAGTTTCTTATTCAGGATTTATGTTTTAGAAATATTTTAGAATTATGGAATTTAGTTAAACTTTAGATATTTTGAATATATTTGATTTATTCATGTATATTAGGTCACATTAAGAGAGGCTTAGATAGGACTCAATCCTTCACGTGTGTCACGTTCTATAGGTGAGTCGTGACACTAGATTGCTAGAATCCTCTTTATATTTCCAATATGATTTTAGATTAACGAATTACCGAGCAAAACGAGATGTGAGTTAATGAGGTTAAATTATTAACCTTGGTATACCAAGTACCCATAAGGGGCAAATTATTCTTACCCAGATTAGTCCATGAGGACTATTAAAATCTCATATAGGTGCTCTTGTTCACAAGGGATTGAGCACCACCTTCCAGTTTATAGATAGCTGTCCTATTGTAATTCCTTGGAAAACGAATATGTTTCTATGTTATTTATAAACTAGTGTTGTTTTAGTTTTTATGCATTATATATGTAAACAATGTTTTGAGCTTGCATTATTATTATTTATGTTTTTTCCCTTTTGTCTCATGTATGATTGTAGATGAAGATCCACTTTAATTTTAAGATAAAACTCACCCCTCCTCTCTTTTCCCTTAGATATAGCTGATGTATCAAAACCCTCGGAGCCTCCTCCTCACGCTATAGTAGCTTTTCAATTAGGTGAACTTCACTTAGTAGTAAAGTATTTTACTTCTTGTATAGAGTGCTCTAGTGTTATACAGGCAAGGTCCTGACCATATGCCTTCCTTTTGCATCACAAGTTGTATTGAAATTATGAATTTATAGTTTCATGATTCATGAGCAACTCGATTTCATATATATATATATATATATTATGATTACGATTTATTTATGATTCTATGAATTTGGATAATACATGTTGAATTATATTTAAAAACGGATTTATGCTTAAATTGTGCATATAGTACAACTCCAACATTAAAATGAGATTTAACTTATGTGTTGGTCACATTCCCAAATCAAGTCATAACAACGGTGGACAACGGCAGCAATGAGTGGGGGCATGGCCGGTGATGGCGGCGCAATGACCAGCGACTAGGTTGGTGGTTGCGACAATGGAGAGTAATGGAAGTAAAAGGGTTATCCTAGGAAGAAGATGGAAGGATAAAATGGGTAAATCCTCTTAGAAATTATTTTTTAAATATTAAAATCAAAATATCAAATTTAATTTGAATTAATGTTAACCACTAAATTTAAAATTGAATGGTTTTCATTTTATCACTATGTGGTTTTAAACATGTTTGGAATCACGTAAGAAGCCGCCTATGTCTGCAACTTTGTAACTAAAAAAGGAAGCAACTTGTGTGTTCGCTACGTAAATAGTTTGGCAGTAAAACTTAATTGAAAAAGTGATCAACTTGTTTTTGTATAAATAATTTTGAATAAAAATAAAAAATTAAAATTAATCTTAAAATATAAATAAAAAGTTAATAGAATAGATTCAAAAGCACAAAAGATATATAAATAACTAATTTATGTAAACTATTAAAAATATTTTAAATTACTAAAAAATATGTATAGCAAATTTAAAATTTAAAATATTTAAAAGAAGCTACACTATATGAAGAAGTACACATGAATACGGACACAATTCACATATAGGATATATTAAAGTTGAAAAATTATAGAACACAAACATAATATATATATATATATATATATATATAAAACTAAAATTTAAAAAAATATATATTATTCAAAATATTATTTATATAAGCTTCACTTATACTTTGTTTTGTTATAAATTCCAAAAGTTATGTATCATTTCCTCATTATAACCTTATTTATATTATGTTTCCTTTTTTATATATATATTCATCTATGTGTTATGCAAGATCTAAGACAAACATATGTTCAACATATAACATATACCAAATAGTATATCCATACTTCATAAGTTATACTATACAAATTAAGAAATGTTAGTAAGATTGAAAGGCTTTGGTTTCCTTAAACAAAAAATTCCTAAATTCAATGATGCAATTCTTGTGTATAAAATAAATAAATAAAGAGAAATATTATTTTAACCACCTATACTTTGGGCACTATATCAATATCCAATTTATTATCCTTAATTTTTTTGTGATCTCTACTTAAAAATATAAACTTTAATTTTTCATCTTTAGATTTAATTGAATGTTCATAGACACTAACTTTTTAAATATTAAAGTAATACCACTCATAAATAAATTATATTGAGATTTAGTAAATTTTATTATATTTTTAAGTTTACAAAATCAATATACTAATTTATTCTAAATTTATAAAATTATTACACTATCTTCTTCTTTATGACATAATAAATGGTGTATAGGAGCTCAACATTTGTACCTTGTTCCAAAGGAAGACAAAAGAATATTTATATTTTATTACATATTAATTATATATGTGTCAGTTGATACACTTATCATTTTCTTTACCTTCAATTTCTTTTTTATTTTAACACACTTTTTTCCCATTTTCTCTTCTCTTCATTTTTTTTTTATCTCTTCATTTTCTCTTCAAATCCAAACAAACCATCAATGCCTGGACATACCTTTGTACTCGTAGAAATAATTTAAAAGAAACTTTAAGAAAAGCGGAAAAAAATATGAAGCCCAGAGAAGTTAATAGGAGGGAGTGGAAGATTCAAGGAACAAGCAACAAGGTGGGAGGGAATACGCTCAACAAAGGTATCAAAATTTCTCCTCCAATTCTTCCGTTTAGCAAACATTTCGGTTTTTTCTTTTTTTTCTCGTTTGCATTATTCTGCCATTGATTCCTCTAATATGCAATTTTTATATCCATCTTTTTAATTTGATAATTTTTTGTTTCTTTCTTTTTGGTGTGATCGGAAACCCATTTGATGGTTAGGTTAGGTGTTTTTTGGCAATGTAAATGATTTCGAATTTGAGTTCCCTCTTTGTGTCATCTTATATATAGTTTTCCAATAAATTTGAGGTTGAGGCTCACAGTTTGAAGTGGATAAATTAAGGTTCTTTACACGTTTTTTGTTGTAAAAAAATAATAATAAAAAAGTGAGGTAAAAAGGGACTGAATGGCGGTTGCCGGAGTAACCAGAAGATTTAAGGGTCTTTCATCTTTTATTAGTTTTTGGCGTTGAAATTCATAGCATTAGAGCTGGATAAATTGTTTATCATAAGAGTTGAAATTCATGAATACTTTCCCCTTCTATGCATTGTTTCCCTCCTCCCTTTTCATGCCTTTATTTTGATTGATGAGAACTTTGTGAACTTAACAATGTAAGTGTCACCCATAAGAAGTCTTCAACTGGTTGCATTTTTTTTCTGTTTTTTGTTTACTGTATTCATGAAATTAAAAATCTTCTTTTTTTTTCTCTTTTGGTTCCTCCCTTTTAATTTGATCAGCCACTCAAATGGATCTGGAGACTGAAAACAGAGTAGCTGCTATTCTGAATTGCAGAGGCAGTCTGAAAAGGAAGGTGTTCTTGCTTACCTTAGGCAGCCTAACGTTAGGAATCGGCCAAATTCACGTTTTCTTACCGCTACTGTGCTCGGGGTATAACAAGGTCAGTTCTCACTTCTTAGTCACTAAATTATAATAACACTTGCTTATTTTGTAAATGACCTTATGTATTATGTAATATGGAGGCGCTTTCACAAAATTTACCAAGCTGCGCTTGAATGATCAGTTATAGGTACCATTTTATGTTAAGTGTGTTTGGTTGGGGTGTAAAAAGGGGAAAAATTTAATGGATAAGCTAATGTGTATCCTAAATATCACAAGAATTAGCCCTGTCAATACCTTGATCTTTCTCTAATTTAGCAATGCTAAAGTTGTTGTATATGTTGAAAATGTTGAAATTTAACTTAATAAAAAAGTTAGTCTAATCCTCCTCCTCCTCCTGTGTTGGATACTTTCTCAGTTTGCATAACATTTATGTTCCGAGCTACTAGTTTATATATATTAATTAACCATGAATTTCTTTGGTGCTTTCTACCAGCAAATCGCTGTGTGGAAATAATGGCATGTAGTGAGTGCGGCAGAAAGAGCTGGAGCTGGATAAACCTGTTAAAGACAGGTTGAGAGATAAAAACAGTGGTGACAAAAGCCATGAGGAGGATGACTCATCAAGAAACACCGGAAGACATGTTATAGTTGGCAATAGTACTAATGCCTCTGCATCATGCTCGAGCTTAAGTAAAAGTGAATATGAGTATTGTCCAGAAGGTTTAAAGGATGAAGAGCTTGAGGAGTTTCTACACTCAAGGTATAATTTGCTTTCTTCTAATTGCTGATGTGTATGTGCATGCATGCTTTCATATAATTTCATTTAGGATGAACTATACTAACTTTTCCTGTGATTTGATGAAATTCATTCCAACTCCCCTCTATTAGTAAAATTTGCTTCGAAGGTCTCTGAGTTTATAAAATCATTATACCAACCTCCCTTTCAATGCACAGTGTCTACAAGCGAGATTAATGTCACCCTTTTCATCAAACCTAAGAGATGGTCAGTGTAATTTGTTATTTTATTTATGTTTGCTTCTGGAACTGAAAGACTCCATTTTTGGCAGGATCAAGCGAGGCAGAGGTGCTGTTAGTCCAAAGATGGATGAGACAGGTCCTTACCTTCTGCGTTGCCCAGATGGAGAGCCTGATGCTTGTCCTGGTGTAAGGCAGCATCGTGTTGTTTATGGCCCAGAGAGGCCTTCATCACTGAAGTCATGCGAATCTTTAGAAGAGGAGCTTCATGAAAAAGGGCAGAAGGCTAAAAAATTCTCATTATAGCAGCTCTAAGAGGAGTAGGACCAAACGGTGCTCCAAGCATAAAAAAATGAAGAGGAAGGATGAAAGAAGCAAACATCATTACTAAAGTAATGAATTAGGATGAACCACATGGTTGTGCTTTGTACGTACGGATATTATGCAACTTAAATTAATATCAGCTTCAGCTGTAGGTGTCGATTCTGGTTCTCTGTTCTAAAGTTTGAAAAGTCCTATTGTTTTCTCCCAAACATGAAGCAAATGGTTCAAGTGTAGGTAAATTGTTTCGAACTGTACACGATTTTTTTCCTATTGATTTAATTCAAACAAATTCATATTACATGCCATGAAGATATTACAAGACTTTGATTCGTTCTACTCAATTCTCAGTTCCTATCAATAAACACAACTTTAAAACACCTACTCCCATAGGTTATGTATTCACTGCGTGTTGGATGAAGGAGCATAGAAATTTTTGCGGGCAACGAACTTAAGAACATGGGTGACGGGCTTGATTCATGACTATAACTTGCTATGTTCGTGCCTTAAACAAAAGGTAAATAAAAGGTGTTTTATTTCTTCAAATAGGTTAGAAAAGAAAAGTTGAGACCAGCCTTTAAAAAACCCAAAGAAAAGAAACGAGCGTGGCAGAATGTTTTATATTTGAAATTTGAATACGCAAGGAGGAAAATAACGACAAGGATGCCTACTTATTATAGGATGACTCACCATGACAATCTCCTCATGTGAAGTATATACCGTCTTAGATCCCTAAAGGGTTAAAGAGATTTGCATAATACAACATATACAATCCATAGAAGTAGCTGTCATTTACTTAAAACACACCATGATTTGCTGGCATGCCCCATCATTGCCTTGCAACACGTGTATATGTACATCTCCAAAAATAAAGTTTGATGTGAAAGTATTTATAGTTGTATCGTCCCTACATTTCATAACTGATATTAATAGCTTGCACGTTGATATCACATACTCAGATCGCTATGAGCAGCTTTCACTCCAAACCGCAATATCTAATTTACCTGAAGCCTAAACAAGAAATATAAGAACACTACCGCGGTTTTACTGAAAGGCCGTTGTCATGAGTCTTCAAAATGATGATCCGTCTCATCGAAGATCTCCTCCTATATACAAAATCACTGATGTCAGTATAGCTTTTCTACAAGATTTTACTTGAGTAAATGAAGCTTGTTTTCTGCAAGATTTGAGAGTAAATGAGATTGCTCATAATGATCGTAATTAAGTACCTGTAGAAGCTCTTCGATGACATCTTCCATCGTAATTATTCCAACAGCTTCTTCTTCTTCAGGGAGCTTTGGAAGGGGACTTCCATCAATCTCCAAAATATCTGAGTACATTTTTGACCATTTTTTGCTCCGAGAACCCTTAATTGACTTGTTTGTATTTGGAAAGCTTTTCCACTTATGGATTGACATCTTGGGTTTTGCAACTTTCTCCTGGGGAGGCTTTTCACCATCAATATCCACCTTCACATCCTTCAATGACTCTATTTCAGGGGTATGAGAATTGAGAGATATGCAGCATTTTGTTATGAAAGAAATTTTCAGTTCTACAGAGAATCTAGATAAAATTTTGGCGAAGAAAAATATGTATATTAGTTACAGCCTGTTCTCACCGTTGGGAGAATTTTTGGATGATTGCTGATTTGTCTTGTCAAACCGTCTTACAACTACGGCCATGTGACTATGGCCCTTCTGGAACTCATTCAAAATGTCATAGAGTGGCATACTTTCCGGAACCCTGTCAATATAGGTAATTTTCAAGCATGAATTTATGGTTATGTAATTCCAATTAAACAAAATATGGAATCAATGTGCCTTTACCCATCAAATCTACTAAACATGTGTAAGATACCTTGGAATCCTGCGTATGGTTACACTCTTCACGGGCACTTCTTCTTCTGGATGAATTGTCAATAAATTCTTGACCTAAAATTAAGCAGCAGACATTTAGAAAAAAAGGTAATAATAAATATACAATTGCAAAACATAAAAGGAGTGAGAAAACAGAATATATTTACAGTAAGCAATAGAAAATTGTATACAGAAAGGGAAAAAGATAATGCAAAAGAATAGTAATTTCTTCATATAAAATTTACTGACATAAAAAGCACCCAAAATCAGAGAAAAGAAAAAGAACAGAACCCAATCATTACAGCTCGAGTTATAAGAACAACACAGGTACAATCAGCCTCAAAATCAATCCAGTTGAGTCTAGTCAATATACTCACTTCGTCCACTTTTAATGGTCCATTTGAAAAATAAGTTATCCAGAATTATTTGTCGTTTGATAAGATTAGAGAAGGTAAACTTTCAAAACGTGGTTCCCGTGAATCCGTTGGTTTCTAGATTGATAGTTTAGATCAAACAGTCAAAATCAATTGGCAATATAATCCTCTTGGAAAGAAAATTTCTCTGTCAAATTGAATGGAAAAATACCTCAAAGCAATTCAGATGGAACTGTGGTTTATACTCTCATCTAACAGAAAATTAATGTTTAATGTTAAATGTTTAAGGAAAAAAAAAAATACCAGTATAAGTCCAATAATATTTGTTGGCTGCTCATAATAGACAGGGACTCTGCTATGTCCCTTCTCCAATATTAGATTCATCAGTTCCCTGCTCAAATAAAAGTAATTTAATAATATGAATAAAATTTGTATTAAATACGAAAGCTAGCTTTCATTTATAAAATTTTTAGTACACCTTACCTATCAAGCTTTGAATTAATATCAATGGCAAATGTGTCAGATATAGGAGTCATTGCATGACTAGCTGTCTTCTCACTGAGTTCAAGTGCCCCAGCAATGATTGTTGTTTCATCATGAGTCAGTTCCCCACCTTTTCCAGCCTAATAGAATTCAATCATGAACAGCAACAACAAAGACATGGAAGCATGAACGTACAAGCAAGGGACTCCAAATAAAGCATAAGTAGATAAGGGTAACCCTTAGTGACATTTCAGGCTAATCACACTGAAAATACACGGTAGATAGGTGCAGCATTCTGATGAAATAACAACAAATACAAGTGTTGTCCAACTTAAAGATCAAAAGAATAAAATAATCATACAATATAGATGGATGTCTTAATTTCAATCACAAAGATCATATTGCTCTGATACCTACCTCATTACCATGCAAATTTACAAGTGTTTTTAACTCAGCTCTGCGGAAGAGGGCTTCATGTCGATGGCCCAGCAAAACGTCCAACAACTGGAAAACCACAAATCATAAATGCACAAAAGGCCAAGGAGGAAAAGAAAATCAGGACATAACAGGTTCAATTTGCTCCATGTTTATACAAATAAAATATTAACATAAATATCGCTCAATGTATTTCACCTTACTAATTGGAAAAGCAACCGGAGAACAAATCCATACAAGCACGCGGACAAAGGGAGCCACCATTGCACCAATCGCCAAACCATATTGAGAACAAACTGATTGGGGTATAATCTTCACAGAAGTAGACATATATGTCAGAGCCCTTCACTTGCAATTCTGAGCAATTTAAGGCTAACATATTCATATTAAATATTAGGCAAATATCTCACAGACATGCAGAAATCCAAAGGGTTGTGAACCCAGTCACTGGAACCTACTGAAGGTTTTATTAGAAAGTCCACTGACAAATGAAAACTGACAAGTAGCAACTACAATTTGCAAATGTTAACAACCTTTCATTAACGAAATTAATTTACAGATGAATACATCATGATTGAAGAGGAATATTTACCACTTCCAGAGTCACCTTGAGTCAAAAAGGGACACACCTCCCTTTAGGAACAAGGTGGAGGATGATTCAGGCTTTTTAATTTCTTATGTGCATGTACTTTTTTAAATCATACAAGGACATTACTTTCTCACCTCACCGAACAGAAGAATCAATGTCACCGAGATCAGGATAGCACCCCATGCAGTAACAAGACTATCGAGAAAAATAGGAAGCGCCTGAAAAAAAAGAAAAAGCAACGTCATCATTTTGAATATTAAATCCGTGTGCCAATACACGGAAGAGATCAGGGTTTTAGCTGTTGTACCTCCATGGCGGCAGCATTGCAAATTAACAGGGTGCAAAGCAATAAATGTTGATTTTTGACAACCGGCAATATCTTCTCTGTAACAACAAAAAACATGATATCTTTAGTGGAAGAGAATCAATAACAGCATGGTTTCCAGAAAACAAATGAAGCAAAATTACGTTCTTTCCATATCTAAAATGCCAAAGGCCTCCCTCACACTATAAGAGATAACGTCTAGGTGACAAACAACCTCGTGTTTTATGTTATTACTAAAAACTCCCCCAAATTTGCATATCTCTGCCCAGTCTTCCAATACCTATAAGAATGGGTTTTTTTCCAAATAATTCATTACCAAAAATACAAACATATCACGAATTGCACTTAACCTCTTTCCTTCCCTCCCTGCTTCTTATTATTGATGATTAATTAATTATTAAACCGATAAAATGAACCATTAATGTTCCATAGAGCCATGACCAATTAGGTTTGATTAGGGCAGAATTTGACAAAAAAAAAAAAAACTAAAAACCACTAAGCAGGTAAACAAAATCCGAGCAAGCTTTGGTTCCAAGCAATCCTTGAAAAAATCAGATTTTGCTGGAAACACAAATTCTCCAATAAAATCAAATCAAATCAAATGAAGATCAGAGAGAGAGAGAGAGAGAGAGAGAGAGATGAAGGAATAAGAATAACAAGTATCTACCTGCATGCTTACGATCCTGAGGAGTACCGGAGCTGGCGAGGACCTCGAGATCGACGAGGCTCAAGGACATGAGGCCCAAGGTGAGGCCCGACATCAAGCCCGCGAACAACACCAGCAGCACGATCACCGCTATGTTTATGAAGAACTTCGATTCGCAGCACGAATACTCCACTGCCATTGACACCACGCAATAACACTCTCTCTCTCTCTCTCGGTTGTTGGGTTAGTAAAGTGGTTCGAACTTTAAAGCTAGAGAGTACCAATACTATAGTCAGAGAAAGCACAACAACCACCACAGCTCCACCACCTCCATTCTTTGCCTCTTCGCACCGCAACCCATCAACCAACCCACCCGAGCGAGCTGAGCTGAGCTTTGCTTTGCTTTGCTTTAAAATCGCGGACTTGTGGCACAATTTGCTTCGATGACCAGTAACACGCTCTATTTATTTTAATTTTTTTTTATTTGTTATTGTTATTCTGATTGATTAATTTATAATAACTGGAAAATGGAAAAGGAGGAGGAGGACAAAGGAGAAGTGGCAGTTGGGGTTGTGATGTGTCCGAATAAAGACAGCGCTGCCAAATCTCCGCCGAAAGGATTCTCTCCAGTCACGCTTTTTGGTCAGATCAGTGTGGACAACAGAAGATAAGCCTGTGGCTATTAACTATTATCGATAATAACAATCATGATACCCTAATAAAGGCCCCACCGCCTCCATCATCATAAAATATTATATATTATATTTCATATATTATGAGGTTTACCCTTTGCCTCGCCTCGGTTCAAAGAATACACGGATTAAGAATAAAAATATTTATATTTGAAGAAGTTCTTTTTAAGTTTTTAATGTATAGGATTCACTTAACACTTTTAAAACTAACAATTTTTTTTTCTTTAATCATTATTCTTAAATATTTATTAGCAAAATCCTATATTATATTATACCATGAACACCTAGGGCAGTTAAAACACTTTCTAAAGCTTAATGTAATGGACATTTTAGCGTGACGCAAGCCTTTACAGAACATGACACCTCCTGTGCTGTGCAGCTTTGTCTTCCTTTGTTAGAGGTGGAGTCGGACTAATTTGTGCTTTGTGTAGCTGGATGGATTATAAAATTTCTAGTGATAATATTAATATACTTTTGGTTCAATTGCAAGGGGAACTTTTACTAAGCTTCGGTTTAATGTTGATTAGATATTGATCCGCATCTTACTTATGGATTTTATCTTATTGTAAGAGTATAACTACCAAGCACTAGCAATGTAACTATCTTTATATTCTTATGCAATAAAATATTATCATTTATGTTTATTACGAGATCATGAGTAATTGTGTAGCTTAAATTTTAAAAAATTATATAAAGTAATGTGTTGCTAACGTTTTATTTGTTGATAATGTAAAAATGTTTTACACTATTAGTATATTCCAATTAATTTCATATTGTAATTATATTTGAGTTTAAATATAGTTTTATTTCAACTTGTTTTGGTTTTTGTTTTTCAACTTAAAAAATTATATTAATCACAATGAGATTTGAACCTAAAACTTCATATATATTATTCAAATCTGTCATTGTGTACCAATCCTATTGGATTTGTTTTGGTTATTCTTAAATTGTCAACATAATTCATTCGAAAATTGAATTAAAAGAACCGAAGGAAGAACAACTATATTATACCACCTTCAAATGGTCAATCCTTAAACAATTTATCAAAAGAGTTTAATATAACCAAGCACAATCTAATAAATGTATTATTATATATTAAAAAATAAATATGAATTGACAAACTCATATACGCATATAGTCGATTGATAATTTGTGCGAACAAAAAATACGAAAAAAGAGTAATTGATGTAAGACTCAACACACTTACATCATCAATGATATTTTACATAATTCAAAATTAATTTTATAAAATAATTTTGACAATTTAACTGTTGAATTTTAACTATATATCATGTTGATTATCTGTCAATTTTTTTTAAAAAAGGGACACCTACAAGTTTGTGGTCAAATAGTTATTATTTACATACATATATGAAGTATTTATTATTATAGTGATTTACATGTATACGAATAAAAATGTACAAAATAATTTTGAATTAATATAAATTTTATAGAGATAGCCTATAACAAATAAAGTTTAAATCCAATAGTGGATTTTATAAAAAAAAAATTTCAATAAAAAGTAACTGAATATATAAGATATGTGGCAAATATCACATTGACATGAATGGATTCTTTCGCAAGAAGAAAATAATATTGCTCTTAATTTATTTGCACTCATTAAGGGGGATGTTAATCTTAGTTTGTATACATAAAACTCTCAAGTAACTTTATATTTTAATATTGACTATTTATATAAGATTAAACAAGCAAAATTTATTTCTCTAACTCTAACAATAAATCACTTTTTCCGCTTAAGTCAATATATACAATAGTGTTTATCAGTTAATAATTATTAAGAAATTTATTGTGTACAAATGTATTTTAAAAAGTTACTCCTCCATTACTTGGATTAATAAGGAGTTCAGGTGAATTTACTCCTCCACTATTGAAAATTGTTCTAATTATAAAAGTTACTATGAGATTTTAATAATTCCACTATATTATTTGTATTTGGTGTGGACGGTGGATTGATATTCATAGGAAAAATATATTTTTAAAATGTTAAGTAATTGGTATAACTTGGTAAGTATTTTTTTTTCTATGAACCCATAGCATCGACCGTTGGAAATTAAATAGTAATTAATCCCCTCAAGGTATAGATTTTATAGATTTGGATTTTATCTTTAACCATAAGACCTTCTCCATACGACATACACACCACTGTAAATCGATTAGATGCTTGGGAAGTCCAACTATTTACCAATTGTGCAAATTTTATAGCTAACTAGATGTTAATAAAAGTACTTGGTAAGCAATATTAATTTTAAATATCAAATATTAATATTTTTAACTTTATATATGTAAAAATAATTTTTCAAAAGTAGTATTATGAAAAAATTTACCTGTCTCACTGCCCTATTCATTTGGCTCTTACGGAAGCTTTTTAATTTTGTATGGAAAAATAAATGAATATGTAATACCTTTTCTATATTATTAATATTTCAAGGTTTGAACAATAATGCTTTTACATGAGTCGGTGTTAGATGAATTTACTCCTCTACTATTTGGAGAATCTTTCTAATTATGAAAATCACTGTAAGCCTTTAATAAACCTACTACACTATTTGGGTACTGCAGATATATTGATTTTCACTTTTTTTCCGGTTGTGTATATTGATTTTCACTTTTAAGTTAATTGTAATTTGATAAGCAATGTCTACTTATTATTGTAACCTCTGTCATCTAACACTTGACATCCATTTAGCAATTTTTTTTCAGCAAATGACGCAAATTCATTAGGATATGTGTCCTATAATACTTTGATTAAACTTATCTCATAAACTTCTCTCAGTCCATTCAATCAATCATTTCATTTCTTTTTTAAACCAAAGCCACTTGCTTTTTGTCTCCTATGTCAACCGGTGACTAAACATTACTTCATTTATATTAATATTTAATGAATAAATTAAATTTTTATATTTTTAATATAATGATAAATAATTTTTTACATTGATAATTAAATATTAACAATTAATAAATTAAATTACTATTAATTAATTTTTGAAATCTTATATTACCTCAATCAGTAATACAATACTTCAATCATAAATCTCATCACTCAACCATCTTTATTAGATGAAAAAAATTAGCATTTTAATTCCTATAATTACTTTATGATTATAATCAATTCAACAAATTTACATAAGTTCATTTATATTTATATTTAGAAAATAAATTATATTTAGAGTTTAATTTTAATGAACTAATAATGTAAAAGTGTTTTTACATTGTTATTCAATGAAAATCTTCTATTTATATGACTTTTCAATTAATATAGTGGATGAAAAAATTAACTATCATGACTAATATAGTAATATATGATTGGATAACTATGCAATAAAATTTTACACTTTTACTACATAAAAATGAGGATCATGGAGGTAGTGAAATGAATAACGTGTCAATCTCACATAAATTTATTTTTCCTCCATATCTCTCACTTCTATTCAACCAATCAATTTTCTTCATGTAACTTTGATAATTTAAGTTATGTTCATATTTTTTAATTTTTTCTATTTTGTAGATACCATGAATACCATATTTGATAATCGTTACATCATTTTTAAAATCCAGTTTCAATAACTATTAGTTCTATTATACTATTTAATACTATTTCTTAATAAAAATTTAAACACTTTTTTTTATTTATATAACATTTTCGTACATTGCACGGATTTATTTACTGGTTGATTGAAATATTAAATGTTAATATTTTTAACTTTATATATGTATTAAAAATATTTCAAAAGGAATACTATGAAAATAAATAAATAATTAGAGTTATATATATATATATATATATATATATATAAATTTTGCGTTGTTTCTTCCTTTTGAGTAGGAATTAAGTAATTGTTAGTGGCTCAATGACAGTGCATTCAGCATTCTATTACATTTCATGACAAGTCATCTTTCCGTTATAGCACAACTTTTCGGAATAATTCAGATAAAGGAACGTCATCATATACTTTATCGTTGAAACTATCATCCTAATTTAGTTGGAATTCAAGTCCTCGTCAAGAAAGAAAAGCTCCCTTGATGGAACGTATTCTGGAACATGCGCGCAATATATGCATATATGTACCTTAATTGTTCTCGATTTGTGTAGCGATGCTCGTGGCATTGCTGGCATATATTCTGTTGAGTTACGGCGTCACTAAGGGCATCTTTATTTGTTTGGATTTTGAAAAAATAAAAAAAATATAGAGTGTATTTAATTAGAAAATAAAAATAAAAGTAAAAATTTTATGAATAAGATTTATATGTAATTTTATATATAGAGCATATTTATAAAAATTTACTCTTTATTTTTACACCTTAACTAAATATACCCTTATAATATAAATTATATTACAGAACCTTATTTCCCTTATCACATTTCATGCATATCACTACGCATATGATGAGCCAGAAATGAACGACGTCTGGCCATACGTGAGCCCTTCAAATCTTCAATGAGTCGTCTATGTTGTGGTACTGAAATTGTGTACTGCCACTCAAATCTTAAATATTTATTGGATTTAATTGCTACATGTAAATTCTTTATACATTTATTCAATCATATTTTATTATATAAATTATGATAATTAATTTTTATATTTTCTATTTGAAAATTCTTCCCAATGAAACATTTTAATTGAATAACGGTAAAAAATAGTTTTAAAGCTCGTTTGGATTCATTTTTCAATTAAAAAATGTCTTTTTTAATAAAAAATATATTTTATTTTTTTGGTATGTTTGGATATTTTTTTTAAGTAAAGGCTGAATTAGTAGAAAAAGCAAAAAATATCCTTTTTAGAGAAATTAGAATTTTCATCTTTTGAAAAAATATTTTTTTATAACATAAAAAAGATATTTGACAATAAATGAAAATCTTTTAATATTACATCTAAACATGAATCAATTTTTATTTTTTTAAATATTTTAATTAAAAATATTAATTTAAAAAGGATATTTTCTGAGAAGCACATCTAAATACGCTCTTATATTCAGTGTATTAAAATTAAACTCATTTAATTAATGCTATGATTTGGGACTTTTTTTAATGAAGTTGAAGGGAATAAAGGTATTAGAGAGAATGAAAACAGCATATGAAGAGATCAAGGAGAATTTGATAGGGAAAAGATATGAGTACAAAGAATTATAACAGATTTCATATTTTTCCCTTGATGAGGGATGCTGAATATCTTTCTTTTTTTAAAAGAAGAATTATGTATCACGCACAAAATTTGATAACGGAACAATGAACAATGAAATAATAGGATATGCATCTTATATATCTCTTTCTTTCTAATAATTCCCGGAAAAAAATAACAACAAAATTTTGACTATTGAAATTGTTATTATTGAACTATATATTATTAATACAGTAATGATGCTCGTGGTATTGATTCTGTTGGATTGCAGCGTCATTAAGCATATTCGTGTATGCTGGGAAGGACCTGTGAAAATGGAAACTATAATATAGTTACTTCAACGTCCCTTGGCCACATTATATTTCATGCATATATCTATCTACGTTACGATGACTTGGAAACGATCACTGTTCTGAGCCCTTCAAACGTTCAAGAGTCGTTTATACACACTACACCGGACTTCTTATCTTATGTGCTACTCAAAAGTCGCCTATTTATGTATGCTATGCCTATATTATGTGATTGGGAAGTATTTTTATGAAGGGAACGAAGTAGAAAGAAAATGAAGGCAACGTTATGAAGAGAAGGAGAAATTGATGGGAAAAAGATCGATGGAGTACACAAGAAATTAAATCTTACATGCATTATTATAAAAATCATTGCAATCAAGTCTGTCAACAAATATTCATCAAAGCAAAAATTAAAATATAAAAAAATAGAAGGAAGATAAATCTTAAAAGTAGGCAATTAAGGTGCTGTTTGAAAAGTGTTTTGCAGAACAATTTTCAATTTTTAAAAATAAAAAATATAAAAAACTTGTTTGGTTGATTATTCCTTTCATATTGATTTTATAAACAAAAAAAAAAGGATTTTGTGTTTTAAAAGCAAAAATTATAAAACAGCTATAAGATGATTTTGGAATTCTGCTTTTTAAAACAAGAAAGAATACGATGACATAATTGTAATTAGTTAGTTTCATTAATTGCTATCAAAACATCCAAAACAGTTTTTTAAATATTGTTTTCAAAACGGTTTTTAAAAACACAAAAAAAAAAATTCCAAACAACCCTTAAGTGTTTAGATGCATGCATGTATATAATTATTTTTTTAATTTTGTAACAGTATATTATTTTAGGGATTTGATTATAAAAATTTTACCATATCATATCTACTTGATTAAAAAATTTAAATTTTATGAAACTAATTGAAAGTTAATAAAATTAGAGAGATTTATAAAATAATTAAACCTTTGTAAAATACAGCACATCACAAACCCATAAATATTCTCATCAACCTATAGTTTGGAAAATAAATTATTTTATTGTAATTTTTATCCATCATAATAAACTAAAAATAAAACATACCACTAAAGTTGCTTATATCTGGTTTGTTTAAATATATAGTTTTTGAAATTTTATTAGCTTTATAACATTTTTAAGGAATTATCAACTCGTTTTCTTCTTACTTTTACTTTTTCATGCGCCTGGTAAGAGAAAACTGACAAGGTGAATAATGTTTTTTTTAACCAAAAAAAATTAGCCCAGGCACTGTAAATCGGACGCGATATAATAATAAAAAATTCTTCAAGTATTATTATCATGAGAAGAAGATTTGGGAGATTTTTGATTGGGACAGAAATTCCCCTCAACTTTTTTTTTTTTCATATAGAAATATGTTGAGAGAAAAAATACTAACAAATAAATCAGAATTTCTTCCTTGGGAATCGGGAGTATATGTCGGTTTTAAGAGTGAGTTTGAAGTTTGATTTAATTTGAATTGAGTGAATAACATATATGATAAATGAACCCATAGACTCATTGCCATAAGGTTTTGAGTCAATATGTGGAGACGAAAATAGTAAAGATGAAGAACTAAAAAGAATATCTCTGTATCATATATGATAGTGGTGTATAAGATATAAGACGTTTTTATATATTGTTTAAAAATATGGGAACAAGATAAAAAATACATGATAAAAATATTATTTACGCTTAACCTTATCGTAAGTTGCCAAAAAGTCGCTTGCGAACCCTAGGAACCACCCATGACTAGAGTTAGGTATACGACCTTGAATTAGATTACGTTTAACTCACAACTCACACGAAAATAGAAGAAAATTTTTAGTCGCGAACCCGTAGGTTTTCCCTTTGCATTGCTGAACCTTAGCTGAAATTGCTGACCGAATTCAAGAAGTTAGTCCGCATATTATTGCTATTATGCTACAGTCCAATCTGCATATAATGTCCAGTGCACCAGTCCATGGACCATTCCAATGAGAAGAATGAAGTGGCCAAGCCCAAGCCCAAGGAGCTTAGTTGCCCAGTCTTCACTTCAGTCTTCACACTCAATAATAAGTCATAACATAAGTGGAATGGAAGTGTGGAACACTAACACTAGGGTTGCCTACTCCTTCTCTTTTCAAGTCTTCACTTCAGTTACTTCCAGGTTCCAGCGTCGTCGGCCCCCCGCCAAGCCTCCTCCTGTCGCCACCGCCAAGCCTTCTCTCACTTTCGTCTCTCAAGTCTCGGTCTCTTTCTCACTCTCGTCTCTCAGATCTCGCTTCTCACTCTCAAGTCTTCGTCTCTCTCTCGCTCTCATCTCTCAGATCTCGCTTCTCACTTGAAGGTCTTTCCCAAGTTATGACAAAAACAAGTAGCAGACATGAGGCAATGTTTCAAGAGTCAACATAGGAGACATACAACAAATAATATATTAAACACTAACCCAAATGGGTCCTCGTAATTGCAAAACAGAAGAAGGGGACATTGATGGTAAAAAAGGCCAACCTTTCGGAGCGGAATTTCGACAGATCGTGAACCCAATTGATTGAATCCTTGAGATCTGTGTCTATAGTGGTAATATTTTTGTAATTTGTATGTTATTATTTTAAAAAAATTAACACTTGATTTTAATATTTCCAATAATTAATATTGTTATTTGTTTAAAATTTAAATTCGACACTATAAAGAAAAATGTGTATATATATTTTGTGAGGTAAAATATATTGTATAAATATAAATAAATAATATAGGGTATTAAAAAAAGTAAAAAAAAATATGAAAGGGAAAAAAAAGCTAGTCGGCAGGTTGGTCGCGGTTTGGTCCACAATTTGGAACGCAGGCTTTTTCCTGGGCCAAAATGCGGACCTGTGTGGACGGTTAGGTGGCGACGCGAGGCAAAAAACCAATCTATTTATGAAGCGGCCCCAATTGACCTATTTAATGTTGGTCCGTCATGGACTTCGTCACATACACAACTTTACCCATGACAATTAGAAAGAGGAAAATATTAATATATATAGGGATATTATTGAAGAAAAATATTAAATTTCGTCTCGAGTGCCGTCTCCACTATCCGTTCATTTTGGAGGATAGAAAATTTCTATTTTGTACCTGCTGCACAATCAAATAGATTTGTGTTTCCCAATGTCTTCGTATTTTTCCCTAGGAAAGAAACCAAGCACTACCTTATTAGAGCACTGGACTAAGACTTTGTGTTTGGCTTTGCCGTGAAAGTTACCGCTAAGGGGGAGTACACCATGTTGGGCCTCACATTTAGGGGATATTGTTGGCTTTAAGTGTGAGTTTGGAGTCACATATGGTTAAGTTTGAATTGAGTGAATAATATATATAATGGGCGGATTTATAGACTCATTGTTTTAAGATTTTAGTCAAGATGTAGCATTTAGCCCATTTTGTTGTTTATTACTCCTCGTTCATTTAACTCTCTAATTTTGGACCCTTCGACCACTTTGCTCAACAAGTGGTATCAGAGCTAATAGTTTGACTAGGCCACGAAAATTTGTTTATGCTCTTAATGTGGTACCAACCCTTTGTTAGAGCATTGAGCTAAAATTGTGTCTAACTTTGCCGTGAAACTTTTGCTGAGGGGGAGGACACCATGTTGGGCCTCACACTTGGAAGAGATTGTTGGATTCAAGTATGAGCTAGGAGTCCCAAATTAGTTAAATTTAGACTAAGTGAATAGTTTATATGATGGACGACCATAAACTCATTTGCCTTAAAGTTTTTAATCAAGATGCCTGTCTCCTCACTTTTATGGTTTATTGCTCAATCCGCTGTTAAGTCTTCGAATTTTGGACCCCTTGATCACATTGCTCAACAAGTGGTATTAGATTCGATGGTTCAACTGGGCCATGACGATTTGTTTGTGCTCAGGTGTGATGTCAATCCTTTGTTAGAGCATTGAGCCAAAACTTTGTGTTTGACTTTGCCGTGAAAGCTTCCATTGAGGGGGAGCACACCATATTGGGCCTCGCATTAAGGAGAGATTGTTGGATTTGAGTGAGTTTGGAGTCCCATATTGGTTAAATTTTAACTAAGTGAATAATATATATGATAGGCTAACCTATAAATTCATTTACCTTAAGGTTTTGGGTTAATATATAGTATCCGACTCACTTTTATGATTTATTGTTCAATTAGTTTATTTAACTCTCCTAAATTTAATACAAATCTTTGAAATGGTACATGCTAGTCATTACTGTTATTGAAATTTAGAAAGTTGTAAAATGTAGTTTAAGTGAGTACCTAATTTTATTTTCTATAGTTTATACTTTTTTTTTTTCATTCCATTGACATGCCTTGTTAAATGATATATTAGTGATAGATAGAGATTATCCCATTTATCATAAAAGTGTTATGTTTGAATAACATATTTAAATTACTAACATAGATTAAGTATATCAACAATATTATTTATATATAAAATTCATACCTTTAATTATATTTAATTGGTAAAACTCAAAGAAAAAAGTTTTTTTTTTGTTAACAAAATAAAATGTTAGTTGATCACATACATATCAACTAATGCAACTCATCAATAACAATACCGAAAATAAGATAAAAAATTAGGGATTTATATTTTGCAAGAGTAAAACCTCAAATTGATTTTTGAAAGAGTTGTAGAATATTAATTTGATTCTTGGAAAATTTGTGATATCAATTTGATTTTAAAAAGTGTTGTGGAACATCAATTTGGTCTTTAAAAGATTTGTAATATTAATTTGGTGTTCAAAAGTTTAAAATTAATTTCAAGTTATTCCATTTTTTTAATCTTTTAAACTAATATGAAATAAATTTTAATTCTTGGAGAACTAAATTAATGTCACAAAATTTTCAATGACAAAATTGATATTACAACTTTTTCAAAGACTAAGTTAATTTTTCGACTATTTCAAAAACTAATTTGAGATTTTACCCTATTTCATACTTTTGCGAATTAAATGTTAATTTTTGAATGTGAGCAAAGGAATTTAAGAGGGACTCACCTGAAAATTTCCTCAAATGAAATCAGTTAAATCCTAAATACATAAGTGAAAAAAATTAAGTGTCCATTAAACTCTTGGGAGAATTACTTTTGATATAGTGAAATTGAAAAATATTACTTTTAGATAAATAAATGAATTAATGTTCATTTTATCTCCTTACTTTATATTTATGAGTTATTTTAATTCCTAATTTTTAAAAAGTTCAAATTAGTTTTTATATTATAAATAGAGTCATGTTATTCTCTTAGTCTTACTTTTATTTAATACTTCATTAATTAAATGATAATGTATTATGTTAAATTATACTTTGACATATCTTATATTATTTTAAGTAGAATTAAGTTTAAAATGACAACATTTTGATATTTAAAATTACACAAAATTAATTATTTGAATATTATTTTCAAGTAATAAAATAACTCATTTGTGTAATTTTAACACCAAATGAGTTATTTTATATTTAATTATACTTTAGATTATATATGGTATATTAATGTATCACTTAACATTACATATCATCATTTAATTAATAAAATATTAAATAAAAATGGAACGATGAACTACCTTAATTTATGTTTTGTAATATTAATGACTAATTTGATTTATTTTAAAAGTTGAGTTAAATTAATCAATAAGTAAAAATTAAACTAAAATAACATTAACTCTAAATTTTTTTAAAAGAATTATTTTATATTTGGTTTGAGTATATCAATGATAAGTTTAAGAAAATAATTTTTGTTTAACCAAAATAAAAGCAAATTAATTATAATTATTAATGTGAAAATAATAATAAAATTTATTAAAGTATTTTTTCAATAATAAAAATAATTTAAAAATACTCCTTTTAAAAGTACCTTTAATTACTTGAAAAATACTTTTAATTGAATGAAAAATTTACCAAACACACTGCATTACCGTGTAATCTGACCATCATTCCACCGAATTTACTATTGGATCTCCACAATGCAAATCCAATGAGGCATTAAACCTGCCATTGTACACACTAAACAGTGACAGTACCCACCCCAGGCAGCACAGACAACACGACGGAGGAGGGGCAGGCCAAACAGTGCTTACTGCAACAACATCAATATCACTCACTCATCTAAATATCTAATCTAACCAAATCAATCTGCCATGGCCGTAGGTACAAGGGAACAACCGAGCCTCCAAACGCAAAGAGAGTCCCTCTCTTTCCTTTCCTCTCTCTCTCTGCTTCACCTCCATCTTCCTCATCCTCTCCCAGTTCACAAACACCTCCACCCCTTCCACCTCCCACCCCCCTTCCCTCCGCACCTTCCAAATCCAACCTTCCTGCGACTATTCCGACGGAACCTGGATCCACGACAGGGCCAGGACCCCTAGGTACGACAACACGTGCAAGGAGATTTTCAAGGGATGGAACTGCATCTCCGGCAACAAATCCAACGCCCGAGAACTCGCCACGTGGAGGTGGAAGCCTCGCCGCTGCGATCTCCCCCAGTTCGACCCACTTGGCTTCCTCAACACTCATAGAGACACCAGCATTGGTACTCAAATTGCTGTCCCGCTGGTTTGATTTGGGTGTTATTCTGGGAACAAAGTTGTGTGCTTTTTGGCATTGTTAATTGTCGGTGTTCTTCTGTTTTTTTTATTCAACGAGCAAAGTTGGGTGCTTTGTGGCATTGTTGGTAATGGGTGTTCTTCCTTTTTTTTTTTTATTGAAAGAATACAGTTGGGTGCTTTTTGGCATTGTTGGTAATGGGTGTTCTTCTGTTTTGGGTGTTCTTCTGTTTTTTGATTCTATGAACAAAGTTGGGTGCTTTTTGGCATTGTTGGTAATGGGTGTTCTTCTGTTTTTGATTCTATGAACAAAATTGTGTAATTTTTTTGGCATTGTTAATGAGGGCTGATGGGTGTTAGTGTCATTTTGTTTTTGATTCTGAGAACGAAATTGTTTGCCTTTTTTGGCATTGTTGGTGATGGGTGTTCAGCAGTGCAGGGTTTGTTGGGACTGTTGAATAGGAACATGTTTGTGTTTTCTGCACACTTAAGAGTGTCTCCAAAGGACAAGTGAAGAAGTGGCGACCCGCTAGTGCTGACCGCGGGTTCACCTTTCTCAGCTACAATCTCACCATTGCCTATCATCGAACCAATCTCCTCGCACGTTATGGTAGGTAAGCTTTGTGGTTTTTTAAACAATTCACTTGGATGCCAATTCACTTGTGGGTTTGTTTGAAATGGCACTTGGATGCTGCTGCTACATCGAGTCCTTGAATTGCAGACTTTGTGTTTTCTTTAAACAAATTTATGATTTTACATTATCTGATGTGCTATTATTGGACTATGTGGTATCGCTTGTTGCACATTGTGAACTGTTGTTCTTCTTCTTCTGTTTGATGCAGATGGTCTGCTATTGACAATGGTGCTGCCTTAGAAGCTCTTGGATTCAAAGAGGGCTTTAGAGTTGATGTTGATGTTCCAGAAAGCACGTGGGCACAAGCTCCAAGTTTCCATGACATTCTAATTTTCAACACTGGGCACTGGTATGATGTTTATATATTCTTTCAGTTGGTGATGTATTCTATTTCTACCTGTCTTCCTTTCTACCTGTTTATGTTAGAAATGACTAGGAAAAAAGTACCTGTCTTTGTGTCCTAGGATTTGTTTGATCAGAATGTCTTTGTGCGAGTGCATTTGCTTGACTATTGAATTACCAAAAAGGGTTGCTAGGCTGGAGTTGTATTTGTGATCCTCTTGAGTTTTATGATGTGATTTAATCAATTTAAATGAATGTGATTCATTTCACTGCGTGCTTGTAAATTTTGGTTTTGTAGTTGAACTAATATCAGAGTTGTTCTCTGACAATGTGAGAAATTTCATTTTTTTCTTGTGATTTATTTAAACCATGCAGATAATATCTTTTATAGCTTGTACCCCTTTTCTTTGTTTAAGCTGATATTGTAGTTTTTCATTAGATTATTATTATTATTATTTTTTTTGAGAAAATTGTGAGAAATGAGAAGATTTTCATTTAGTTTATCTGATTCTTCTTGGTTTCTATAAACAGGTGGTGGGCCCCTTCAAAATTTGACGCTCTGAAATCACCTATGCTTTTCTTCAAGAATGGTCACCCAGTAATCCCTCCATTACCTCCAGATCGGGGCCTTGATATGGTTTTGGAGCACATGGTAATGTCTTTGCTTTCTGTTCCTCTTTGGTGGTAGGAACTAGGTCTAGGAATTTTGTATTGTAATAAATAGCTCAGAAATTAACCTGATGGAGTATGAAACAGTTACCAACTACCAGTACAAGGTATTGTGTTAATCACTTAGTTGGCACTGTGGTGCTTTTACTTCTGCTTAATTTCGTTGTTTATGTTCCATAATGCTTGTTCCCAGCAGTGCTAAAGTAATGAAAATCACATGCCAGGGCTCTAAAGTTCATTTGTGATAAGATGCTTATGAGTAATGAGGTTTAGGGATTGAGTTGTTATTTTCAATTGTTCGATGACAAACTTGTTTTCCTTATTTTATTGTTGAAAGGACTAGAAAGTGCTTACTGGGGGGTCCTATTTGTCTGATTTTATGTACAAAATAAAACTTTTGTTGCCATTGATTCTCTACTGCAAATCATGTGTGATCTAGAATGTCAACAATCACTTCAGCTTCCATATGATCTTGTTACAATTTGACAGGCATGGATTGAGAACCAACATCTCTTGCTGAAACTTGATTAAAGTAACCTTAGCTTGAAAGCACGTCTGTATATGACCACCTTGTTGTCAGGCAATAAGAAACAGTTTTGTGCAAGTGTTTTGTGAGGGATCAAATAAATATGGTTGACAACAGGATACTCTGTCATTGTATGATCTATGTGTCTTAACTCATTTAGTGGGACAAGATTTTGTTGATGCTATTGTTTTGTGAGGGAAAGTTTTCCATTTATTTTATTTTATTATATTTTTGGGTGTTGTTGACATTGTACATAGTAAATCTTCTTGCTGTAGGAGAGGTTTCTGTAGGTCTCAGCAATGAGTTGAATTCCAAACCTCTAAGTTGAGCAATATTTCTCCCTGGAATTAATCATGATTAAGATGGTTCTAACTTCTAAAAGTTTCAATATACCCTATTGCTCTGATCCCTGGAATCCTGGAGTAATTCTACAAATGCCACTATGAAATTATAATTAGTTTAAATAGGTATGTGATTGTTCTATGTATTTTAATATGATAGAGTGTTTTCTTTACAGATTCCATATGTGAAGGAAAAAGCTAGGCCAGGTGTAGTCAAATTTTTTCGTACTCAATCACCAAGACATTTTGAAGGGGGAGACTGGGATCAAGATGGTTCCTGCCAAAGGCATCAACCATTATCAACAGAGCAGGTGAATCCATTTAGTTATTCTTTTCAAGCATTGTTCTGAGTAGAACCATCAGCCAATGAATGGCATTTGATTCCTCTTTAAACTGTGGTTGTTCCATCTTCTCATTATGTTAAGGTCCTGTCTTCCTTTGCGCCAAATTATTAAATAAGCTGACCTTGAAAGTTTTATTGCCCTTTCAGGTAGAAGAACTCTTCTCTGTGAAGAATAATGGGACAAATGTGGAGGTTAGACTGGTGAACGAACACCTTTATAAGGCTCTTGATGGGTCTGGTTTCATTATTTTGGACATTACTCGCATGAGTGAGTTCAGGGCTGATGCCCACCCAGCTACAGCCGGAGGAAAAAAACATGATGATTGCATGCACTGGTGTTTACCAGGACTTACAGATACCTGGAATGATTTGTTCATAGCTCACTTGAATAGCATCAAGGGTAGAAGTTGATAAACTAGTTACTTATAGTTAGAATAGATATAATGCTGCACTATGCCACTATCCATACGGTCGTCTTGAACTTAGATTTTGGTTTGTTGTTGTGAGTCTTATTTTATGAGTATGTTCTACCATTTGTCTTTCTGAAGATCGATGAGATGAACAAAAATCTGTTGGATCATTCAGAAGAAAAAAACAAAGGGGATGCTTGTTGCATGACCGGATGAACAAATATGGCAAGTTGCATGAGCTGAAACACAACCCACGTAACCGAAATCCTTTGTACTTTGTAAGTTTACAATGAGAAAGCATCAAAGTATATTCTTCTCATTTATTTATTTATTTTATCTAGATGGGATTATATTTGGGTCCTATTAGTAGAAATCCGACTAATTCAACCTGACTCAATTGAGGTCCCTTAAGAGAGTAGAAGTCTTCCTGTGAAGATTTTTCCAATCCAAGACTTGGTTAAAGGGTCAAGACCCCTATCACTTTGACCTCCTCACATGGGTTCTTCTCCGGTTTTAACGGGGACACATAGCCTTATTGCATTCTTCCTCCCTAATGATGTTTTTGTGGGTTGCTTTATTTATAAAGGAATTGTTCATTTATCCCTTGTTTGTTTATTCGTGTCTATAAATGTTACATCAACACTCCATATATTCTTTACATATATTTCCATATGTAATGTGTAATTGATTTGGGTCCTGATCCTCTTGGCTGACAAGGAGAGCGAAAAAAGAAAAGATAGCAGGCAGATGATCAACTCTAATGTTTTGTAACCTTGTGAGAGCACTTAGAAAGCCCTTATACAAAGTGAAACCATATTAACCAATTCACATGTTAAAGAGTTTTTGTGAAGTCTGGCTTTTCTGCAGAAAAAAGCACTGTCAACCGGTGCATAACTCAAGTGGTAGATATAGTCTACCGAGTCTTCATCTAAAATCCTATGTATGTGTCCATTTTCCTGTCCTTTCACTCAAAAATTGATATATGTATATTTGCATGATTTTATTCATGATTATTCTCAAATCAAGTTTGTAATTACTCATGATTAGACATATGGCACAACTGATTAGGAGACAAGGATGAAGACTAAAAAAAAATATAGGAGTTATTTTGATTAGGAGACACGGAAACAGGAAAATAGGACTTAAGAAATGAATTTCCATTGAATAATTGAAGTTTTCAGAAGAGATTATTAACATTTTAGCATAAAAATTAAAGTTTGTATGAGCAAATAATTACGAGTTTCATCCTCACCGTTGCTATTCTTTTATATGAAGGACAATGTAAAGTTGCCTTATCCATGAAGAGGCTGGCTAAAGATAAAAAAATTGCAAAACCAACACTTAAACGTTTATTCATCTTGAGATTGTTCTATAGTCTAGGCAATACCAACACTTAACGTCAGGCAATATACTGACTGATATTTTAATCAAGCATTATCATAAAAATACTTCGAGATATTCCAATAGCCATATGATCAGTCCTTGTTCACATGACAGAATACTTCTAAGTGACTCTTTAGATAGGTCTCAACATATATAAAACTTAACAATGACACTTCTAATTTCCTTAATTTCAAATTAAATAAGATTGCTTGATTAATCTACTCGGACCGTCCATCCTTTCGTGTCCTCAATAGAGCCTGTTTGAATTCCAACCAGCGTTTTGCGCAGTTTTTGAGCCACTGTCTCAGCTCCTGTTTTATATTCAGTTCTGCAATATTCCCATTATTATTGACAACTAATTAATAATTAGCATGATATATAACTAGGTGCAAGATATTTTCCAGTATTAGAGAAATTAAGAAACGTTAAATGAGAAAAATGAATGATTAAGAGCAGTTTAATTACTTTGTTTTCTTGTAGGTTATAGATGCAACATTATTGACAACCACTGCAGTTCCTGTGCAGAACACTTCATCAGCATCCAGCATTTCGTCCAATGTTACAGCACGTTCCATCACCTGAACATGCATGATTCGAGTATACGTAATCATTTCCTTAGTTTGCAATGATAATTAAAATCATTAACCAATTAATTTACATGTCAGCAAATGAAGAAAATTAAAATAATACCTGATAACCCAAATCACGCGCAATGGCAATGACAGAGTTTCGTGTGATCCCAGGCAGAATGGCTCCATCTGTTGCCGGAGTGCAGATAGCATTGCCCTCCACAAGATCAAATGACAATATGGAATAACAAATTATCAAATTCTTGTTCAAATTACATATATATTACTTGTTTATGATAATATATGTGTACGAAATTGAGGTTGTTATTTGGAGTAGTTTACCTTCACTACAAACATATTGCATGCAGAAGCCTCCTCTATATGTTTTCCAGTTGAAGCATCCAAGAATAAGACATCGGAGAATCCTTCGGCCTTCGCTTCAGTTGTTGCTGGATAAACCTACGGCGGAAGCATAATAAAATAAAGTACAACAAAATTAATAATGGCAAGAAATGCGTTGATTTGATTAATAACATAGGATTTTATTATATTAGTTTGAAAATCCTACTTATTTGGTAGGATTTAGCTGGAGTTAATTTAATTTTAAATATATAAAGCTATTTTAAGTCAACTTTAATTTTGACAAAATTCATATCCCATTTTTTATAAGCATGAGATTAAACATGGGATGTGATTAATATTGAATCAAAATAATTCAAATCAAACCAAATCATTTTTTTTGTTTATCCCCTTCGCAAGATTCCTTAAATTAAATTCCAGGCCCACAAAATAATTTCACCAAATTAAGGAAACAGATATCCAAGTTGGAGAAAACGGATTAATTAACGATAAAATTTGGTATTGCTTTATATATATGGTTAATTATATTATATTACCGGGGCATAGTTTGTGACACTCTTAATCCCTCCAGTTCCTGCAGTGCCAGATATTGCTCGATAGAGCTTCTCCTCGACTACGAAGTTTAGAGGACCCTACAATAAAAAATGAAATTAGTCATGACGTGATCTAAGTTTTCACCAAGTTGTGATGATGTGAATGTGAGTTTCACTATAACGTTCAAGATAATAAAGTCCGTAACTGATGACCACCTTGTGATAGGTACTGACTGGAGAGCAAAAAATGAGGAATGTGTACTCCGGTGCTGGTCCCAAGCCTAAGGAAGCACCTGTTCCCATCAGCAACGGCCTAAGGTACATTGTTCCTCTCCCTGGAGGAGGCACCTGTTTCAAATTTCAGTTGAACTTATTTGGGCTAAGAGTAATGTTATTTTCACATATAATGTGGACACTGGACATAATAAAAGAGTTGAAAAAGGGTGATAAATAACCTTGATACTAATCATCTAGGGTGTTTCCTTTTGTGTCCACTTTTTTTATGTTGAAATAATATTGTGCTTGTTCTAATGCTGTAAACAGATTGAAATTAGAGATAGATGGAAGAAAGAAATTAAGGTACCCAACGTTTGTTGGCAAGGACTGTCTGCTTCACAGCATTAACAAATTGCTCAACGGATGGGGATGTCATACACAATCTGTCTGCCCCAACCTTCATGCGTAGAGCATTCTCTTCTGGTCTAAACAGAAGTATTGAGCCATCTTCAGTCCTATATGCCTTTAGCCCCTCAAAGATTCCCTAATACAACAACATATTTTTATGTTTGAGCCTTTAGAAACGCTGCATCATTGAGAAAATCCGATGAAACAAATAAAATAAGAAAAATGAATATTTTCAACAATTCAGCATTAGGAAAAAGAAAAAGAAAAAGAGTAATTGTGACATTAAGTGAATAATTTTGAAAACAATACTTTCATTGACGTTTTCAATATTATAATTATTGAAAATACTCATTTTTCCTTTTAATGAAAACTAGCTACTACAATGCTCCTTTTTTACCTGTCCATAATTTAGGATCCCAGCAGCAGGGCTGATCTCAATGTTTCCAAAGCGAACCAAGGTTCCTTGAGAAAACTTTTCTCCTTTAGCGCATTTCATGACGTACATGTAATCCGTCGGAACTAGACGAAATCCAATTTCTTCCCAATTGATGTCGGGATAACTTTCACTGCATCAGGATACTGGTTAGAAAAACCCGACAAATATAAAACCAAGTTTATGCAGCTTAATATTATACTGTACCCGTTGGAATCGTCTTGACAGTTCTCTAGAATAGAAGGGGGAGCCATGGTTGTGAAGTGGTGGCGACTTTCTGCGAAACAAAGCTATGTAAGTTGGTGCAAGCCTCGAAGCATGCTACACATTCGTTTATAAATTTGAGACACATTGGTGAATGCTCCACGGAACACATAAAAGGTCACTAATTACTTTTGATGAGTTTCTTTTATTTCCGCTACCATCTTACTACTAATATTAAAAGTGTGAATGTTAAAAGCCACTTTTTTGCGGCTAAAGTCAAATCAGGCTGTACAGCATTGATTTTCTTGGATGGTACGTGAGGAAATTTGCTCTTCAGATGGAGCAGGACGAGGATGAAATTTTCCTCTATAAATAGAGGGTGCCTTGAATCAGTTTTTCGTATCACAAAACAAGGAGTGTCAACAGAGAAAAATATTTAGAGATCTTCTAGAGTTTTTCTATTTTATAAAGAGGTGTATTTTCCAGATGTTATTGTTCTCCTTATATTTAGAGAGTGTAATTTTTATCTTCCATATAGTGAAAATACCCATTATTTTTTCCCTCATCATGAGAGTTTTACAATAATATTCTATTAATTTCAATTCTCTTAATTTTATTTTAGATATGTTTTTATCTTTGGTATCCAACAAAAAGGTCACCAATGACCAATCGTTTTGTTCACCAATGCTTTTCTGAAAGCTGTGTGCCCTTTCGCGGAGACAATTTGTTTCATATATTCACTGAAATGTCATATAGATAATGTAAAAAAAAAATCGAGACAATATGTTTAAAGCTAAAAATTATGATGTCTGAGTGTTTCCTTAGAGAAAGCTAAAAAGCCTAAAACCATAACATCAAAGTTAAGGAAGACAGCAATCTCTTCCCATCTAAGGTAAAAACAGAGAACAAATCATGAAATATGATCCAATTGTGGACATATTATATTCACCCGTGTTACGTTTGTAAGTAATATCTCCATACATACCTACTCAGAGAACGCAAAAAGTTATAATGAGAAAAGATAAATTAGGAAGCATTGGTACCTTAGAGGTCCGTGAAAACTCTGGCTAATTAACTCTGTCGGCTTCTTTGATATTGGGTTAGAAAAGAGAAGGGGAATAGAGAGTTTTACATTGAATACATGAATGAATGAAAATGGTTTTTCCGCTGTTATGGGAATAGGAATAGTGATCACTGAACTTATGCACATAGTCATCGGAGTTCAGGCCTTATATAGAGGAATCATTGGAATAAGCAAATAGTAACCACGTGGCTGAGTATCTTTTCATAACATAAATAAACATTGGGAAGAAAATTAAATTTCCCTTCTTTCTAACGGCCAACTCGAATTTGATTCCATTCAATTGTTAACTATACTTAAAGGAGGTAGCTGGTAGGTACGTTTCTCTTTCATTTTGCAAAACATAAGCAAACACGAGTGCAGTAAATATATCTAAATATCGTGCGAATCTCCAATCTCCTATCAAACAACATTTCGCATGATAATATTATATGAGAAGCACAAAGATAAAATAATGTTTTATAATTTTTGCTGAAAAATTGTTATAAATTAAATATTATATTAAAAATTCACTACAAAAAGGTTGTTTTTATTCTTACAAATTATATGTTTTTCATATTTGGAATATCTTAAATATGGGTTTTTAATTACGTTCATTAATTACCTGTATTTAAAAAATAAAAAATAAAACTAATAGACACATTATTATGAGTTTAAACCAATCAAATCGGACAATTTGGATAATTTATACATGTGTACATCTAAAATCAAAACGATTTTATTCATAAACCAAATATATGTATTTTGATTCCAAACGTACATCTTGAGAAGTTACTAATTCTCTTTAACCGCAAATTAATTCAATTTTTTTTGTTACAGCTAATTAATTTCAATTGAGTGACAGTTCATTCAAATTTTTAATTTTAATTGTCAATGCATTTGAAAAAATTATGTTATTGGTATGATTATTAATTTTCTACAATTCCCTTTCAATTAAATTTTCTACAATGCCCTTTTCACTTTAGAAATAGTTTTTATCATTTTTATTTGATATGGTCATCCAAATAGAATATCTTAAAGAAAGAGATAAATACAAAAATGCTAAATACATTTCACAAATTTTAAAAATAATTTTATTTAATTAAAGTATTTGCGATGTGTGTATCTTTCTTCTATAAAATGGAGGATCTGTCTTCTTGCCACACAGTTTTTACTGGTAAAAATAAAGGAAAAACCTTTCACTTATATTTTTTTCCTAATCTATTTTTAACCAAAAAAAAAAGGCTAAACAAAGTCAACAAAGAACAATAGTTAATGTCCTTGGCTGCATAGTGCAAATGCAAAGCAAGATGACTCCTGCCGTCCTTATTGAAGTTTGGCCTAACGTTTATTCTAAAATATGTAGTGTATAACAGCCCTGGCACTTAGGCTTTGTTTGGGAGTTTAAAAGAGCCAAATGCAAGGTGTGGTTAACATAAGGAATAAAATTAAAAGGTATGAAATTGAATGGTTGATTGTAAAGCATCTTCTTGTTGTTTGGGAGTTTTTAATGGAACTGAGTGGAATGTGTATAATCTTATCCCTTTTTGTCCTTTTATTTTATAAGTTTATTTTATATATAAGAGATTACAAAATGGTAAAACAATAAAACCACACACAAAAGTTTTGCTCCCCATTCTTGTCCCCTGATTTAGGCATAAGTGAAATCAATGTAGAGAAGGGCTTGGAGACTTTGGCTGTCCATCATGAGTCATGCCGTGCTCCATAAAACACTATCAAACACAAATCTTTTGGATTCGTCACTGTTTTTCCTTGTCATCCCCTTCTACTATTGTTCCAACCATACCCTTATAACCTTTTTCATCAACACATTAGCCAGTGTAGTGCCATTTTTTTTTAATGTTAATGCAAATTTTCAGGATTTTTTATCAACACATAACCGTGGTGACCGTTATTCGTGTCTCACAAGTCAATGTGCCACAGCTTTGCAGGTTTCTTTAAGGCATAGGCAGGATCATTTATAGAAGAGGTTTTCTTACAAAAGAGTTAGTAAAACACCGATTAGATTTGACGTAGGTGATAAGAAACGAGCTCATATCCCATAAAGACGAGTTTAATTTTTATTGTCGCTATGAGAACTCCTTATTTGGTAGGCAATCCGTAGATTCCGGGGCCATGCTCTAGTCTTGGTGTTGGTGGGATGATTCAAGGTGGAACCCACCTATCTAAACTTATTTGCGAGGAAAAAAATAGTAAAGCTAACTAGTTTGTACGAAGGTTGGTTCATAACCGTAATAGTTAATTACACTTAATTATTTGGTGTGGAAGTTGGGTTCAATTTCTAATCTGTTTCAATTTTTGGTGTGAATGTTGACTTTAAAGAATCTCAGGGTATGTCTACTTTTAGCAAACAACTTTTAATTTCTATTTTCAATTTTCAGTTGGTATCATGTGTATTAGGATTTTGTAAAAAAATAGTGAAAATTATAAAATTTTATTTTCAATTTTTATTTCCAATTTATATTATTTCTTTAACAAAATCTTTGAAATAGGAAAAATGAAAATAAAAACCAGAAATTATTTTTTGGAATTAAACGCACCTTAACCGTTGGTTTATAATTTGTAAATCATGTTTGGTCTAATAAAAAATAAAAAAAAGTTTATTGTCACTTCAATATGTCATGACCCGATTTTGGGAATAATCGCACGTGAGAAATTTCATTATCATGTAAGTCTTATGACCCGTTGACGTTCTAAATACATGCTTTGTTCATAAAAATCTATTTAAAACATAATTTCATTTTTCTACAGACAAATTATTTGTTCTTGGAATCAAGATAATCATATCTAAATCTTATAATAAACCTTTAAAGTCCAAAATCCCAAAATCGTTCATGCATATATAAGTTAAGATATACTTGTTCAAATGTTTAGATCATTAAATACAAATCAAAATTCAATCATAATATGCCAAATGCAAAATAACACATGCTCTGTGTCCATTCTGCCTATTGTGCTGAGCACTAAACGAACAATGATGCATGCTTGCACCCCAAGTGAAGCTTATGCTTACACTTACCCTATTGAGATGAAAAATGCTGCAGAATCTGGAGCCACTATTTATCTATAAAAATAGGAGAAAGGAAATGAGTGGGTTTGTTACCAAAACTTAGTGAGTAAGTCCTCATCAAAAATCCCTTTTATGGATACCAAAAAAACAAGGCATAGAAATCACAATAACATTAATCATACTCAAAAGTCTTACACAATCAAGTGTATATATATCATCATACAAATTCAAAAATAACTTTCTCAATTCACTTTCATACCTAAGTTATATAAACTCATAATGTAGTAGCTCCTAGAGAAACAGGAATCTCACTTTGGTTATGCACAATGTTTGTGACGTAACAAAATTCTGAATATAAATCTCTGTCACAACTACATTACGTATCACTCCCCAATGTGACAATGAATTCTTGTATCTCTAGTCGAGCTACATGGTGCCAAGGTTAACGAATCAATTTTAGCGCAAACTCGCGACCGTTTCTCTATAGATACCATTTAAACTAACTAATAAATCTATGTAAATCTGAAAACCTTTAAAATCTTTTTGTTATTGAGAGCTCAAATCTATTTGATTTAGAAGTTTGACCTATAACTAAGTATGAAATCATGCCCAGGGATCACCCTTTGCAGACATTTTGATTTAGCTACACAGAAGTATGTAGCCGTCACCGTCTCTGAACCTTATGAAGATTCAAGCTCAAAACCATTTGATTAAATATCTAAAACATATCTAAATCTGTCAAGCTTGTCATAAACTAGAAAACTCAATATCATATTCTAAATTATAGGGTCTAAAACCATATTTTCAATCTTTTTCTTTAAACTTCATTTCTAGGAATAAAACTATACATATATATAAACTAGTTTCAAGAATTCATTCAAACAATCATAGAAGTCTCTAACAATTACATATATCATCAATTTACATAAATCAATATAACAAACATGGTCCCATGAGTTTTTATCAAAGATCAATTTCATGCTTAAAACCAGGAGTTCTAAACCATACTAACTAATAATAACCTCAAACTTCTTTGGAGAAATCTCTTAAAATTAAACAGGAATGATATCTTAATAAAATAATTCTAATGAGAACATAGAAATCATAGATGCAAATCCACTTACCTGAGGGGTGAACATGAAAGACTCATACACCAATAGTAACTCTTGGAATAGAAATGACAGGATATTTGACATGGAAGCAATAGAACTCTAAATCAACATCTAAAACCTCTAAATACTCAAATTTCATCTCTAACAAGGTAGAAAACTTCTTCCTTAAGAAGCATAGAAAACCACCCTTAAACAAGGAAAACTTGAAGGAAATAAAGCAAAACTAGCAAGATAACATATCTTTAAGCTTGGGGATGAAAGATTCAAGTTAAACTTAAAAGGAATAGAAGAAAATGAAGATTCAAGGTGGAAACATGGACGAGCAAAGTTTCTCAAGCTTGGGAGAAGGGGAGGGTTGAAACCTTGTTTATGAAGCTTGGCCTCCAAACCCATTTTTATAAGATTGTTAATCGCTGCTTGCCTATGAATAGTATAAAATCGTCCCTGGCACCACGTGACTATTCCCTTACCGCCTAGGGATCTCTAGAATGTTTATTTACATAAATGTCCTTATTTATTTTAATCTTCATTAACTTTAAAACATAAATATAAATAAAGAAATACCTTTCATTTGGATTCAAATAAATATTAGAAAAATCCAAATCCCAACCAATCAAAATCTAAATTTTAGGTTTTAGTTCAAATTCGAAAATTCTTATGATTTTATAAATTTGTAGACTAGAAACGAAATGGTTAAAAGTTTCATAAAATTCATTAAAATTACTCTTTAACTTATTTTTCTCTAGGGAACAATTATCGAGACTTTTGGTCCCAAGAAAATGGTTCTCATTATATACCTCCAATGACGTGTAGGATATAAACTTAGTAAAATTCAAGATCCAAAATGACAAATAAAATAACTGACACTCTTCCTGGTTCAAAGATTTTCTAACCTTTTAATTTGAAACTAGGTATTAGATATAATTTGAGATTAAAAAATATTTTTTTATAGATTTAAAAACATTTTTTATGAATTAAAAAATATTAAATCATAAATATTGTACCTTAACATGATTTTATCAAACATATTGAAATGAAATGAAATGAAACTTAAGATGTAGTTTTAAATAATATTTCGGATGTTTTCAAATATAAATCCAATAATGTGAGAAATTTTAATTTTGTTTTAATCTGTATTCAGTGCATATATAATAGTAAACTTAATGACAAATGTTCAAAGAGAAATTTTTATGGAAAAAAAATAGCTCCTGGACTATGATTTTTTGTTATTTTCATGTAGGCTTAAATTTACTTTTAGTGCATATATATATAATATATATATATATATATATATATATATATATATATATATATATGTCCTTCTAAATTTTTTGGTTTGATTTTAGCCATTTTTTTTTATCTTTATTTTTGGTCCCTATTATTCTAAATTTTGGTCTCAATGATATTTTTGAATATGTATTTAATTGTTAAAAACATTGAAAAATTTTATTTTTATCCTTATAAATATCAATTTTTAACATCAAATTTACACAAAAGGGACAAAAAAAACATAACAATAAAAAAAGAGGGATTACACAAAATTGGATTGAAATTTTATATGAAATCTATCCAATCCAAGTTAGTAAAAATTAAGATCCAATCCAACTTTTTGTGGTTTTATCGGTTTTCAATTTCAATTGGATTGGGTTAGCGATTTATTAGGCTTGATTAGATTTGAACACCCCAGTGATAACTTACAAATTATATAGGGTGGATCAGAATAAACCCATATATAAAAACCGAAACTGGAAAATGCAACCGGAATATGCTATATTTTGGGAGTTAATTAGAATGACAAAAGCTAAAAAAAAAAGTAAAATAAACTATAAACTAGGTGGGCTTTGGGCTTAGTTTGTTCCTACCTCAAGATAGAAAGGATACAGAGACTTAGCAGGAGAAGACAAAGACTTAATATTGGAGACAAAATGAAATTATGTTTGGAGCTTGATAAAGGACATGGTGATTAATGAAAAATGAAAAAAATAAAGTTATAATTTGATGGAGAATAAAAAAGTGAAAAGAACAAAATAGAATATAAAACATTAAAAGTGATATTCTCAAATAAAAATATTTTAAGTTTATATCTCTCGATACGTACCTCCAAAGTGATATTCTCAAATAAAAATATTTTAAGTTTATATCTCTGATACGTACCTCCAATATCCCTTCTGATTAAAGGTACAATAATTGACTAAAACATTATCCTAAAACATGCACAATTTTAATTTTTTTTTTAATTTCTGTCCCCTTATCTAATATTGTTCCTATCTTCAATATCTTCCTATTTTCCTTCTTGGACATTTACTGAAACCCACCTTGATGACTTGGGATGGCCGCATTCAATACTTTGTCAAAATAAGGTGGCGTGTGGGCCTTTTTTTAAAGAAAAATATAGATGACTGTCACTTAAGGGAATAAGAGGTCCTTTGTTTCAAAAATAAATATTTTTTTTATTTTTTTTATTTATTCATAATTAATATATCTAAATATTAATATTTTGTTTTCTGCCGTGACCCTGGTATTTTTTATTTTTGGTATATTGACCCAGGTGTGTTTAATAATAGTTTTCAGTTGACCCAAAAAAAGTGTGTTAAATCACAATTCACAAAGCACTAAAATTATGGGAAATTTATGATGGTATTTAAAAAAATTAATTTTAAGGTATTGTAATATAACAGTTTTTCATATAATTATTTAATTATCTATTATCATATTATCAAAACTATTTGATTTCAACAATTAATACTTTAAAAGTCAAATAGTAATTGTATATGATTAAAGGGTCATATAAAATTTTTTATATTAAAAATATATTAAAATGGATCTTTAAAAATATCAAGTATATTCATAAACGTCACAGGTGTTAGCTAAATGTCTGAACATGAGAAATCTTTAGACTCTCTTGTAGCCATATATTTGGCTATTTTCATAAGATAGTTAATGATTAATTAAGGAATAAAAGGCAATCCACAAAGTTAATGCGAATATGGTAAACAAATGATACGTCAATAGCTTTCAAAACTGATACAATTCAATCTGAAGCCAATAATACTATATATATATTGTTAATTTTATACTTTTACTAAATAATTTAATCTAGTGCGGATTACTCTCGCTTGATTTTTTCTTTTTATTTTACTTTTTCTTTTATACTTATATGATTCAATATTTAATTCAAATTGGTTTAATATTCATTTTTATTTATGTTGATATGTGTTGCCCGTGATTTTATCATTCTTCTATTTTAAAATTTATCTTTTTATTTATATAATATTATATTAATTTGAGTTGTCAATAGTTGTAGTAATTTCTATAAGGGATCTAAATTAGAGGTAAAATATAAATTAAAATCTAATACTAAAAATAAGTGAAGGTTATTTTACATGAATTTAGAATATTAAATTAATTATGACTTTATGATGACAAAGATCAACTTATGGACCTTGATAAAAAGTCAAAAGAAAATTTAATAGAAATTATCTTAATTTTAGTCGTTTAGAAATTAATGTTTAGATTAACAACTCTATAGTTTGAGAAATTTTATTAAGATATTAGTTTAATTTATCAAGTTTATATTATTTCAATTATTGTGCACTTTTTTAAGTTTAAGTTTATGCATTAATTTATATTTTATACACTTATTTCAGTTGTTCCTAATTTTATGTTTTACTATTTAATTTATTATTATTATTGATTATTTTATGAACTTTACTAATAGAATAATTTTATGCATTTCTTATTGTGAATTTATACACAACAACAATTAATTAATTTAAAAGAAGATTTCAATCCATATTTGCAACAAACCTTAAGAGAATAATACATATAAGATCCTCTTATGTTACCTATCTTGGTTAGTATGTATATAAGTTTTGCCTTGTTATCACGATGTTAAATAACAATACCAAAAAATGTGAATTCCTTAAGAGGTTTTCTAGTATGTTTGAGACAAATAAACAAATGAAAGTAAAAACTAATATAAAGAAATCATAATTCTTGTAAGATTTGCATGACATGTTATGCATGATTTCTATTATTTATGCTATGATGAAATTGTAGCTGTGTATTTTCTGTATAATACATCCTTAAACCAATGATAGTTTAAAATATTTTAAAATCATTCATTTTCTATTGAGAATTTTTCAATTCTCATTTTTGTCTAGTAGTTTTAGATTAGCTTGTAACGCCGAATGGAAGGCAACTGTGATGGAATTTATGAACTTATATTTAGTTAATTTGTGTTTTTCTATTGCGAATTTTAGAAATGTTCAGATTGTAATTAATAACATTAAGTACTCATGCCATAACCATATACTTGTAATATTTTTATTTAATATTAATCATTGTGTTTCATGGGTAAATTTATATTATTAGCTTTTGTATGATGAGTGTTATATTTTTAAACTTGCTTAAACAACATGATGAAAAGAAAATTATCAATATGTAAAAAGAAAAACTGCATGCTTTTTATTCTATAATTTTTTATTGTACAAAATAGACTTAAATCTCAAGTGTTAATTATATTATAATAATTACAAATTTAAGATAATATTGAAATATTTACCTTTATTTTTAATGGTTATTTCTATGATTAATGTTCTTGTTCAAGATAATTTTAGTAAAATTAAAAAATATAAATTTTAGAAGACGAGGACTCAAGAATTCACCATAAAAATGAAAGGTTAGAAACTATATAAAAGTAAAAAATAAATGAAATAATAAGTAAGAAACTTTTAAAAAAAAATTAGCAATTTTAATTGAACAGTTTATTATTATTATTATTATTATTATTGACATCTAAAGATCCTGAAACATTTTCGGGACCTTGTCATATATATATATATATTGCACGTATTTAAATCGCTATGAAGTGAAGGACATGCAGGTAGCATTGTTTGGTATACTGTTTGAAAGGACCTTCTAATACTATAGCCCGGTAATCCTGGTTCTGCAGAGAAGACTTACAAGTCCTTCCTGGCTACCAGATTAACAGTTATTCCCATGTAGTAATTTTACTTGGACTAATTTTGGATATTTTTTAACAACACGAGTTACCATCACATTGAGTATAAACTATGAGTAAAGATAAAACCAAAGAAGATCATAAAAATAGCAAGCTGCCTCTTCTAGAATATTTGCAGAATCAGACAGATAAAACTTCTTTAGGTCCATTATTGTAATTGAAGAAGATACAGAAGAATAAAAGGAGCACATAAACTCATTGCTCAATCTACGTGGACTGTCCAACCTCTTGTGTCCTCAATAAGTCCTGTTTGAATTCCAATTAGAGATTCGTACAGTTTTTGAGTTACTGTTCCTGATCCTGTCTTATATATAGCTCTGCAATGGCCAAAAGTGCAAAACATGTTCCACAATACATAAAATTATTAAAAAAAGAAGAAGAGGTAAAGCAAAAGAAGTGAATTGAGATGGTTATAGTACTAAGAAAGTGATAAAAAAGCTGCTTACTTTGTTTTGTTATAGGTTACAGACAATACAGGGTTGATAACCACTGCAGTTCCTGAGCAGAAAACTTCATTGGCCTGTAACAATTCCTCCACAGGAACAGCACGTTCCTCTACCTAAAAATTATTCATGGTACACAGTTTTCCTAAGTTAACCTGGGGAAATTATCAAAAAATTCTAAATTTCTTATATACACGTTGAAAATATTTACTGGTGTGACTTGAGAGTGTGACTCCCTTTTACATTCCTTGGCTTTTGTTGATTTTCTATATTTGTATAGGTGATCATTTACTTGATTTTCATGAGTAATGCACCAAAAGGTTTGATCCTTCTATCAGATAAGGGGGTGTTATCATGGTTTGCCACTTCATAGGAAGATAAATCACCTGATAACCGAAATCCACAGCAATGTCAATGATGCTTTTTCGTGTGATTCCAGGGAGAATAGTTCCTTCTGCTTTTGGAGTTGAGATGACATTACCCTTCACATGATTAATTAAAGTTTGTTGAATTAATAGGAAAAACTAAAGATGCTTGATCTAATTATATGTGCATCTTCTGTATTTAAATTACAATAACAACATGCACAACCTAGAACGAAAAAAGTTATATTTCAATAGCTACTGACTCTCCAAGATTGACAAGAATAAGAAATGTAACGACAAAGACAAACCTATCACAAGAAAAAAAGGGTGGTGCTGCTGGTGTACCTTCACAACAAAGATGTTACATACAGAAACCTCTTCATAAATTTCCCGGTTGCTGCATCCAAGTATAAGATATCAGAGTACCCTTCCTCCCTTGCCTTATTCAGTGCTTTAAAAGGCTGCATCGGCCAAAGTTAAGGGCTAAATTTTGAATGTACATTTAGCACTAACATAGTCAATAAAGACACCCTCAATAAACAGTCGAAGAAGTAGTGATGCACCACAATCCATATAGACGTTAGCCAAATGTTAGTTCAACACCTAAAGCGTGTTCAATTGGACACCCATCTCATCACCATGGATGTGATGGTGGCCCCCACTTTTCTCATTAATCCATCACATTCAATGGTGATTTGTGTCAATTTAACACCCATTTTGATGTTGAAATAACAACGCTATAAGTTAAATAAATCTGTGGATGACACTGCATAGTGCATAGAAATTGATGAAGACAGAAATCTTAGTTTTTGTCCTGAATTCTTTAAACTTCAAATCAATTTATCTCATGAAGGAATGATTAAATGATGACATTGTCATACTTACTGGGGAATAGTTAGTGATACTCTGATCCTCCAGTTCCTCCACTGCCAGAAATGGCTCGATAGAGCTCATCTTTAATGACCAAGTTTAATGGACCCTGTATAATGAACAGAATTCAGTGCTAATTATATTGTAATGAGTCAGGAAAAAGGGAAACCTTTTACCAATTTTGATGAGCGAATCAAATTCAATTTATAATATTTACTCCTATTGAAATGGCTAAGCAAGTAGAGTTTTTTTAAAAAGAAAAACACTCACCTTGTGGTAACTCTTGACGGGAGTTGTAAAAATGAGGAATGTGTATTCAGGTGCTGGAGCCAAGCTTAACACACTTCCTGTCCCCATAAGCAATGGCCTAATGTACAGCGAACCTCGCCCCACAGGAGGCACCTATATAAAAATTGAAGCACAAAATTAACTTCTTTAGACATCTTGTGTACATAAACATAAAGAGGGAGTAAGTGAAAGAGTTTTGGATATATACCCAGCGCTTGTTGGCAAGGACAATCTGCTTGACTGCATGAACAAATTTTTCAATAGATGGGGATGGCATGCACATTCTCTGCCCTACCTTTATACGTCTAGCATTCTCTTCTGGCCGAAATAGCACTATACGCCCATCTTCAGTTCTGTATGCTTTTAGCCCTTCAAAGACTCCCTATATACATCCATGTAAATTATATGTATTTGAGGTTTTGTCATTGCATAATATTAATTAGCACATCCTGCAGAACCTCAATTAATTGGCTGTCTATTGTTTTATCTTACCATGTATCTGTTACTTTGTTACATAACAAGGTCTGTTTATTTTAAAATTGAAATGAATACACAAAGCAATAGGAAGGATATATTGTGTCCTTGTAATGTAACCTGTCCATAATTTAAAATTCCAGCAGATGGGGTGAGCTCTATATTTCCATAGGGAGTGAGGCTTCCATCTGAAAACTCTTCTCCTTTTGAGCATTTCATGACATACATGAAATCGGTTGGAACTACAGCAAATCCAATTTCATCCCAGTTGATGTCTGAATAGCTTTCTTCAGCAGCACTGTTTTATTTTCCCCCAAACAAGTGGGGGTGGAACCCGTGATGAGGAGAGCAAAATTGGAAATAATTATGTAAAATAAATAAGGTTAATTAAGCACTATATACGGTCATGAAGTTTGAAGTCCAATATAATGACAGTGTGTGTTAATACTTAGTCATTCAAAGAATATGGCCGTCTGAAATTAAATATCATAATTTCATAAGCTACCTGTTACCAGCAGAATCAGAGGCGGCTTGCATAGGAGGAGGAGCCATATAGTTAATCAATGTGGTCAACCTGCAACAAAAAGCCACCAATTATGTGATGCCTAGTGACCCATATATATATATATAGCAATATTTAAAATTTGATGGCAGTTTTGAAGAAATAATGAAAATGATCCTATAATATATATAGAAGTGCCTACGAGAATTGATGAAAATGCCTTGAAGTAATTTAATGATGGTATTTTTTTTGTTTTTGCAACTACTTTTGATTTTCCTGCAGAGCTGAACTAGTGATGGGGCTTGCGGCCTAAAACCTGATCGACCCATCTGTGGCTTCTGATTTATATAATGAGTCCTCTGTCCAAGTAAGTGAGTAATTAGGCGTGCGTGATTGCCAACTGCCAAAGTAGTAGTGCCAAAATGTTACTCAAGATGTATAATATTTATTATATTAACAAAGAAAAGGTCAAACTTTTCTTACATGTTCAACGTTAGGGAAAAAAAAAATCTGAGATACTTTTTGCTTTAAATTAAATTTTGTGCATGAGTTATGAGATAATAAAAATCAAAATTTTATGTCCCATCGCCCCTCTTTTAAGATATAAAAGTTCTATATACGCATTAAAAGGTCAACACAACAATTTTTCACTTTGTTAAAGAAAAAAATTAACCCTTTTTTTTTAACCATACCAAAAGGTTTTTCCTGCAAAAGTTGTCAAGCGTTTTTTAAGCTGAACCAATGATCCAATTGGTAACATTTAATTTAATTGTAGCCGTAGCGAAGTTGATAACAATGTCATCAACCACTTCATCACGACGAGTACAAACGACATACGTGTACGTGGGGAAACCATGCAAGTTATAAGACTTTAAAGCCATAAAAGTATATCATTGTTTGTTTATTATTATAGTGTATGTTTTTTATTTCATTTTATTTTTTGGAGTGTTTCGTCGCCATTTTCTTCTGTGTTTAGTTTGATTTAATCTTTGTTTACCAACCATGTTCATTTCTTCTTAGTCTTTTACCCACTCCACGCAGCAGTTAATTAGACATTTTCAACACGCATAATGAATCTCACATTTAATTGGTAACATTTAATTTAAGGAGACTACTACCTCAAATTGTTGGTTAATACCTATGTTACAGTTTGCAGTTAACAATATTTCATGAATGTGGTTAAATGAAATTAATTGTGTGGTTAAATACCAAAATACTCTCCACCCGTGAGTCCCCACTCCTCACCTGCCACCCTCATTCTCTCACCTCCGCCACCCACCTCCTTCCATGACCCCACACTCGTCATCTCCCTCCCTCCTCCGCCACCACCATAACCACCTCTCCTATGGTGAGACCCAGATTCAACAAAAACATAATCACGGTGGTGCCATCACTGACATCTTTGACCAATGCGATGACTCCAATGTTAGGAGAGCCAGAAAACTAGCGACGAATGGAGGCAAAGTGCAACGAGAACAGGAGACTCCGAATACAATCCTCGATCGAAAGCGACAAAAGCATATCCATTCTCACAGGGACCCATGGAGGCGAGCGTGGCTAGAACACAACCACTCAACAACGACGTCGAAGGGATTGAGGGGGACCCAAGCCACCTGACAGAAGGTATGAACTGGATTGTGAAAACAATGCCAGTGTTGACTCGTTCTTGAAATACCATGTGCAAGACATCGACTACAAGAGGTACAGAATCAAGTTGTGTGACGCGGTGTTGTGGAGGATGCTTCTTACTCCTTCATTCCTCGCTATTTCATATATGACCGTAGTTTCAAGTCCATAGCTTGCCCTGATGACTTTGGATTGGAGCGTTCACTTTGGAGTCCATGGATCTTTCAAGAATAGGATACTTTACTGTACCAATCCAGTGACTAATGATCTTGATTATGTTAAGGTAGATACCACTCAACAACAGGAGCGATAAGCTTTTGTTCTAAAGCTTGTTACTTTACGCTTATCTGAAAAAAATTGCAACTTGTTTTGAATCTTTTTATTTTTGAGGTGAGGATCTTGTTGGAATTTCTTTGTTGTTGTTTTCTTATTCAACCAAGGTCTTACCTTTTTGGTGATTTGAGAAGAGGGAGGGTTTCTGTTGGGTATAAAGCTCTTCGATGCTAGCATTGGGTTATTACGTTGAGGTGTTTGGGAGAGGTTGGAGGAAGAGGGAGGGGTGCGGCTTAGGTGGGGAAGTGAGGGTGGAGGATTGGAGGTGGAGGAGGAGATGCGGTTGGCCACATTGTTTTTACAGTTAACTATATTTATAAAATGTGGTTAAAAGCACCTACAACTCCATTGACTTGCAATCCCCCTTAATTTAATTGTAGCCGTAGCAAAGTAGATAACAGTGTTATCAACCACTTCATCATGACGCATACAAACGACATATGTGTACGTGGGGAAACCATGCAAGTTAAAAGATTTTAAAGCCGTAAAAGTATATATCATTGTTTGTGTATTATTATAGTGTATTTTTTTTATTTCATTTTATTTTTTGGAGTGTTTCGTCGCCATTTTCTTCTATGTTTAATTTGATTTAATCTTCTTGTTTACCAACCATGTTCATTTCTTCTTTGTCTTTTACCCACTCCACGCAGCAGTTAATTAAACACTTTCAACACGCATAATGAATCTCACATCTTTGAATTCTCTTTTGTCTTATTTAATAACAATAGTAAATTACACTAACCTCTCCTAAGGTTTAGCAAAATTACACTCACCACCCCTCTAGTTGCAAACCTTACAATGACCTCCCCTTAACTTCATTAAACTTTACACTAACTACCCTTGAAGTTAACATTCCGTTACCGCAAACAGAAGTTAAATCATGTGCCATGCACATGATTTTTAATGGCATATTTGTAATTAATTAGAAAAACTTATCATATAAAAAGACTCAAACACCCTTAACATATATAGAAGCTCAAGAACTCAAATTGTGCACCTATACAACCAAACATCTACAACCAAAATACAGAAAAGTTGTGCACCCGTACAACCAAAATACAGAATCCAGAAGCTCAAGTGTGCGCATCCCAAAAAAAAAACTCATGGAGACATAAAGCATAGTTCTCTAGTCAATAGTCCTCAGTGAATTGAATATTCTCTGGTTATGGAGATGTTGCAAAATGACAAGCCCCAATGAGCAATGATAGTCCCAATGTTGCAAATTGAATATTGCAAGAACCAGATGGCAAATTCGTAACCTTACATAACACTTAGAGAAATGAGTAGGTACAGGGTATGATGTTTATCATCAACAAAACTTGGGTGTGTTGGATCAATGCCTGTGTCAATAAACCCAATAGTAACTCCTTCTCTCAATAGTGAAACTCTAGAGATTGCACAAAGGAAAAATAAGGATGATACGAAGTACCTATAATTCAGAATATGAAACAAATACAATGATAAGTTTTTCAAACTATCCACGAGCTTTATAAGCATTCCATAGAAACACAACACCACCACATACGCCAAATAAATGTTCCCCATTATGGTTTTGGAATCAAAGAAACTTAGAACAATTCTATTCTTCCACATATAGTCCATCCTCAAGTGCAAGACTTTCCCTTCAACATTTACTAAGATATTGTTCAGTTAAGAGTCAAAGCAATGCATTGATTTACATGTAAGAGTGGTCACATAATTTAGGAAAAATATGCTCAAATCACAATCAATTTCTTAAGTAAGAAACCCATTCATAATGCCTAGAAGGTTGGTTTCAATGTGATAATGGAGGATAACAAATGAATCTGAGATTACCTTGGTGATTGTTGCAGCCGCCGTGTGATGGGTTTGTTCGTCGCTTTGTCACGCCGCGAGGCGAGGTGGTTGAACAGTCTCACCGCTGGAGGTCGCAACCACCGCGGGTGGCGTCTCCACCGCAGATCTGGTGCGGCGCCTTGCCAATCTGGTCTAGCTGCGCGACGCTGGTCGTGCTTCGCGCTGACATGGCCGCACAGCGCAGCGCACTCCCTCGCCTCAGCGGTTTCCGCGCACCGCGATGGCTTGGTCTTCTCTACCGAGCGCGCAGCGGAGCAAAGGTCGCGGGGACCGCCGTTGGAAATGGAGGAGGCCGCATAGTGGAGTGGAAGTGATCTCCTCCTGTCTCACCATTGTGGGGGTAGGTAGGCTTGGGTTTCTCAGAGTGGTAGTGGTGAGTCGAGAAACTTCAGGTGGGTTTGAGAGTCAGGGTGGGTTTGAGGGTATTTTGGACAAGAGAATTATATCAATAATGGTGTTAAGGAGAATTGTTAAGGAGGTCATTGTAAGGTGACCAACTAGAGGGTGGTCAGTGTAATTCACTAACCTCATGGTCCTTTTGTTTGCTCTAATAACAATAATAACGGCAATTAAATTTAATATTTTGTACGCAAACATTCCATCAACAAGGGAGTGATTGGTTGATGTCCAGAAATTAGGAGATATTAAAGGTAGAAATGTATTTGGAGAAATATATAAACCAAAACTCTTGAATTGTCTCCATCTCAAGATAATTTTTGAGTTAATTTCTGTATCTCCAAATTTCTAACATCAATTTAAAATATTTTTTTATCAAAATATCTTTTTAAACATTTTATATTTATCCATACCCTTTTCACTTTTCAATTTTACATCAAATTATAAGAAATTTTTTTTATCTTTTTATCAATTATTATGTTTTATATACTACTACCAAATATAGTTATATTTCTATCTCTAATATTGTTTCCATCTCAACTTCTCACTGTCTCCATCCTTTCTATCCCGTGCCAAAAGTGTTTGACTCTTATTATGAGTTCAAAGTTATCCATGTTTTGAATTCAACCCTGCACTTACAACCAATATCACCAATTTGTTTCAGATTAATGAGATTATCATTGTTAATTAATATTAATTATTGTGACGATCAGGAATTGATGATGATTGTACGAACGCAAAGCAAGAGTTTGAATGCATGCCAAATTGTACCTTTCACCCTTGTAGGTTACACTACCCACATGAGAGATCCCAACAGCAGTTCCAGTGCAAAAAACCTCATCCGCTTCAAGCACTTCTTTTACCGAAAATTTGCGTTCCTCGGCCTACGCAAAGTTAATTAATGCTACGATAAGCTAACACTTAGTTCCGCCCTTGCATTCAAATATAACTTTTTTTTCTTTAATTTTATATTCAAAATAAGTAATAAGCACCTTGTAACCCAAATCACTAGCAAGTTGAAGGATACTCTTCCTTGTGATTCCAGGAAGAATAGTTCCGAGCGTAGGCGAAGTTGAAACCGCATTACCCTGAAGAGATAGATGAGCATGAATATATTGGGAGTTTGAAACACGGGAGAAGAAGTGGCTAATTAATAGTTGTTATTGGGATAACATTTTGATATATTGAAAAGTTGATGTATCTGACTATAATATACATCAACTTTTCATTATATCAAAATGATATGATTTTTCAAAAGCAACTATTAATAATGAATGAAAGGAGTAATTACTAATAGAGTTGTGTTATTTATATTTATTATGTGTACACCATGTAATTACATTCATTCACCATTTGATAGGATATAAATTCTATTCAGTAAAATCCACATCCTATCAAATGATGAACAAGTATGAGTCGGTATAATGTCCACACAATAACTACAAATAATATTTTCCTTACTAATAAATAAGACAGCCACGTGACATTTACTTTGACAATGAAAGCATTACACGAAGACACCTCCTCAACATATTTGTGATCCACTGCATCTAGAAAGAGGACATCAGCAAACCCTTTAGCCTTTGCTTCTTTTACCACTTGGAACATCTGCGTTGACGTGAAGAATGCTTTAGGTTGACTTGAAGTGACACTTGAATTTGTCAAGTATGAATTTAGAATATACAGCTACTTTATGGTATCCACATCTACTAAGATGTCTAGTTGTCATGGATGTTTGTATAGTCCTGTGCATCCTGCATAACTTGTTTTGCATATGATCTATACCGCCACTTCTATTATTTTATCTTGATGATTCACATAAACTTACAGGTGAATAATTGCTTATATTTTTCACTTCACCAGTTCCACCAGGAAACGAGCGAGGAAGTGCATCATGAATCAACAAATCCAAGGCTGAAGTTCGTCCCTGTCATATGCAAATGAACAATATAATATTGTGGTCACATGTATTAGTTGAAAAACAAAAACATGTATATGAAATTAATTTTGATACACCAATAATTTAAAAGAGTTTTATATTATTATCCAATTGTATACGTTTATTTGCTTTTAAGATAATGTCTGATAGATGATTAAGTCAAATATTATTACTGATGTGAGAACACATAATTGAATATGTGTTAAATTTTTTTACACTTACTGCCATCTATTTGAATTACATTTCATGTATATTATACGGGTAATGCTTTAAAATTAAATCCTAACCGTAAAGCTAAATATTTCATATAGTTTTAGTTGGAAGTTGAAACCTTGAGATCACTCACCTTGTAATTGTTGCCAATTGGATTAGTGTATATTAAGAAGGTGGTTTGTGGTGCAGGTTCAATGCCCAAAACAGACCCACTTCCAAATAGTAAGGGCCTAATGTACAATGTTCCTTTTCCGTAAGGAGGCACCTAAAGTTCCCAATTCCAAAACTCAAAATTCATGATCAAAAGGGGTAAGAGAACACAAAATATCATATTCAGAAATTATAGGGTCTAAAACATATTTTCAATCTTTTTCTTTAAATTTCATATGTGTATAAAACTATATCATATACATAAATCAGTTTAGAATTCATTCAAACAACCATAGAAGTCTCTAACAATTACATATATCATCAATTTACATAAAATCAGTATAACAAATATGGTCCCATGAGTTTTTATCAAAAACCAATTTCATGCTCTAAAACTAGGAGTTCTAAAACACACTAACCAACAATAACCTCAAACTTCTTTGCAGAAATCTCTAAAATCAAACAGTAAATAATATCTTTATGAAAATAATTCTAATACTGAATGTAGAGATCACAGGTGCGAATTTACTCACCTGGAGGGATGAACAGTGAAAAACTCACACCAATAGAACTCTTGGGAACAGAAATGATAGCAATATCTAACATGGAAGTAATATAACTCTAAATCAACCTCTAAAATCTCTAAATACTCAAATTCCATCTCTAACAAGGTAGAAAACTTCTCTTCCTTAAGAAGCATAGAAAACCACCCTTAAACAAGGAAAACTTGAAGGAAATGAAGCAAAACTAGCAAGATAATATACCTTTAAGCTTAGAGGATGGAATATTCCAAGTTAAACTTGAAAGAAATGGAAGAAAATGAAGATTTGAGGTGGGAACAGGGCAGAGCGAAGTTTCTCAAGCTTGGGGGTGAAAAACCGTTTATGAAGTCTAGCTAGGCCCGAAATGGGGTTTTTATAAGACTATTGATCGCTGCAGTGTCTTTAAGCACGCAGTGCTCACAGAGAGCATAAAATTGTCCCTTTACCGCCTTACTGTCCTTGACCGCTAGCGCTCTCTAGAATGCTTATCTACATAAATGTCCTCATTTATTTTAATTTCCTTTAACTTTAAAATATAAATGTAAATAAAGAAATACCCCTCATTTGGATTCAAATAAATATTAGAAAAATCAAAATCCCAACCAATCAAAATCCAAATTTTGTGTTTTAGTTTAAATTCTAGAAATTCTTACGATTTTATAAACTTGTAGATTAAAATGGAATGGTTAAAGATTTCATAAAATTCATTAAAAATCACTCTTTAACTTATTTTTCTTAGGAAACAATTATGGGACTTTTAGTCTTAAGAAAGTGGTTATATTATATAGCTTCCAAGGGCGTGTAGGATCTAGATTTAGTAAAATTCAGGATCTAAAACGATAAATAAGGGTAACTGGCACTTTTCCTGGTTCGAAGATTTTCTAACCTTTTAATTTGAAACTAGGGTATTACAATAATTTGAGATTAAAAATATTTTTTATAAATTAAAAAATATTAAATCATAAATATGTAAGGCCTTAACATGATTTTATCAAACATATTGAAATGACATGAAACTTAAGATGTAGTTTTAAATAATATTTCGGCATGTTTTCAAATATAAATCCAATAATGTGAGAAATTTTAATTTCGTTTTAATCTGTATTCAGTGCATATATAATAGTAAACTTAATGACAAATGTTCAAAGAGGAATTTTTATGGAAAAAAAATAGCTCTTGGACTATGACTTTTTGTTATTTTGACGTAGGCTTCAATATACTTTCAGTGCATATATATATATATGTCCTTCTAAATTTTAATTTTTGGTTTGATGTTAGTCATTTTTTTTCATTTTCTTTATTTTTGGTCCCTATTATTCTAAATTTTAGTCCCAATGATATTTTTGATCATGTATTTAATTGTTAAAAATATTGAAAAATTTTATTTTTATCCTGTAAACATATCAATAATCTTCTTTTGATCCTTATAAATATCAATGTTTAACATCAAATTTACACAAAAGGGACAAAAAACATAACAATAAAAAAGAGGGATTACACAAAATTGGATTGAAATTTTGATCCAAAATTTGATCCAATCCAAGATTAGTAAAAATTAAGATCCAATCCAACTTTTTGCGGTTTTGATCGTTTTTCCTTTCCATTGGATTGATTTAGCGGTTTAAATTGGGTTGGATTATATTTGAACACCCTAAGTGATAACTTACAAATTATAAGGGGTGGATTAGAATAAACCCATATATAAAAAATGAAAATGGAAAATGCTATATTTTGGGAGTTAATTAGAATGAAAAAAGCTAAAAAAATGTAAAATAAACTATAAACTAGGTGGGCTTTGGGCTTGTTGGTTCTACCTCGAGATAAAAAGGATAAAGATAATGAGAAGGAGAGACAATGATGATATTGGAGACAAAACTGAATTATGGTTGGTAGTAGTATATACATGACATGGTGATTAATGAAAAAAATAATGAAATTTAAGTTATAATTTGATGGAGAATAGAAAACTGAAAAGAATAAAAATGAGATATAAAATGTAAAAAGTGATATTCTAAAAGAAAAATATTTTAAATTTATATACCTCCAGCATCCCTTCTTTTTAGATGTACAATAATTGACCAAAATATTATCCTAAAACATACACAATTTTAATTTTTTTTTAATTTCTGTCCCCTTATCTAATATTAGCTCCAATATCTTCCTATTTTCTTTCTTGGACAATTACTGAAACCTATCTTGATGACTTGGGATGGCTGCATTTAATACCTTGTCAAAATAAGGTGGCGTGTGGGCCATTTTTTAAAATAAAAATAATAGATGACCTGTCACTTAAGGGAATAAGAGCTACTCCTTTGTTTCAAAATAAATATTTTTTATTTTTTAATTTTATTCATAAAGTAATATATTTAAATATAATATTTAGATATATTATTTATAAATAAATCTAAAATATAAAAAAATATATTTATTTTGAAATAGAGATAATAAGAATTAAGGATCCGATTTATATTTTTGTTTTCCGCCGTGACCCTGTGTTTTTTATTTTTGGTATATTGACCCAGGTGTTTTTAATAATAGTTTTCAGTTGACCCAAAAAAACAAGTGTGTTAAATCACAATTCACAAAGCACTAAAATTATGGGAAATTTATGATGGTATTTAAAAAAATTAATTTTAAGGTATTGTAATATAAGAGTTTTTCATATAATTATTTAATTATCTATTATCATATTATCAAAACTATTTGATTTCAACAATTAATACTTTAAAAGTCATATAGTAATTATATATGATTAAAGGGTCATATAAAATTTTTTATATTGCAAATATATTAAATTGGATCTTTAAAAATATCGAGTATATTCATAAATGTAACAGGTGTTAGCTAAATGTCTGAACATGACAAATCTTTAGACTCTCTTGTAGCCATATATTTGGCTATTTTCATAAGATAGTTGATGATTAATTAAGGAATAAAAGGCGATCCACAAATTTAATGTGAATATGGTAAACAAATAATACGTCAATAGCTTTCAAAACCGATACAATTCAATCTGAACCGAATAATACTATATATATATATATTGTTAATTTTATATTTTTACTAAATAATTCAATCCAGTGCGAATTACTCGCTTCGATTTTTTCTTTTTATTTTTCCTTTTCTTTATACTTAAGTGGTTCATTATTTAATTCAAGTTGGTTTAATGTTCATTTTTATTTATGTTGATATCCGTTGCCCGTTATTTTGTCATTCTTCTATTTTAAAACTTATCTTATTATTTATATAATATTATATTAATTTGATTTGTCAATAGTTATAGTAATTTCTATAAGGGACCTAAATTAGAGATAAAATATAAATTAAAATCTATACTAAAAATAAGTGAAGGTTATTTTACATGAATTTAGAATATTAAATTAATTATGATTTTATAATGACAAAGACCAACTTATGGACCAGGATGAAAAGTCAAAAGAAAATTTAATATAAATTATCTTAATTTTAGTCTATTTAAAAATTAATGTTTGAGAAATTTTATTAAGATATTAGTTAAGATAATTTATTTATCAAGTTTATATTATTTCAATTATTGTACACTTTCTTAAGTTTAAGTTTATGCATTAATTTATATTTTATACAATTATTTCAGTTTGTTCCTAATTTTATGTTTTACTATTTAATTTGTTATTATTGTTGATTATTTTATGAACTTTACTAATAGAATAATTTTATGTATTTCTTATTGCAAATTTATACACAACAACAATTAATTAATTTAAAAAGAAGATTTTCGATCCATATTTTCCACTAACCCACTAAGGGAAGAGAGATACATATAAGATCTTTTTATCTTACTTGTCTTGGTTAGTGTGGGATATGAGTTTTGCCTTGTTATCACGATATTAAATAACAATACCAAAAAATGTGAATTCCCAAAAAGGTCTTCAAGTATATGTGAGACAAACAATAAATGAAAGTAAAAACTAATGTAAAGAAATCATAATTCTTGTAAGATTGCGTGACATGTTCTGCATGATTTCTATTATTTATTCTATGATGAAATTGCAACTTGTGTATTTCCTATAGACACGGCTTAAACCAACTATAATTCAAATGTTTTAAAATCATTTATTTTCTATTGAGAATTTTTCAATTCTTATTTTTTTTTCTAGTAGTTTCAGATTAATCCATAATGCCGAATGGAAGGCAATTGCTAGGAATATATAAACTTATGTTTAGTTAATTTGTGATTTTTCTATTGCTAATTTTAGAAATGTTCAGTTTGTAATTAATAACATTAAGTACTCATACCATAACCATATACTTGTAATATTTTTATTTAATATTAATTATTATGTTTCATGGGTAAATTTATATTATTAGCTTTTATATGACTGAGTGTTATATTTTTAAATTTGCTTAAACAACATGATGAAAAGAAAATTATCAATATGTAAAAAGAAAAACTGCATGCTTTTTATTCTATAATTTTTTATTGTACAAAATAGACTTAAATCTCAAGTGTTAATTATATTATAATAATTACAAATTTAAGATAATATTGAAATATTTACATTTATTTTTAATAGTTATTTCTATTATTAATGTTCTTATTCAAGATAATTTTAGTAAAATTAAAAAATATATATTTTAGAAGACGAGGACTGAAGAATTCGCCATAAAAATGAAAGGTTAGAAACATATAAAAGTCAAAAAATAAATGAAATAATAAGTAAGAAAATTTTAAAATATAAAATTAGAAAAAAAATGCCCTGTGTCAATTTTAATTGAACAGCTTTATTATTATTATTATTATTATTATTGACATCTAAGATCCAACATATTTTGGGACCTTGTCATATATATATATATATTGCACGTATTTAAATCGGTATGAAGTGAAGGACATGCAGGTAGCATTGTTTGGTCCACTGTTTGAAAGGACCTTCTAATAGCCCGGTAATCTTGGTTCTGCAGAGAAGACTTACCAGTCCTTCCTGGCTACCAGATTAATAGTTATTCCCATGTAGTAATTTTACTTGGACTAATTTTGGATATTTTTTAACAACACGAGTTACCATCACATTGAGTATAAACTATGAGTAAAGATAAAACCAAAGAAGATCATAAAAATAGCAAGCTGCCTCTTCTAGAATATTTGCAGAATCAGACAGATAAAACTTCTTTAGGTCCATTATTGTAATTGAAGAAGATACAGAAGAATAAAAGGAGCACATAAACTCATTGCTCAATCTACGTGGACTGTCCAACCTCTTGTGTCCTCAATAAGTCCTGTTTGAATTCCAATTAGAGATTCGTACAGTTTTTGAGTTACTGTTCCTGATCCTGTCTTATATATAGCTCTGCAATGGCCAAAAGTGCAAAACATGTTCCACAATACATAAAATTATTAAAAAAAAAGAAGAAGAGGTAAAGCAAAAGAAGTGAATTGAGATGGTTATAGTACTAAGAAAGTGATAAAAAAGCTGCTTACTTTGTTTTGTTATAGGTTACAGACAATACAGGGTTGATAACCACTGCAGTTCCTGAGCAGAAAACTTCATTGGCCTGTAACAATTCCTCCACAGGAACAGCACGTTCCTCTACCTAAAAATTATTCATGGTACACAGTTTTCCTAAGTTAACCTGGGGAAATTATCAAAAATTCTAAATTTCTTATATACACGTTGAAAATATTTACTGGTGTGACTTGAGAGTGTGACTCCCTTTTACATTCCTTGGCTTTTGTTGATTTTCTATATTCTGTATAGGTGATCATTTACTTGATTTTCATGAGTAATGCACCAAAAGGTTTGATCCTTCTATCAGATAAGGGGGTGTTATCATGGTTTGCCACTTCATAGGAAGATAAATCACCTGATAACCGAAATCCACAGCAATGTCAATGATGCTTTTTCGTGTGATTCCAGGGAGAATAGTTCCTTCTGCTTTTGGAGTTGAGATGACATTACCCTTCACATGATTAATTAAAAGTTTGTTGAATTAATAGGAAAAACTAAAGATGCTTGATCTTATTATATGTGCATCTTCTGTATTTAAATTACAATAACAAAATGCACAACCTAAAACGAAAAAAGTTCTATTTCAATAGCTACTGACTCTCCAAGATTGACAAGAATAAGAAATGTAACGACAAAGACAAACCTATCACAAGAAAAAAAGGGTGGTGCTGCTGGTGTACCTTCACAACAAAGATGTTACATGCAGAAACCTCTTCAATAAATTTTCCTGTTGCTGCATCCAAGTATAATATATCAGAGTACCCTTCCTCCCTTGCTTTATTCAGTGCTTTATAAGCCTGCATCGGCCAAAGTTAAGGGCTAAATTTTGAATGTACATTTAGCACTAACATAGTCAATAAAGACACCCTGAATAAACAGTCGAAGAAGTAGTGATGCACCACAATCCATATATACGTTAAATAAATCTGCATGCATGACACTGCATAGCGCATAGAAATTGATGAAGACAGAAATCTTAGTTTTGTCCTGAATTCTTTAAACTTCAAATCAATTTATCCCATGAAGGAATGATTAAATGATGACATTGTCATACTGGGGAATAGTTAGTGATACTCTTGATCCCTCCAGTTCCTCCACTACCAGAAATGGCTCGATAGAGCTCATCTTTAATGACCAAGTTTAATGGACCCTGTATAATGAACAGAATTCAGTGTTAATTATATTGTAGTGAGTCAGGAAAAAGGGAAGCCTTTTACCAATTTTGGTGAGCGAATCAAATTCAATTTATTACTATTTACTCCTATTGAATTGGCTAAGAAGTAGAGTTTTTTTTTTTTTAAAAAAAAAGAAAAAGACTCACCTTGTGGTAACTCTTGACGGGAGTTGTATAAATGAGCAATGTGGATTCAGGTGCTGGAGCCAAGCCTAACACACTTCCTGTCCCCATAAGCAATGGCCTAATGTACAGCGAACCTTGACCCACAGGAGGCACCTATATAAAATTGAAGCACAAAATTAACTTCTTTAGACATCTTGTGTACATAAACATAAAGAGGGTGTAAGTGAAAGAGTTTTGGATAGATACCCAGCGCTTGTTGGCAAGGACAATCTGCTTGACTGCATGAACAAATTGTTCAATAGATGGGGATGGCATGCACATCCTCTCTGCCCCTATCTTTATACGCCTAGCATTCTCTTCTGGCCGAAATAGCACTATACGCCCGTCTTCAGTTCTGTATGCTTTTAGCCCTTCAATGACTCCCTATATACATCCATGTAAATTATATGTATTTGAGGGTTTGGCATTGCATAATATTAATTAGCACACGCGCAGAACCTCAATTAATTGGCTATCTATGTTGTTTTATCTTACCATGTATCTGTTACTTTGTTACATAACAAGTTCTGTTTGTTTTGAAATTGAAATGAATACACAAAGCTATAGGAAGGATATATTGTGTCCTTGTAATGTAACCTGTCCATAATTTAAAATTCCAGCAGATGGGGTGAGCTCTATATTTCCATAGGGAGTGAGGCTTCCATCTGAAAACTCTTCTCCGTTTGAGCATTTCATGACATACATGAAATCGGTTGGAACTATAGCAAATCCAATTTCATCCCAGTTGATGTCTGAATAGCTTTCTTCAGCAGCACTGTTTTTTTTACCCTAAACAAGTGGGGGTGGAACTCGTGATGAGGAGAATAAAATTGGAAATAATTATATAAAATAAATAAGGTTAATTAAGCACTATATACGGTCATGAAGTTTGAAATCCAATATAATGACACTGTGTTTTAATAGTCATTCTAAGAAAATGGCCGTCTGAAATTAAATATCATAATTTCATAAGCTACCTGTTACCAGCAGAATCAGAGGCGGCTTGCATAGGAGGAGGAGCCATATAGTTAATCAATGTGGTCAACCTGCAACAAAAAGCCACCAATTATGTGATGCCTAGTGGCAATGACCCATATATATACCAATATTTAAAATTTGATGGCAGTCTTGAAGAAATAATGAAAATGATCCTATAATATATATAGAAGTGCCTATGAGAACTGATGAAAATGTTGAAGTAATTTAATGATGGTATTTTTTTTTTGTTTTTGCAACTACTTTTGATTTTCCTGCAGAGCTGAACTAGTGATGGGGCTTGCGGCCTAAAACCTGATCGACCCATCTGTGGCTTCTGATTTATATAATGAGTCCTCTGTCCAAGTAAGTGAGTAATTAGGCGTGCGTGATTGCCAACTACCAAAGTAGTAGTGCCAAAATGTTACTCAAGATGTATAATATTTATTATATTAACAAAGGAAAGGTCAAACTTTTCTTACATGTTCAACGTTAGGGAAAAAAATCTGAGATACTTTTTGCTTTAAATCAAATTTTGTCCATGAGTTATGAGATAATAAAAATCAAAATTTTATGTCCAATAGCCCCTCTTTTAAGATATAAAAGTTCTATATACACGCATTAAAAGGTCAACACAACAATTTTTCACTTTGTTAAAGAAAAAAAAATTAACTTTTTTTTTTGAACCACACCAAAAGGTTTTTCCTGCAAAAAGTTGTCAAGCGTTTTTTAAGCTGAACCAATGGTCCAATTGATAACATTTAATTTAATTGTAGCCGTAGCGAAGTAGATAACAATGTTATCAGCCACTTCATCACGACGAGTACAAACGACATACGTGTACGTGGGGAAACCATGCAAGTTATAAGATTTTAACGCCATAAAAGTATATCATTGTTTGTTTATTATTATAGTGTATGTTTTTATTTCATTTTATTTTTTGGAGTGTTTCGTCGCCATTTTCTTCTGTGTTTAGTTTGATTTAATCTTTTTGTTTACCAACCATGTTCATTTCTTCTTAGTCTTTTACCCACTCCACGCAGCAGTTAATTAGACATTTTCAACACGCATAATGAATCTCACATCTTTGAATTCTCTTTTGTCTTATTTAGTAACAATAATAACGGCAATTAAATTTAAAATTTTGTACGCAAACATTTCATCAATAAGGAAGTGATTGGTAGATGTCTGAAAGAAAATATGAAGATATTAAAGGCAGAAATGTGTTTGGAGAAAATATATAGACCAAAACTCTAAATGATTTTTGTTTTAGTTTCAATTTTTTAGTTTTCAAAATTTGTAAAGAAAAATTGAAAATTTGAAAAATGAATTGGAGTTTTAAATTTTCAATTTTTCCTTCACAAATTCTGAAAACTAAAAATTAAAACTAAAAACTTGAATCTCCAACCCAACAACCCCTAAAATTGTCTCCATCTCAAGATAGTTTTTGAGCCAATTTCTGTATCTTCAAATTTTTAGGACACATTTTAAATATTTTTTTATAAAAAATATCTTTTTAAATATTTCATATTTGTCCATACCCTTTTCACTTTTCAATTTTACATCAAATTATAAGAAATTTTTTTATCTTTTCATCAATTATTATGTCTTATATACTACTACCAAACATAGTTATGTTTCTGACTCCAATATTATTTCCATCTTAATTGTCTCACTGTCTACATGACAGGTGCCAAAAATGTTTGACTCTTATTCTGAGTTCAAAGTTATACATGTAATAAAAATATAATTAAATGATAGTATGATTGTTTTTATTAAAATTATTTGAGAAATTAATTTTTCGCGAACTCGTTAGGAAACTGTATACAAATTACCATATGATTACTGACCAAATTATTAATCTAACTTTTTATTTTCAAGTGAAAAAAACAGAAAATTAAATCCAACTAATTTAAAGAAAAAACACTGACAATTTGTGAATTTCACAATTTTTTATGCATACAAAAACTATATATATGGCGGTAACGAACACATACACCGAGTCATCGTGACAACATTAACTTGTGTCTATATATATATATATATATATAGCTCAGTCAATCTTGACTACCCATCCCTTCGTATCCTCCGAAAGACCATTTTGAATGCCTTTAATCGCTTCAAACAACTTCCGGTCACGGTGCCTTCTCCTGTTTTGAATTCAACCCTGCACGTACAACCAATATCACCAATTTGTTTCAGATTAATGAGATTATCATTGTTAATTAACATTAATTATTGTGACGATCATGAATTGATGATGATTGTACGAAACAAAGCAAGAATTCGAATGCATGCCAAATTGTACCTTTCACCCTTGTAGGTTACACTACCCACATGAGAGATCCCAACAGCAGTTCCAGTGCAAAAAACCTCATCAGCTTCAAGCATTTCTTCTACCGAAAATTTGCGTTCCTCGGCCTACGCAAAGTTAATTAATGCTACGATAAGCTAACACTTAGTTCCGCCCTTGCATTCAAATATAACTTTTTTTTCTTTAATTTTATATTCAAAATAAGTAATAAGCACCTTGTAACCCAAATCAATAGCAAGTTGAAGGATACTCTTCCGTGTGATTCCCGGAAGAATAGTGCCGAACCTAGGCGAAGTTGAAACCGCATTACCCTGAAGAGATAGATGAGCATGAATATATTGGGAGTTTGAAACACGGGAGAAGAAGTGGCTAATTAATAGTTGTTATTAACATTTTGATATATTGAAAAGTTGATGTATTGCTATATTATACATCAACTTTTCATTATATCAAAATGATCGTTTTTGAAACAACTATTAATAAGGAATGAAGAAAGTAATTATTAAGAGAGTTTATTTATATTCATTGTTGTAACCATTCCAACTCATATCCCATTCACCATTGGATAAGTGCGATCCTATTCAAGTAAAGTCACACTCTATCCAATTGGAAAGAAGTATAAGTCATTATCCACACATAATAATTACAAATAACATTTTCCTTACTAATAAATAAGACAACCATGTGACATTTACCTTGACAATGAAAGCATTACACGAAGACACCTCCTCAACATATTTGTGATCCACTGCATCTAAAGAGGACATCAGCAAACCCTTTAGCCTTTGCTTCTTTTACCACTTGGAACATCTGCGTTGACGTGAAGAATGTTTTAGGTTGAGTTGAAGTGACACTTGAATTTATCAAGTACAAATTTAGAATATACAGCTACTTTATGGTATCCACATCTACTAAGATGTCTAGTTGTCAGGGATGTTTGTATAGTCCTGTGCATCCTGCATAACTTGTTTTGCATATGATCTATACCGCCGCTTCTATTATTTTATCTCGAAGATTCACATAAACTTACAGGTGAATAATTGCTTATTTTTCACTCCACCAGTTCCACCAGGAAACGCGCGAGGAAGTGTATCATGAATCAACAAATCCAAGGCTGAAGTTCGTCCCTGTCATATGCAAATGAACAATATAATATTGTGGTCACATGTATTAGTTGAAAAACAAAAACATGTATATGAAATTAATTTTGATACACCAATAGTTTAAAAGAGTTTTATACTATCATTTAATTGTATACTTCTATTTGCTTTTAAGATAATGTCTGATAGATGATTAAGTCAAACATTATTATTGATGTGAAAACACATAATTGAATATTTGTATTAAATTTTTTTACAGTTACTGCCCATCTATTTGAATTAAATTTCATATATATTATGCAGGTAATGCTTTAAAATTAAATCCTAATCGTAAAACTAAATATTTCATATAGTTTTAGTTGGAAGTTGAAACCTTGAGATCACTCACCTTGTAATTGTTGCCAATTGGATTAGTGTATATTAAGAAGGTGGTTTGTGGTGCAGGTTCAATGCCCATAACAGACCCACTTCCAAATAGTAAGGGCCTAATGTACAATGTTCCTTTTCCATTAGGAGGCACCTAAAGTTCCCAATTCCAAAACTCAAAATTCATGATCAAAAGGGGTAAGAGAACACAAAAATCAGAGAATGTATATATGTACCCAACGCATATTGCGCGACAACTTGTTTCACAGCATCGACATACTGCTCAACAGTTGGTGCCGCCATTAGCAGCCTCTCTGCTCCAATCTGCATGCGCACCGCATTCTCTTGTGGTCTGAATAACTGCACCTCACCCTTCGGTGTTCTGTATGCCTTCATTCCCTCAAATAATCCCTATATTTTCATACACATATATTTATATAAGATAAAAACCTTGCTTTTCATGGATGCAAGTAGAAGTCCGAAATTCAAGTTGTTCAACTTCTGGTAATACTGATTAATTACGGGATTTGCTATTGCAACTTGTTATTTTTAGTTGGTACTGATTTGTGTAGTGCAGGAAAACATGATAGACAACCAATTTTTATGCCCAAAATAATATGTCATACTTGTTAGCCTTTAATGAATTAGTGATGAGTTATAAATTTTATTTCATATAATAATTATCATGATTTCTGTCAAAGATTCTGCATATATTTTTTTAAATATGTAGTATTACTCATTAGTGTGGACCTACATATACATAACACAAACAATTGATACTATAAACAAGTGACAAAAAACCTTATTTAGAATTTTTATTTATTTATTAGAAAGAATCCTCCCCTTTTCCTGTTTTAACCTCCGAAAATAGTTTTTGTACCAAAATAAAGCTTGAGTTCCTTCTGCTCCTCTTTCTGTTCCTTTTCCAAAATTTGACAAACAGAGAAGAAATTTATAGTTCACCTGTCCGTAATTTAAAACGGAAGAATTGGGGTGGATCTGAATGGTTCCGTAAGGCACAAGAGCTCCATCAGAAAAGGTCCCGTCTGGATTGGATTTCATAATGTACATGTAATCGGATGGAATCACGCCATATCCAAGCTTGTCCCAATCCATCTCAGCATACCTCTCTTCGGTCTCCCTACAACCATATTGCATGCCCAAAATAATAAATTAACTGGTTAATTAATCTGTTTTACATAAAGGGTAAAAGGGGACATATTCTTAATAGCTGTCATTTTTCAACCGAGAATTATATTTTGACATTTAAATTTTGTAGAGAAATTGGTTTTTGTGTAGTACTCATTCATATGGCTAGAATTATTGAAGTGCGAAAATTGACAAACTAGGCAAATAATATGAAGAGAACATCGATAATCATTTGGCAGGGAAAATGGTCAGGTTGAAAAATCTAATAGAATCATCACATGTCGTTTCGTCAATTTTCGTATACACACCTACTTCTTTACACCATTAAGCTTTTTCCCTCTAAAATTAGACCTATTTTCCCCTTACAAAATGGCAGTAAGGAAAAATTCATTCAGTGAATATAATGCTAAGAACAAAAGTTATGTTCTCTCTTTCGGACGAGTTGCTTTCTTTTGATCACAGTATTAGTATCAGATGAATTAATCCTCGCTGCATCACATCAATTGTTACAGCATGGGTCATGATGAAGGCTAATATTTTTTAATTTGGGGTCAGAAAACTTATTAAAATGTTGTAACCAAGATACGAAGGAAATTAAAGTGAGGTCTTTTTACGTTAAAACCATATAATTTCAGGACATAATTTCTAACACAACATTTTATATAGAAAGGGGAGCCTTAGCTTGTTTAAAAAGAGATCATGCAATGGAATATTTTGTGCTCCTTGTAATTGGCACTGCCTCAACAATAAATAGTATTGTTTCTTTATCATGAAAAGGACCATGTGAAAAAATTCACAAACCGATTTAAAAATGCATAGTGAATATTATTCATGCAGCAAATGTTTTTTTCACATTAATCCGAAATTGTTGTTGAACAAGAACCTGTTCCCAGCCTCATCAACATTGGTGGATGTTGCCATAGCTCCGAACAAACCGAAGAGCGGTCAAAGATGTTGGGTAGAAGACAAGCTGAGCTTCAACGGTTGAAAATGTTGGTCACCACCAGTCATTGCAAACAAATGTGCTTATATTTATAGGTCAAGGGGGAGCCTAAAAATTGACTCCGAATTCTGGGGATTGCGGCATGCAAGGGTTATTCTTAAAGAGAGACCAGAATTTGAGCTTTGCTTGCGGGGAACAATGTATAAGTTTAGAAATAACGGCATATTCGTTTAGTTCCTTTTTTGTTTTTGGTCTTCCGTGTTGGAAAAATTAAAAATTAAGCTTATTATATATGTGTGTGTGTGTGTGTGTGTATGTGTATGTATGCATGGATTTCTATATCCGAGAACATATTTTTCTTTTGTATTTTTTGGTTTCGAGACATTGTAGACTAATGTATGTGTACATGCTACGTGTGATTAGTCATATAGTCAATTTTAGAATAGTCTACAGACATTTATATGTAAATACTCAAGTACTTGTGTTGATAAATAAGATCAAGCCAAGAAATCTCAAGTATTGTGTTCTCTTATTCTCTAACTCTCTCCCTATATCTTCCTTACCTCTCCTTCATCTCGTACAATCCGCTCAGTTCTATTAAAAGGTCGCCTATGCTTTGTGTTTTATTCTACCTGACAACGAAAGATGAGCAACTTAATTAAATAACTCTGCAATTTTTGTTGGTTAATGTACTCATAACTACCTACCTTCACAAAGTATATTGATAAAAATGTGATATTCCTTCGCTAAATTAATCATATAAGATGATTAAAATTAGAGCAGTGAAAACTTTTTTGTCAAATACGTGCGAATAGAGATCAAAAGGTGGGTTTATGATTTCTTAACAAACACAAAATGAAAAAGAAAACTAAAACAATAACAACGTCAACGGTTTAAAGAATTTGCAGGTCAGTTCGTGTGTCAATAGTTTTCAAGTCATAAAGCATTTTGCTTAAAATTATCCGTTATTAACGATATCTTTCACTTCCATTTAATTTCCATGCCTATATGGCTATACACAATCGTCCGCGTTTGGTTTGCTTTTTTCATCGAATTTCGTTTTTCAGCTGATTTCGTTATCGTCATTATCGCCTCGACCAACCCCCTTACGTTTCTCAGCTGATTTCGTTTTCTGACTTTCATCGAATCTATAAGCAGAGGATGCTGTCCACTCAGTAGAGGGGAGTTCTCCACTGCCAAGGAGTTTTGGAGCCTATTGGTGCCTAAATAAGGTGGCTCAATAAATGATGATAACATGCGTCATAAAAAAGTTAAAGCACATGGAATTAAAAATTCCAAACCAATTTTGCCCTCTCCTTCTAGATCAACCCTTCTCCTTCTCCAACCTGAAACCCACCTCTAGCACCACCACCACACATCCCCACCATGTGCCGCAGCCCCACCCCAAGAACCGTGGTCCGCTGATGATCTTTTTCATAGACGCGTTGTTGTTGTTGTTTTTGGTGTCGGTAGCTGATGATCTTAGAGTCATCGCGGATGACGGTGATGGGCCGGCCAAAGGTGGCGGTGGTGACCTTGTGGCGGGTGAGGTCCATGTGTTTCCATTTCGCCCATCCGGTTCTTGATGGCGCTGTTGTTGCTGATGATGATATTGACGACCCATTCTTTGCACTGGCGAGCCTTTCTTTTCTTGCCGAGAGTGTGTGTGAGTGGTGGAGCCAAAATGTTCAAAGTGAAAAGATCTTAGTCATCTTACATCACATCCTCACAGGAGCCAAAAAGCATAATTCAAATTTTATGAATAAATGAAAAATAAATAAAATCTCAAATAGTTTCTCACGATAACACTAGAGATAAATATGTGTTTCAGGAATGAAATCTCTAGTAAAATCTTGAAAATCCCTTTTCAAGGGTGGGCGGAGGCTCAGGGTTGGGGTGTGCAGTGGTGGTGCTGAAGGTGGGTTTCAGGCTAGAGAAGGAGAAGGATTGATCCAGTAGTAAGAGAGGTAAAATTGCTATGGAATTTTTGGTTCCATATGCTTTTGACTTTTATATGACATGTTATGATTTCACTAAGCTACCTATTTAGTTGTCACACCCAACTTAAGCCATGATCCGCATTAGAACACCTTTTTCCAGGAGCCTTAACACACCAAAATTTCTAGTAAACCCAGTTTCCGTTTTTCCAACATTTCCCAAATAAAATTATAACCCAATATTTACCAATAATTTCACAACACTTGGGCATCAAGCATTCACAAATGCGCCCTTCCAGGACATAACAATACTCAGGCATAATCCAAGTTATAATACCAAATTGACTTGCAAACTCTATTAAACATAATTTCATATATAGTTCAAGGATAAAACCAAGTTAAGTTTACAAATCATTTCCATAACCAAATCCATATAGCTAAGTCATAATTTAGATCCAGACCTTGTGACATATGAGCATTTGACAACTATAGCTTAACAATAAGAGTTCCTCTTAAAAAGGGCCTTTACAAAAGGCTCACCAACTTAGAATTTTCTAAGGTTGTGTCAACGAACATAGAACCAATACCTTTTGTAAAAAAAAAATGGAATATAAAAGGGTGTTTGAACTAATAAAGATAGGATATCCACAGTTTACTATATGCAATAATAAATCAATATAAACATAATAATGTATATGTGCTCATAAAAGTATTTTTCTATCCATAAATTGAGATTTCTTGATAACATAGCTTTTTTTAAAATCACATAAATCTAAACATAAACGGGAGTTATCCTAAGTAGAACAATAACAAGTCCAGACATGACCCAAGGTCATGTGTGGGTTAGCACCACACCTGCACCTGGATGGCCCGTAGCCATATACAAGTCCAGACATGACTAAAAGTCATGTGTTAGCACCACACCTGCTGAGTTGCGCCTAGCCATATACAAGTCAGACATAGTTGTTGCATGTGCGGTTAGCATCACCTGCTAACTGGAAGTTTCCTCACGTGATTAGGCTAACACTACCGTTAACTAAATGTTCTAACTATGGAATTTCCAACATAATTCAAAATCATGCACATTCCACTTCTAGAATTTTTTTACAATATAAATAAACTCAAACTTAATAATTAACATAAGATGTTCTAATATTCAATATTCACTGTAATTTGACTAAAAATATTTAAATAACATATTGACCAAATTATGGCCTACAATGACAATTTCCATTTCAAACATAAAGCTTCATTTTCAATAAATAAATTATTTTCTCCTATATCTACATACTTTCAACTCTCCAAATAATTTTATATTTATAATCAAAATTTATTACGCATAAAGTAAGCTAAGATACATTATCTACTCACTATAGTGGTTCAAAGAAAGATCAACTCCACAATTGCCACCAATTCAAGTGTTGATACCCAATTGCTTATCTAACAACAAGACAATATTAATATTTGTGAGCTAACAATATCACTAATTTACATAAATTATCCCAAATTCAATAAAAGCCCCAAATTATAGGGTTCAAGAAATACTAAAATTAATTCTAAACTTAGAAGCTCTAACAATTTAAATAGAGTAGTTTAGAAGCTAATTTACTACTTGAAGAGTAAATTGACGAAGAAAATCACTTTAATCTAGCCTAAAAGCTTCAAGCTCTCTCTAATGGAGTTAGAGAGAAAAATGGAGGTATGAGAGGGAGAGGGAGAGAGGTGCGTTATGAGGATGAGGAGGAAGAAAAAATGATGATGATGAAGTTTTGTGATGGAGGAAGCAAAGGGATGAAGAAAGATGGAAGAAAGTGAGAAGGAAGGGAAGAAAACGTGAAGGGAAGAGAGGTCTGAAGTTGGGAGAAAGGGAGGAGGAAGGGAAATAAAGGAAAAGAGAAAAGTCTATGGTGGCTCATACCACTTAAGTTAGTGGTCTTACTTGATTTTTTTTTTTTTTTTTTACGGTCATTACATAGGCACCAATAGGTTCCAAACTCATTGCCACGGAGAACTCCCCGCAATAGATATACTGTTCTATTTTTGTAATGTATGTTGTTAACTTTTTTCAACGAATCTAGGTAGCCGACGAGTGAAAGAGAGGCTGCCATGCCAACTACTTCTCTCAAATATTTGTGTCCAAATAGAATGTATCTAACAAGTTAAAGAAATTATTTATTTTGAGATGGAGGGATCATGCCCAATTTAATTTGCACCATCGTATATATTTATCCTTCTATAAATATACCCGAGGAATGATAGGTGAACATCAGAATACATACATCAGCTACATCCACCGCTTAAATGACAAATTTTCCATATGGAGATGTATTGGATATGGAGGGACATTTTAGCCAACAAAAGAAAGGAAACCCAACGTGTAGAAAGGCAAGAAAGTAACGTTTACTCTTTACTCTCTCTTTCTTGTTTCTTTTTCTCTCATCCACCAAAGCTTTCATTTCTCTCTCTTTCTCATGTTTCTCTCTCAGTCTTTATCGTTTACAGGAGGAGGAAGAATAATGAGAATCAAGATTCTTCGTAGCACATAAAATTAATCTTCTCTAGAAAATTTAGTTCATTCCATTTGATTTCTCATGTATTTGTGATTTATGTCTGAAGACAAGGATGATTTTTTTTTCATTTTTTAGCAACAAAATGAATTGAGAATGACTTGTGAAGAAGCTGAGATTTGTTGTTATTGTTGAAAATTGAGTTGAAAAATTGTAAATGCGTGTTATGAAAAGTTGTAAACTAGTAGTAAAATGTTGTAAACCATTGCACAAAAGTTGTAAACCAGTAACAAAATATTGTAAACCAATTGAGGATACATACTAACCAGGTTGTTAAAAGCTTGAGTTAAAAAATTGTAAATGTTATGAAAAGTTGTAAACCAATAGCAAAATGTTGTAAATTATTACACAAAAAGTTATAAACCAATAGTAAATTATTGTAAACCAATTGATGACACATATTAACCAGGTTGTTAAAAGTTGAAAAATTGTAAATGCGTATTATGAAAGTTGTAAACTATAGCAAAATATTGTAAACCATTGCACAAAAAGTTGTAAACAGGAGCAAAATGTTATAAATCAATTGAGACGCTATGTTTTCATAATTTTATAAATATAAAATAGACTTAAATATAATAATAAAATTAAATTTTAGTCATTAGAAATATATTTATTAGTCTTATTTGGTGCTTAATTTGATTTGTTGTGGACCAAAAAGTAAGATCAATTATATATATTCATACATACATATAACGTCATTCTTAAAGACATAATCTAAGTTTAAAGATTTTAAAATTAGATCCAATAGAAAATTTAAAAATTTTAAAACTTTACTAATAATATTGTATTAATAAAATTCATAATTGTATGAATATAATATAACTAAATAATATACTAATAAAATTTAATTTTTATTTATTTGTAAAATTTAATTTTAATCAAGAGTTTTGTGTTAATTAGTCTAATAATGACAATTATGTTTATTTATTTAGTAATAAGATTGTTGTGTTTACTAAATTTAATTAGTTTAGTTTACATAATCAAATATATTTTTTAAAGTTTTATAGTTTAATATAAATACTATTTAAGAGTTGGAATAAGTGAAAACATAGAGTCTTTTTACAATATTTTGCTACTATTTACAACTTTTTGTGCAATGGTTTACAACTTTTTGCATATCAGTTCACAATATTTCGAACACGAATTTATAATTTTTCAACTCCAATTTTCAACAACCTGGTATATGTTCCAATTTTACAACATTTTGCTATTGTTTACAACTTTTTACATACTACTTTACATATTTTTGTAATATAATTTTACATTTAATTTTAAACCGTTTACCATATGTCCTCAATTGGTTTACAATATTTTGCTACTAGTTTACAACTTTTTGTGCAATGGTTTACAAAATTTTGCTATGGTTTACAACTTTTCGTAATGCACATTTACAATTTTTCAATTGCATTTTCAGAATAACAATGCAAAATTTCAGCTTCATTAAAGTCATTTCAATTCGTTTTGTTATTGAAAAATTGAAAAAAAAATAATCATCCATGTATTAAGGACATAAACCACAAACACATGAAAAATTAAATTGAATGAGCTAAGCCTTCATGCGTGAGGATAAGTTTTGTACGCCACCATACTTTATTCTCCTTCTTCTTCTTCCTCCTGGAAATGAAAGAACTAGAGAGAGAAAAGAAGAGAGAGAATGGAAGCTTTGGTGGGTGAGAGAAAATATACAAAGAAAGAGAAGGAGCTTTACAATTTCTTCTCTCTTCTCTCCTACTTTGCCCCACTGCATTCATACAGTTTCTACACTTTAATTTTGTCATCTAGTGAGGTGTATGTATTTAGTGTATGTATAAAAATGGTCACGTATCATTTCTCAATATACTCAGAACAATTATTTATCCTTCATGTGGGGTCTAGCCGCTGAAATATTTGAAAAATTGAAAAGGAAGTTGTTGAAATGTTAAATGCACGCCAAAACATTGAAAACTTGCTAGTTGAAAGTTGGAAAATAAAATGCTATGTATGCGTTTTTATTCCTGTTGCAACGCACAAATCATGTTCAGACTGTGCATTGCTTCTATAAATAGAGGCAAGGATGTAGCTGAAGGGACACACCAAGAATGAAGAAATAGAGCTGCAAAGAGAAAATACAGAGAGAAGATTGATAAACCTTGAATGGGTGAAATAGTGGCGCCAATAAAAGTGGATGTAAATAGGGGACACATGGGGAAAAAAGTAAACAATGTCAAGGTCAAAAGGTAAGGCACACTCACTAGGTAATGAGCAGGGCACCACCTATTTGTGGATGGATAAAACGAGGATGCGTGGGATATTTGCCTATGAATGTTGAAGGACCAGTGCGAATTTGAGAAGGTGGATGGGTTATACGCAATTTGACAATAAGTTTACTATTTGTTTTCTTGTTTTGGTTTTGAAGTTGTAAAGGAAGCGTACAATAACTGGTAAATGGAGTTCAACGGAATGCAGAGTGTCCAAAGTGTTGAAGAGGGAAAAAATATATATTAAAAAGTTAAAAAGTGAAAATAGTAGCAAAATGTAAAAAAACAAAAAAGTAAATACATAAAAGAAACAACTTACGAAATGCACAATGGGAAAACTATATTCGAAAAAAAAAGAAACTCTACCGCCAACAATTTTATTAAAAATATAAAAGTACATAATTTTCACCCTCCTTTATGTAATTTTCCTTTGCCCTTTGTTGTCTATGCAGTGATGACGATCTATACAGGTTGATGGCTAGGGATTGGGGCGTAATGAATATCCAATCTCAAATCCCTTATCCCCATGTACCCCACCCTCACTCAATCCTCGTAGATATGTGTCAGCTACACCTTGTCCGCCCCACCTACTTCTTCACCCTCACCTTATCCTCCTTGATGACAAAATGCTCCTCTAGAAGTTCCTAGAAAACTCTCTGTGATTTCAGTATTTTGGACGAAGTGGATGCTCTCCCACTAGTTTGACTAGATGGAGAATGCTCATGAGTTGTGTGAGTTGCCCATGGATTAATGGGTTGCATGTGCTGTGTATGATAAATGTGATGTGAGGCTTGTGGGGATTGCATTGGTGGTGGTGGTGGTGATGATGCTGATGAGCCTTCATCATCCATATGTGACAATGAGTGAGGGGGTAATTAGTGATATACTAGGACCAATTTTTGTCGGGGGTTAGTAATCACTAAGTGGGGCTCCTTGTAGTAGATGCATTTGTCTATTCATCCATATTTTCACCCATGGTTCATGAAGGTGACACCAATTAGTGGTGTTAGGGTGGCCTTTCAAATCCTTATTATGATAACCCTTAAGAGTTGGAGGAAAAGGAGGAATTGTTTGGACAAGTCCATCCTGTTGCATAACTCGATCACATGGGTACCACTCTAAAGTTTCAAAACAAATAAGTGGCACAACATACGGAAATAATGGGCTTGATGTCCTCCAAGGAATGATGCCCTGAACTTTAGGATGATTGTACGCCAGACAAACTGCAATAATATAATAAAAATATGAGACATTCAAATAACGTAAGTCGTGACCTTACAGTGACACTATACAAGGTGTTTTAAATTGCTACTTGATGATCTTGCATCTGATCCAACATTCATCTCAATATTTGAAGCTTTATTAGTGCCTTATTATGTTGGTAGCTTGGCTTTCTCTATCTATCACAGAATACATAAATGAATGAAAATTATAAAAAATTTCACAAAAAAGTGTGAAACATAGATTGTTTACCTGGATGCAAGTGGGAAGCTGATAGGATCTAGTGGTATTGGAGCCAAATACAGAGTCTATACCATGCCCACGTTTGTAACTATAGTAGGCATCCACCTATATTAGCAGGATTATCAGCTCAACATAAATTCCAATAAAGCATGGCTAGGTATGTTGAACCCCAACTATATTGTCTAATTTGGCCTAGATCAATCAACATTGTAAGATATTTCCCATGAACTTGTTGCCTTAGTCTTGTCAGGGAGTATACAATTTCCTATGAGCACTAGAATATAACCTCGTACATACATTTCTATATGAGGTTGGGCCCTTAGATGTTGGTCTAGCCACGTTAAATTAATTGTGCCTCCTTAGAGGGCACCCACCAAACCAATAACATGCTTGTTAGGTCTGCAAATCTCCACTGTAAAACCAATGACTGGCCAACCTTCAACTGGAAGGCCAAACAATAAGACATCTTCCAATGTGAGGTGGATTCTCCGCATGGAAAATGGAAGGTATGTGTTTGGGTCTCCATCTTTCAACTAGTGCAGAATATTAAAGATCTATTTATGTTAACTCTACATACCTGTGAAACATTTAAGAATCCAGCACTTTATAGCATACTATGATTGTCGTTCTTCGGTGGTTTATAACCACGAGTCTAGAGCCTTCTTTGTGTCCTGTTCAAATAAAAGTTAGGAGCAAATAAAATGTACATTTTTTTATTTGGATGGAAAGTAAATTAAAATTGTTATAGTAATGGTTACAAACGGAATATCACATGTTATTGAGATGATCTTCGCTAATATGATATTAAGTTGATAAAAACTTAAACACAAAAACAACTTCAAAGCAACACGTGTATCTTTTAATTCTCAAAAGAAACAACCCGATGCATAACAAAGTTACCAGATAACATGAGTGGCCTTTGATTGTTTTATGCGGAGGTGATAATTAAAGGAAAAAATTATAATTAATTGCTAGAATAATAAATTAATACCAAGTAATGATGTTATACTGAAATTTAAATCAAAGAGAGGAATACACATAGGAAATTGAATATATTGTAATGTATTAACAAAATAAAATAATCTTACATTTTCATGAATATGCTGCAATATGATTATGAGTATCCATTGTTTGATCGTGTCTTTGGGCATTTTTTTAGTTTTTAATTGACAACCCTCTTTAAAAACTAATAAAACAAGCTTTTGGTTTTTAATCTTACTATGTGTTCGTTGGTTTTGTATAAACTATCGTCCCTCCCAACTCAATTATATAGGACCAGATACTTGGAGCTAAGTTCGAATTGATTTTGTCACCTACATCTCTGCCAAATTGAATATCAAGTTTTCAAAGTAATGCCGGGGTTCCTCTATTTTGATAATGTTCAAGAAGTGAGTGATCACCTCCAATTCTTCAGAGTACCGTCACCTCCAAGTTGCTAGTTTTTTTGTAGAGGCCAAAATATGGTCAAACTTTACGATTTTGCCAAGTATCTCCCTTTTTTTTGTCCTTCTTTCTGTAGTGTTTTTGCAGGGGCCAAAATATGGTCGAACTGGCACGGTTTTTCCAAGTGTCTCCCTTTTTTGTTTGTCCTTCGTGCATGCTACCGGTAAAACCAGACATTAATGAGGAATGTTATATTCATTATTTTTATAGTGTATTACTTAATTTTAATTTGCTCAAAAAATATATTTTTGAGTATAGAATTAAAATAAAATAAAATTATTTAAGTAACAAATATAATATGCATGTAACGTAACATTAAAACTTAAATACTTAATCTAAATTAAAACATTTTAAAATTAGATCAAATTAGGAAACTAAAAAATTGTAAATATTGCATTGATGAAAAAATGTACGAATAATAAATAGAACTAAATGTAATAATTAAATTCATAGTTTTTATGTATTAATTAATAAATAGTTTTTGTGAGGAATTTGTACAAACCGAATTCGTGAAGAAAAAAAAAAACAAAGGGACTATGAAATCGTTCAAACTGAATTCTTTAAGGGAAAAAATGACATTAAATTCAGGGACGGTGCGCTGCAAAGAATTCGGCTAAAAAATATTAAAAAAGGGGACTGTGCAGGAATTCGAACAAGCCAAAATGATGAAAAAGAAAAAAAAAATTAACCGTTCATTTTGAAGAATTCAGACAAATAAAAAAAAGGAGTGTACGTTGCGAAGAATTCGGCTTGTCCGAAATCTTGAAAAACAAAAAGGAATTCGTAGGAAAAAGGACTGTGCATTGCGCGGCCAAGGCGAATTGTTGTAAAAAAAAAATTTGTTAAAAGTGGACCGTGTTGGTCGGTAAAGATATTTGTGTGTGCATTGTATGAGCAGGGAACTGAGCCGACTTCAGAAATCGTGCAGTCCGACAAAAGAAAAAATGGAAACAAGGTCGTGGGTCCGCTTGATGGTGTGGAGTACAATATGTTGACTATCCGAAATCTTAGACAAACACCAGCAAATAGGAAACATGGACTGCTAGTTTGCACTGAATTCGGATAGTCCGAATTCAAGATTAAAAAAAAAACAAATTGGAAATAAAAAATAAAAGGACCGAACCATAGCGACCTTGAATAAATTCAGTAATTGGGAGCATTAACAAAGAAAACTGTAGAGACTCATGAATCGAAAATATCCGAATTCAATATATAAGTAAAAAAAAAAATTAACCGTATTGATTTGTGTAAACAGCAGTCCAAACTTATTTCGGACTATCAGAATTCAAGAAAAAATAAATGGTGAAAAAAAATATTTTTTAAAAATAAATTAAATATCAGATTTATTATGAGATAGCAACCACAATTGTATTTATCAAAATGAATTATTGAATATCAATTGCAACAATTGCAATTAATTATTACACCTGAATTATATCAAGCATGGAGGGCATGAAAGCAAGAAAACCTGATCACACCATTATTTTTTAATTACGCTTATTGTATTTGTATATTATATATATATTTATTTATATTTTGAAGTAAAAAATATTTGTCAAATGTTTTCCTTTTTGGCAAGTACTAATAAATAGTAATAAGTTTTTACACATCAAATTGTTCATGGAAAAAAAAAAGGAAAATACATATGAAATCATGCCCCTATGTTAATGAACATTTCCATCAGTCGATTTGCACCATCCATAATCTTGAATGTGCACTCATCATTGGCTTTAAGGGCGTTCGCAATGCACAGATGCTTCCATCCTTTCCCTAATTTGGCTTGATTGTTTCTTGACTTTAATAACTTGCAGGTGAAGTGTTGGGTATGTTCACCATTATGAACACAAATGTTCCATGTCCCTTCTATACCATAATTGAGCAATTCCCTTGAGAAGATTGCAGGAAATGTCTAAAAAAAAATCATATAATAGTTATTATCGACATATAACATATGAGGGGAACACACAATATGATAAACTACACTATTAAAAGAAGGAGTAACACACACACACATACCACTTGGCTTCGGGTAACTTCATAATGACTCAAACTTTTTTTCAATTCCATGTTGCTGCATAAAATGCAAAGCAGATTATTAGTATTATATCAGTAATATTATATCAATGAAGATAATTAAAAGTTTAAGAACAATTTTGTAAACAAAAACCTGGATGTTACACTTGTTTGTGTATCTGTTGGTGGACTTTCTGGAGTGGTGGGGCTATATAGAAATGGTCAATTAAAAAAATTGTTATCTATATAAATCTATCACAAGAATAATGGTAACTATAATGTCCATGGTTAAGGATTGAAGATGTTAATTACCTCTCATACGAAATATCACTTTTGTTTGGGGAACGTTGCTGTAAGTATAGTTGATAATGTTGTTGTAAGTATAGTTGATAATCATAATCTGGGTCTGGTTCATCCATTTTCTTGATAACTTGGCTATAATATGTTGCTATTAGTTGACAATAAGTAGCATTTCAATAAGAGTAACATACAATTGTAACTTAGAATCTAAAAATAAACAACAGTTATAAAAGTTGGAACTTCATATCATAATCGTTCCCACACAAATGGCCAAAACACATACAACTCTTTCATTCTTTTGTTTTTGCCTTCATTTTTTTTTTTTGGGATTTGGTTGGATTCTATTGATATGGTTTGGTTTTGTTTTTTTTTTTATGATTTGCTGTGGTTGTGGTTGGAAAAATGTCTTGATACTGGACTATTGTTGAGCTTGTGAACTGTATTGATTGAGTTTATATTGATGAAGAATGTGTATTTGAGGTTTGGTATGTGATTCCGAGGCTGGAATGTTTAGAGGTTGGTTTATGTGGGATTAGGTGTGATGGTTTAGCTGCTGCCACTAGATGAGCAGGAATGTGTTTCATCATTTCTTTTTTTTTTTAACAAAAAGAAACGGTATCATAGCTTTGTGGGGCAAAATAGTGGAATCAGTTGAACCACAAGCATAACACTTACCTGAGAATAGCACTCCTTTTCCTATTCTTCACTCTCCTTGCCTTCAAGTGCCCTCTTTTAAAAACTCTTTTCAGCTTCAAAGAACCGAGAAAATCCCTCAGCCTCTGAATTTTTTCTCCAACTTTCCAAGACTCAGAAGCAAAAGCCGCCCCCTTCCTCTCTCTGTTTCCTCTTATTTATGCGAAGTTTGTTTAGCAATTAAATTTTTTTCCTGCTGTACTTGGGTTGCAGGAGGACAAGGCAGCCTTGTCTCCCACCTACTCTCTGCATTGCCTGCCTCTGTATTGTACCCTTGCATACTCGCATGGTTGCTTTGTTTTTATCTGCTGCATACTGCACATGATGCATTGGCTTGTAGAGGAAAAGGGGCTGCAGCTCATGAAATCTGAATTTGTCTTATGCTCCAAATAGAGATGAAGTGCCAACGATATTATTTGCTCCCTGTTGCTTCTCCTTTCTCGCTTTCTTTTTTCTTTTCTTTTTTTTTTCTACATATTTTGGCTGATATGCCCTGCTGTCTCTGCCATTTTATTGGCCTGAACCAGGAAAACCAGACCTGGAGGCATGAAAGCATGCTTTGGCTTATGCTGAAAGTGGGAGTGCAGCAGCCTGTGCACCCCTCCTTTTCTCTCCTTTTTTTTTGTTTTTGTTTTTTTTTTTGCACAACTCTTCTGTCTCTTTTTTTTTTTTCTAAGGAAAGAAATGAAGAGAAGCACCAGACATGGGCTAAAGACTATGGGAATAAAAGCAATGGGCCATCTAATTTTCTTTTTAAGACAGTGCAAAAATTTGAGCTAAAAAATGCTTGTATTGACTAAACATGATCCTAAAAATTAGGTGTTCATATTTTTAGGTATTAATATGGATTGTATTTTATTTAATAATAAAATTAAATGATATTTCAGTTATAATTAAGAGCCAGACTTTTATTTTTACTTAAAATGTCACTCACAAAACACAACTTTCGTAATGCATTAACGTTGGATGACCTTCGTACAAGTATTTCTCGATGAAAAAGTGGCTCATAATGCCATTCCGGCTAGATGTACCGTATAGTCAAAAGCATTTAGCCGCAATTTTGGAAAACGATGCAATTACTGTCTGTCTTAGCATCCTGGGAAATGACTGATGTAACCTATTGTTTCTAATGAATAATGATGGCACCGTCAAGCCTCTGTGGTTGGATTTGCCTCTCCTTTTGTTCTTCGTCTTCTCTCAAGTATATGCTGGATTACTTCCTCAAAAAAGTAAAAAATTATGATAAAACAAAAAATAAATATATAGTGATATAACTAATTAATCTAGAAAAAACACCAAATTTAAAATTTTATGAAACATAAAATTGTTCAACAAATTTAGTTCTAATTTTTAAAAAACACATAACAATTTACAACATAATCAAGTGAGGATTAGAGTCTTGCATTTGATAATTAAGTTGAACCCTCCATTCATCAATCTCCTTTGAGTAAGGTAAATCTAAGTTCTTAAGAGTGTTTTTTTAGTCTTGAGGCTTTCCATTTCTTAAATTGTAGCTATCTTCTTATCTTAAATTTTTATTTAACAAAAAAAGACAATTTTATATATAAAGTTAATAAACTTTAACTTCAATTTTTTCACTGTCCTCATTGGTATAGGTTTTCAGCAAACCAACTTGCTGCAAAATAAAATACATGTAAGTATGTTTTCATGAATAATTACAATAGACTAATTATAATGCACAAGTATGATTCTTCCATAAGGATTATTAAATTGAGCACAAATTTAAAAGAATCAAATATAAATAGAATAAAAATAGTAGCCATTATTACTTAATTTATTACCAAAAATCAACAAACATTTACAATAATCAATAGAAATTGCTTCAATAATAATTAATAACTTATCTGTAAGGGTTATCAAAATTTAGAAACTTTTAGATTGGACCTATATCGAGCGCTGTCCAACCCAAAATTTGGATTTTCTTGTAAGTCAATATTTTTGTAACGTGAGAAATGAGGGTAGAAGGTAGGATTTAGGGTTTTACACTAATAGTGTGTTTGGATTTCAGTTTAGGGGGCTAGAATTGATTTTGTCCTCAAAAATTGATTCTAGTAATTTTTACCTTGTTTAGTTGCCAAGATGAAAACTTTTGCTTCTTGAATTAATTATGAGCGATGTCAAATTAAATTTCTTGCTTTTTGTCAAAGTCATTTTTAGAGTTATTATCAAACACAAGTTATTTTACTTTAAAATTAATTATAACTAAATAAATTCTAATAGAATAAATTATATCTAAAATCAATTCTACAAACATAAAACAAAGCACACTCTAAGTTGGTAGTGCAGAACAAACTTATAAAGAATAAAGGCGCGAATCTAGCTAAAAGAAGATCTTGATAAGTAATTTCAAGCCAAAAAGAAGATTTTGAAGCTTATATATATATATACTGGTATTCTTGCACAGGTTCACATAATTCAACCAATTAAACATATTCAGCCAATCAAATAGAGATATAGCGAAACGATATAATGCACTGTCAATTGCCTCAATGCATTAAGCAATTGCATTGCATTATGAAATTTTAAATGCCAAAACTCCGTCGTTGAAGTTTGCTTCGCTAAAGTAATTGTATTCAAGTGGATATATATATCTTTAGACTAAAGATGCTGCGCAACAACAACAACAAAAATTGCTAAATTTTATTCTCAGAATAAAGTGATATAATCATTTTTTTTTCGCTGCTAATATAATTATTGATTTTTAATTGAATAAGTTGATTAAACTATTTCATTTCATCAATCAATCATCAATTTTTTTTTCAAAAAAATTCGATAATATTTTGTAGCTTCAAGCATAGTTTCACAATTCAAACTTGATTCGATTGATTTGAATTGAAATTGGTGAACTGACCACCTATCAATTCAGTCTTCACATGGATCGAACTTATAGTTGATTTGGTCAATATAAAGTTAAATCTGGTCAAAACCGATGGAAATCAACCAAATTGTCACCAATCAATTGTGTCAAACTTGGCCTTAAATTGCCCCAGGAAGGGAAGTGATGATTTAATTAAAAAATTTCACCCCTAGGGTTCAAACCTAGTATAGGGAAGGAGGGGGCACCAACCACAACCGTGCTATAATGTCCAAACAATTATATTTATTATATTATTTATATATTTTTATATATTTATTTAATTAATTTTATTTAAAGTCACTCGCTAGTTGAATCAATGACTAATTCAGTGATTGTGATCAAGTTTATCATTTAGTTTTAAAACTATGATTTTAAGTTTGAGAGGTAACATTTTGCATTGGTTGATAATGAATTAAGTCAATAATATATAATATAAGATGAAAAAATTCATAAACTTATTACTTTAAGATTATGAGTTAGAGGCGGCATCCCGTTCGATTTTTAGCATTTTACTTAGTCCGTTGTTTGATTAATATTCCTTTATCAGGCTCTCTATCCAACATAGTTTCCTAGCTGTGTAATATTACTTATTTACCTAATTATTAATACAGTGAACCTATTAAAATTGTTATCAAATGCTAATTATTTTATTCAAGTAATAGTTTTTTAAGTTCTCTAATTGAAATTTTATAGATGAAAAAGAATTAATATTAAAAGAACCCTTAAAGTGTGTCTGGTACCCAGAGAAAATGAGACAAAAAAAATATATTAATTGCATTTATATAAATCTAGTTTTCTTAGAAGTTTCACCCCATATTAAGGAGACCCAATCCATCTGACTCAAGTCATATTAGTTAGTGCTAAACTCAAGACACGGTGGTCAAAACGAACAGACATGCTAAATGACTCAAAAAATTTGTATATAAAGTAGTACGAATGTGCAAAACAGGAAAGAGAGAGATAAACACGGCAATAGAAATTTAACATAAATTGACCAATCACATTAATTTGCACATAGGTTGCGAAATACAATTAATTTGCACTAATCATCAGTTTTTCTCCAAAAAGATTAATTATCGTTTAATTCTCTTTCTCCTATCAAATCCCTTCCATTTCCTTACCAAAAAAATCCCTTCCATTTCACTCAAGCAATTTCAAGTTAAAACCATTGGAACTCACCAACCGACCACATCGTGCCTTTGAACTGGTGCAGAAGTAATTAACTATCGAAAAAATATATATAATTTAATCTGATATGTGAAAAACTGAAAATAGACTGAATCTACACTAGCTAGTTTGTAGCTGCTATAATAATCGAGTATAAAAAGAATCGAGTGTAAGGGAGGGGACGAAATGGACCAACCTACCTAACAAAAGGTCCTACAATGGAAAATGGATACAGGCGCTAGCCAGATTCATCCTGCCGACACAACGATACATGACAGAGACAGAAACATATATACTCCGTAAATGGATGGAGTCCTGAATTTAATTACTAGCGAGATTATTAGGGCTTCAAAATCTGGAAAGTTGTTTTAGATACGAGTCTAAAACATTGGAAATATAAAAATTTAAGTTTTATTTTGAATTTTCATTTCATTTTTAATTTTTCAGAATTTAAAAGGAAAAATTGAAAATTCTAAAACTAAAATTTCAGTTTTAATTTTCAATTTTTCCTTTACAAATTCTGTAAATCTAAAACTCAAACCAATCACCGTCTTTTCAAAATGGAGTTTCCTTTTTTATTTTTCTTAAGCAGTGTACTTAGATTTATTCATTCAAGAGTAAAATACAATTTCTTCCTTTAAAACAAGGTTTTATTACACTTCCCTCCTCTCTATTTTATAAACATACACTCTCATCTTCTATATATTTAAGAGATACAACCCATTCCTTGAGAGATAAAATTATTATTACACTCTCCTTCTCTCTATTTATAAAGCATACACTACTCTCCCTTATAATTTTAAGATAAGTTACATTTTAATTTATTTTCAAATTAATTCTTCATTTTCTCATACTTATTATTATATTGTTGGCTAACATACGCTTTATTAATTTATACATATAAATTTTTAATAAATAAAATATATATGTGATTTATAATAATTTAAATATTGAGTTATATATATTAATTTTAAATTATTATTTATATTAAAAAATAAATAAGTAGATAAAAATAATTAATAGTAACAATAATTGTAATAATCATTTTTAAACACAAAATTATATATTTTCATCTATCAAGTTACAATATTAATATTATAAGTTTATTGTAACATCACAAAATTTTTCTTTTATGTTTTTGTGCAATTTATCCTTATATAGAAAAATAATAAATGTTTTTAATATTTTATAAATATATTAATATTAAAAATAAACACTTTAAAAAATATGTATTTTTTATTTTTCAAAAATAATTATTATTAATCATTGTTACTATCTATAATTTATTTTCCTAACTTAGTAATATTTTAATTTATAAAAAGAATATATATAACTATTAATAAAGGATAATTTCATCAAAAATAAAATAATAAGTATGAAAAAATAGAAGAGTGATGAATAAAAAAATAAAGTGTAGTATTCCTCAATCTTTTAGGGGAGGGGAGTGCATGCTTATAAATTGAGAGGATTGGAGTGTATATTTTAAAAATAGAGGGGAGGAAAGTGTAATTAAGTCTTTTCTTAAAGAAGGGGGTTGTATTTTACTCTTCTTTTAAAGAGGATTTATCCTCAACATTTAATAACTTCCTCTTAAAACTCACTTTAGACTTGTTATATGCTACCATCCCTTATCTCTAGATTTCCAAAATAGATCTTAACAGAGTTGTTGTAACTTCGTGAAAATTATATTTATTTTTCAATTTAATTAATTTTTATTTTGAGAAATTCTTAAATACTCCTGAACTAAGAAAAAATGTTGCGTTGTACTATTTAGGACTTCACAGACAAGTTTTTACATTAAAAGTACAAAAAATGTGGGAGAATAATGTCCCCAAAATCAATATATCTTTTTGGTATATATAAATTTAGGGTAAGAGGATGACACTTTAGTCTAAGACAAAAAACTTTTGAGCTTATCTCACTCCAAAGAGACGAGTGAGTTCAAATTGGACCTATCAATGAGACCCTGTCATACTCCATTTGACTAACCCTTTGAAATTCCCAAGGCCAATATATTAAATGGTGAGTATTGCGTATCAAAATATTTTCTTGTGCAAAGAGCATCTTAATAAACCTTTTTTAGAATTTTTTTTGTACAGCACAGTCAAATAAATATTGTGCCATAGTATTTTTTTTTTATCCTAATAAATTGCTTACAAAATTACAAGTCTGAGTATGGAGGTGAAGTAAAATTTTCTTTGAAGCAATAGACTCCAGAATTTAAACCGCTTGAAAATGTTGTGCTACTTTTGTGGTATGGTTAAGGGGTAAAAATTAATGATCATATGCAAATTTTTATGGATGAATTCTAAATATAAAAATTACACATAAAAATCATCCTTATTTTTATACATAGAGCTCAATCAAAGAAAATTTAATCCCTACTTTTATACTTCAACCAAACATTCATCTATTAGCTGGTTTTAGCTATCAGATCATCTCAACTGAGCTTAATTTTTGAGAGTAAGTTATCCATGTTAATGTCCAAGATTGATACTTAAATTCTTAGTAGCAGGATGACTTGAAAATATATATTCAAATAAATAAATATACGATGATACATATATAATTACATCTTACGTGCCTTAATTTTTCCTTCAGTAAATCATAACCAAACATTTGGTACGTATAGCCAATATTCTCTAATCACAGATGTGGTGGTAAGTTGTCCACAAAGATGGTGTAGCTAGCTTGTCTCTTCCCGTGTGTCCTGATCTCCTCCCAGTGATAAGATGCTGCTCCACTTTCTCATGTTTATATGTACCCATTATGATGTGTAACAATGTTATACGCACGCGTAATCACACAGATTATTCTTTTTTCGCCAAAGAAAATATTCATTGATTCATAATAGAAGGCATTAGCCTGTGTGCAATAGATAGATATGAACCAAAGACAGTAATCAACAAGCTAAACCTACCATTACAATCAAGGAGCCTACATAGCTTTATACAAAGTATTAGAAACTAAGATGATTCTGTATTACATTAAGGGTATGTTTGATTGGAGAGTGAAAATCATATTGGGTAAATTTTTCATGATTGAGTTTCATGTGTAAAAATGCATATAAAAATTATGAAAAATTTACCACCATTTTTACCTTTCAACCAAATATAACTTAAGGATAAATAGAAAGTCTTGACGAGCTTGCAAGAATACAATGACTTTATATTTGCAGATTCAAAAATATTATTTTAAAAGTCAAAAAGTAAATAAATATCTACTTTTTAATCATTGAATGTGAATGTAGCCTCTACTCAATATTTATCTCATCTATTCATCAAATTTAATAGTTAAAAAGTGGATATCCATATACATCCATTTTTTAGATGTTAAAATAACTCTTTTCTTATGGATTTTATACTATCAATGTATAATTAAGAGAAAATAATATTTGTACTCACATTTTGCAAAATAATAAATTGACATATTTCATTTGTTATTGATGAGATATAGATCCTAATCTAAATAGCGTTAACATCTCATTTAATATTATACAAAATATATCGATACGATATGGGGAGTACAAATAGTATTTTTTTAATAATTGATATTCGTTCGGTTTTTTTTATCGCATTCTGCTTTACATGCATGGGTCTGATGCGTGATGATATACACGGACAAAAAAACGTGCCAAATGTTACTCATTGATTGCCCAAAACAAGAGAGTACTGCCAGTCCCAATGTGAAAGAAGGACAACTTTTGACGAATTTAAGTATTCCCCATTACATTTACCCAACGGAAGTTCCATCTGAGAGCTTAAAGTCCAACATTTCAACTCATGCATCCAAAAGGTCCAAATTTATGAGTAATGACCCAATGAAAACATCTGATCCGTCTCCATCAAAGTTTGAATTGATACTATATTTCTCGATTCTCATGCTAAAATCTACAAAAGTGGACATAAGAAGTGCCATGATGACACAGAGGATCTTGCCACTATAAAAGGCCACTCCCTGCTCTGGTTTCTGCACCATCCAAACTCACACAACCAAAACAAAATGTCTTCCAAATGCATACTATTGTTGCTACTCGCATTGGTGTTCGCTGCAATTTCTGTTGCTGATGAATACCCAAAGCCTACACACCAAAAGCCTCCACATGAGAAACCACCAAATGAAAAGCCTCCATTTGAGAAGCCACCCCATGAACATCCTCCATATGGAAAACCACCAAATGAAAAGCTTCCACATGAGAAGCCACCCCATGAAGAACCTCCACACGAGAACCACCCCATGAAAATCCTCCATATGGAAAACCACCCCACGAAGAGCCAGTAAACGAAAAACCACCCCATGATAAGCCTCTATTTGAAAAACCACCCATGAAAAGCCTCCATATGCAAAGCCACCACATGAGAAGCCTCCATCCGAAAAACCACCATACGGGAAGCCACCACACAAGCCTCCTACAGAGGAGCGATTCCTGCTGCAGGAGCAGGAGAAGTCAAAGGTAAATGGCTATAAACCTCCAAACAAGAAGAAGCCACCCCAAACCACAAGCCACCAGCCAGCTTTGAGAATGAGCATCCTCCACATCTGGAGACCCCTGCCAAACCTGAACGTCCCAAACCTAAGGGCGAGAAGAAGCCTCCGGTAACGGAGAAGGAGGACACGCATGATCACAAGCCACCAGTCAATCCACCGCATAGGCCACCAGTTAATCCACCTCACAAACCACCTTATAAGGCTTCTCACAAGCCTCCATCAGCCAATTACTGAGTGCTGCTACGTTAGGTTATTACTATTGTAAAGCCACCATTATTATTATGGTTATATATATGCACGTACAATTAAATAAAGGTGGCTATATATATATATATAGTTGCTTCTAGGATCTGCTAGCTGAGTCATTGAATCGTTTCATGTTCTTCTCTATCTGTTCCTGTTTTATCTTGTAACCTCTATTCTATGAATGATTGGACTGTTATTGTGGTGTATATGGTGTTTTCTGTTATTTTTCTGTTCCTAGCTAGCTAGCTAGCTCTCATATATATCATATATATGTGTGGGGGGTAAAAAGAGTTTGGAGGAAATCGGGAATTTGATCGCTTGCCGTTAATGCGTGGATTTATAGCGGGAGAGGGAGGCCAAAACTGAAAACAAAAAGCATTTTCGTCTCGCTATTCTAGAAGGGTTGTCTTCGCACGTATGCTGCTATAATTTTAATTAACAAAAATATTATTTAAACACCAAAAATCGCTTGCCCATTTTAGACTTCCATTTAATAATTGTTGAATGCGACCTTGTGATCCCACATATTCCATCCATCACATCACATTCAATGATTATTAACTTGCCTTTAATAACATCCACTTTTGTGTTGAAATAACACCACTCTTTAATTAATTTGAAGATTGATATAAATAATATTACTTTAAAAGGCTTAAATTCTATAGCAATATTATTTCAATATCCAAAATTTTAAACATCCTACACACCTTTTTACAAAAAATATAGGATTGACATTTTTTTTTTAATTTTTCACTTATTCTTTTCCATCATCTCTTCATCTATTTCTCTTTAAAATGTTATAATATCTTCACTTAAATTGAATGCACAAACACCATAGTACATATAAAGGACATATCACATGAGAAAAATGATTTATTAATTATAAGAGTGAAAGGAGTAAATTTGGATACAACTATGCATAGATGGTTAGAATTAAAAGTTAATTAATATAATTAATACTTACACGCTCATTTAAAAAAGTCACATAATTTTATATTTTAATCTTAACCGTTTATATAAGATCCAATAATTAAGATTCATTCTTATCACTCTCATAATAAATCACTTCTATAGACACTAAATGCAATCCAACCTTTTGATTAATTTGCATGAATTTTTGAGAGAAGTTGGTATGAGAGTCAATATGGATGCTAATATGGCAATAGAGTTGATGATTCAATAACCGTACAAAACTTTTTCATATTATCAAGTTTTCAACTCATGGAATATGTTTAGTTTGCAGGTAAAAATAGAAAAAAAAAATCTATAAGTAAATTCTATATATACTGTAAGTTCCTTCTCCACATTTTTACTTCAATGGAACACCTTAGTCGATCTAAACACAATAATACTCAGCAAAACTGGTTTTTGATAATTGTACATGGTATTCCACTAGGATAAAACATCATTAATTACCAAAAAAAAAAAAAGTTTTAAAGTTTTATTGTGGGTCCATACATTGACAATAAAACACATATTTTCAATACAAATATTTTCTTTTTAATTTCTTAACCAATATCCTTAAATAAACCCAAAAAGTATTTAGAAGTTTTGCTTTTAATTTTTTTATGATATACACCTATTCTACAGTTGCCCACTAAAAGAGTCAAACCTGTTAGACCGTCCTGTTTATTCCTAAAAGTAGGGTGGATCAACCTTAAAAATTCTTAACTTGTTTAATCTAAGAGAAATAATAAGTATACTCATAAATATAAACCTCATATTAACTCACATATTATCTATCATTGAAACTGTGGAGACTCTACTTGAATGAAATCCATCACATCCAATAATGATCTGATGAGTTGACATGGTATCCCACACCTATAAGGACAAATAATACTATATATATTCTTAAACTAACTTATTTTCAACTCGATTAATTTAATTCACAAGTTAAATGGATCAGTCTGTCTGACTCACTGAACTGACTTATGTTTTATATTTATTTATTTTGAAAATTTAATCCTTATTACTTTGTAAATTATAATATTTAACTCCAATGTCGATTTTTCAATCATTTTTGTCCTTTTGTATTTTTTTAATAAAAACTTGAATGGGCCAACCCATTTAAGCCCACGAGCTGAATTTAAACCGGCTAAACTGCTAATATAAGAGTCTGATTGGAGGTCCACTTGGGCTCGATCCGTTTAAGCTTATTTAATTCACATGATACATAGGGATAAAATATGACTCGCACAATTTCTGACAATGAACCAAGACGGAAAAATTAAGAGGATTAATTTTTAGTTAGCTGAGAATTTGTGCGGAGTTTGAGTCGAGTAGCTAGGATTGTTGAAAAAGGTATATTTGGATTCAGTTGCTACTCATTATTTATATTTGACTATTTCAAGTGGTAAATAAACTCAAGTTTTGATTAAGTAATTTATACAATGTTAAAATTTATAGTTAATATAACAGTTGCATGAAAAAAATCTCAATATATATCGAGCCACAATTAATATATTTATTGCTTAAAGGATGTGAGAAACTTTCAACAAGAATGAAGCAAAAATTATTATTTATTTTTTAATGTTGATATTTGTGATGGGCACTCAATTCAGACCGCGATACAATTATTGCATAAATAAGGTGCTCATATTGGGGCTTTTTTATCAAAGAAAAATAAAAAAATGATTATTTATGGATGTGTTATTATTTATATTATTTACAAATATACACTGATTTATAATAAAAATAATATGTAATACAGTATCACATATTTAATATAAAACTCTTACATATAATATATGATATCATTTCATGTATTAAATAATACATGACAGACTTTTACGTATTATAAAAGAGTGAAATGAATACAATATGTGGGAGGCTATTACCTATTATCGTCATTGGCTGTGTCCACCAATTTGCCTCCGTGAAACATACGTGGGATCTTTTTCACCCTTGCATCTACAAGACCTTTAACACCAGCTTTTGAATCATCAAATGCTTTTATTTCCACTCCTGTCATAAGGTACGGTGGAAATAATTAAGACAAAAATATAAAAAAATTAATTAATTAATTATATCAATCATTTAGTTTTTCTATCTAGAATAGAGATGATATATTTAGTTTAATTGCATTAAATGCTATTGCAGTGAAATATATATATATATATATATATATATATAAAACTCGTCCATATTTTGTGTAAAGCAAGAAAACATTTATGTAAAAATCAAAGAAATAGATCCGAAATAATTCTTGATGGGTGGCCTTCATGCATGGATGAGTAGATGGAAAAGAAAGAGTTGTAAATTTGTGTCTTCAAGAATATAACATTTTTTTCTCTTATACATTGTAATAATTTTTATTTATACTTGTGAAATAAAAATGAAACATATAAAAATATGATAACTAAAATAATCATTTTAACAATTATTCTAATATTTTTATTTTATTATATACAACTATATTATTATATACATTTTATTTATTACTTTATATTATCTATCATAAATTAATTGTATTAACAACTAATTATTATTTTTCATATATTATAATTATCATATTTATTTTAATAATATAATTATATCTTTTATTTTCTTTATTTTATATATTATTTATTTATAATTCTTATTTACGTGTATTATAATATTTTCTTTATAATTTATGTATCATTATTTATTATAATACGTTTTATATATGATTATAGAAATTAAGAAAGAATAGGAAAAGAAAGCTGACGTAAGGTGTTGTTATCAGCAGTTTAGAAAGTGTGGTTTCTAGTCTATGGCTTCATTTCTTAGAAATTATTTCTATGGAACTAATTGCAAAGTGATGTAGTGACGAGGAATATTTGAAAAACCGTAGTTGACTTGCTGGCCTAGAAATTACTCTTATTTCGTCAGTATTATCAATCCACAGTGATTTGACTATTCATCGTGGCATTAGTAGTTTCCGACCTTCCCCTCAAGTATGGAGGTTAAAAGCACAAACCAGATAGAGGCATGCCCTATTCAACTTATGACAGGAATGCTGACATAAAAGCATTTGATGATTCAAAAGCTGGTGTTAAAGGTCTTGTAGATGGAAGGGTGAAAAAGATCCCACGCATGTTCCACAGAGGCAGATTGGTGGACACAGCCACAGCCAGTGATGCTAATTAGTGAGAGCCTCCCATATATTATGTTTATTCCACTCCTTTATAATATGTGAAAGCCTGTCACATATTATTTAATACGTGAAATGGTGTTATATATTGTGTGTAAAAACTTTACATTAAATATGAAACTTGGACATTAATTACTTTTATTATAAATCAGTGTATATTCATCAATAATATAGACAATAACACATGTTCATAAATAATTATATTTTTTTGTTTTTCTTTGATAAAATAGCCCTCATATTGGTTGCTGGATCTTCAAATCCGTATCTTTTATTTATTTTTTTCTTAATTATGAAAGTGCTAAACTCTCACAAGAAGTAGCAAAAATAAAGTACGTCAAAACTTGAGTTTATTTACCACTAAACCCTAAAGCATAAAAGGAAATGCCGAAAAACAGAGCGCCGGATCTAACAGAGGTTTCAAAACATCACAGTGAAGAGCAACGAAATCAAGAAGCATATAAGAAGAGCAACTCTGACAAGTTAACGACACATCCCGATTTCTGGGCATTCACCAATGCATCAATAACAATCATCATACAGCGATGAAAGGTCCAGTTTTTTCTTTTGTTTGTTTTTTTTTTGGTTATTTGCTGAGTGGTAGCTTTATCACCTGCGTGTGACCATGACTCCATGAGTTGAATAAAGACAGAAAACGATGATCATACAGACCCCGGAACATACAAATTAACTCATTTTATAGTGAAGAATTGGTAAAATGTAAAAGTAAGAGATTAATTATTTTAATCAATAATTTTTATTATGTGTGGATCCTATTAATAATCCAAAGATGATTAATCTTTTATTTTTTTACTTTACCAACCTCCTTACTTTAAAGAAGTTTAATCCGATACATGTATGCTGTAAATATAGCTAAACATTTGTTTAACATTACGTTTTAAACCTTGAATTTAATTTCATCAACGAATTGAGTTGAATTTAATGTTTTGAAGGACTTTATGAAGAAATTAAATTCTCATTAATTGAAATCCATTAGACCCAGGTGTATGATTTGTTATGAATTGAATTTTAACAAATAAAAATATCAAAATAGTCTTAATTGAATATAATGTTTTATTTCTAACCTATTAATGAAAGATAAAATAGTAAAAATAATTAAATTTATTTATTTTTAGACTATTTAAATCAAAGAATTAAATTCAATTATTTAATTTAGTGATTCATTCTAAATATAAAATTTAATTCAATTCTATTTCATTAAAAATTTTCAAATAGCTTGTAAAGCTTGCAACACAAGTGGTTATTTGATAGAAGACCCAGTGTCAACGATGTGCTTTGCTAGCTAGAATCATTTTGTTCGTTTAATATAAGCCACCGAAAAACAGAACCCGTGTGAAAATATAATGAAAGAAATACGAATGGAAAAAAGAGGGAAGTTGGAAGAAATAGAGGAATGAAAGGGAAGATAAAGAGTTAATACTTATTTTAGTCTTTAATTTTTAAAATGAGTTAATTTAATTCATAATATTATAAAATGTGAATCATTTTAATCATTCAACTCACTTTTATTTAACATTATATTAATTAAATGATGATAGCTAATCTTAAATGATATATTGATATACCTTATATCATTTAAAGTATAATAGAGTTTAAAATAATTCATTTTAATATCTAAAATTATATAAAATGAGTCATTTAAATTTCTATTTCAAATTATGAAATGACTCATTTTGTGTAATGTTAGACATTAAAATGAGTTATTTTAAATTTTATTCTACTTTAAAAAAATATGATATATCAATGAGGTTATCTATAATTATTTAATTGATGAAATGTTAAATAAATTAATTAATAAACTAATATGACTTATATTTTATAATATTAAGAATTAATTTAATTTATTTTAAAAGTTAAAAATTAAAATAATTTATAAGTATAAAATGGGAATTAAAACGAATATTAATTCAGATGAGAAAGAAGAAAGTAGATAAAGAAATTAAAGCACGGAAAGGAAAAGGAAGAAACCGCGTTAGAATGAGCACCGACCGTACGGTGCCCGAGTAGAACGTTTGCATATATTTTTTTTAACCTCTTGAGTAATACCTTTTGTGCAAACCCATTAATTGACTCGCAAGCCACTTGACTTTATCAGTCAATGACAAAGAGTGTGCAAGTCTTTGATGTTTTACACGTGCAGTAACCAAGAAATTTCCAGCAATGGCGAAGAGACTTCTATAACCTTAAAAACACTGGCGTTTTGTGGCCACTAAAGCAAGTACACCTTCATGTGATCATATATGGCCGAGTCTCCCATTGGCAGGGAAATTAATAGTGCCCACTGTGTGAACGCGTTTGTCTTTGGGTAATTAAAGTCGATCCATGATTCCTTGGGTGGAAGACCCTTGGGTATGTTGTACTCATGATCACAGGGCCTCAATTAGGCTTATGTCTTTTGCTAGCAACACACTTGGTCTTCCAATAATCAGCGAGTTCTTGTTAAATTCCAACAGATATATATTGGCATCCTTCTATCTGTCTTTGGAAATTTGAAGCAGCTAACCATTTTTTAATGTCGAATGTTATAGTGAGGTAGCTATATATATATATATGCAAAATAAAGCTGGACTCTCTGTGGAGGGCCTTTGAAATCCCGTGACCAGTTTGATGGAATCCTTCATCCACTCTAATGAATCGTTTAGGCAAGGTCTTGTTGCTGGATATGTTTTTGCCGCAACTTTTTCCATCGTCTTTTGTATGGCTTATTATGTACCCACAACTTGCCAAGAAGCGCAAATATGAGAAGGGTGCACGTAAGGAAGCTAGACAGATGCGCAAATTGCCACATCAGGAGTTGAAACAGCAACGTATCAAAGAGGTACTCTATCCCTTTGCACCTTTCTGCACATCATGATTCAGTTGGATCATACAACGTATACAGATTCATTCATTTAGTGTTTACAATTGTGCTTTTTACACAATTTTCAGCACAGTTCGGTTTGGGGACAATGTCCACTTGTGTAGCAGTATAGGAACCACCAAATCCTGCTTAGCTAAATAGTGTTAAGGGGTTTTTTTTTTTTTAATGCAATTATAGTGTAAAATAT